>CP139505.1:299798631-299946131 GCA_021014915.2 Artemisia tridentata subsp. tridentata | reverse complement strand
AAGTCAGTCCTTATTTCTATGGGTTGGTATCATGTTATTTCAGTCCCTAATGGCTATTATCGGCGACTGAAAAGTCAGTCGCCAATACTATGTTAGATCAGTTACTAACACATGGATTTAGGGACTGAAAATTAGTCCATAAACATTGTTTATAGTCCCTAATACGTTTCGTTGTTTTGTAGATTACCGTACCAAATCGGTCTCGAATAATAGGATTTAAAAACTGATTAGTCTCCGATGAAAGGCTTTAAAGACTGATTGTTAGTCACAAAAAACAGATGAATTAGTCCTTAATTTGTTTTTCTAGTGACTGAAAATTAGTTTCAAAATATATGTTAATCGATACAAAATAACATTCAAATCAGTCTCCAATATGATGGCGCCGTTCCATTATATTTCTATTATAAACTAAAAGTTAGTGGCAAATACAATTTAATTCGGTCCCCATTCACAATGCATACATGACCCCTTACAATAGTATATAAAACTCCAAAACATAAACAATAATAATAACAATATTTCTTTAAAGCATAATAATCACCAATCGAAATAACAAGAGTTTACAATTCAATATGTTTAAAAATAAAACCAAATTCAATAGAAATAAATTTGAACGTCCTATATATCACTATCGGTGAATGGATCATCGTTACCATCACCGTTACCATCACCTTCTGTAGTATTTGGTGAGTCTATTGTACTCTCGAAGTCTGGAAATTTTTGGCTCAAGAATTTTGCCAATTTCTCATAATTACGTTTATACGGTTCAAGTTCACTAACCTTTGCTCTCAATTCATTAATCTCAGTCGAGTTTTGTTTAGGTGTTGAGTCAGCTTGTTAAGATGATTCAGCTGCTTGTCTCATCCAATAATCTTTTTTCCTCATCACTAGCCCAACACCCACCTCCCACCCATGCTGACTGTATTGTCTTCTTTCGGCCACAAACACTTTTTATGGCTTGTCTCTCAACCTCGTGCTCCATACAATAGTAATCTAAGTCATTCCTTCATCTTTTAATTTATCAAGAGCTATCTGTTTATGCTTACAAATATTTTCCTAACGTGATCGAAGGTATGAAAACAAAATTAAAAACTAGTTGCACCTAATATCATATTTGACCCAACCACACCAAACAAACCCATTGCTTGATTTTTTTCTGCCTAACATTTTTTTACATACTTGAACTGGTTTCATCATGTGTTAAGTGGCATGGATATATAAAGGAAGTAAGTCATACCCTAGATAACCAAACATCAAAGAGACACCTCATACTGTACTCTCCCTTCCTTTGCGATAAGGACTTAACTCGCTTGCTCCCTATAATTGTAACAAACATATCTTATCATTCATTCTTAGGGTATTTTAAAGTTTAATGAACTTATAACAAACTTGAAGTGAAATTATACTCATTGCAGAGGACTCGAGTATTTACCGGAAAGAGAATAAATAATGAACATCCAAGGGTAACAAGTACAGCCAAAAAATAGTTTGGCCCTTTGAACTTCTTTTGCATAATTATGGTTCCCCAAATCTGCACACAAAATAATCATGAAAGAAGTCACTTCAGTGAATTCTAATCCAAAAAAATGACAGGTAAATTCATAAACTCCTCAAAGTGAACTCCATTGTATTTACAACACTAGAGATTACATGATTAACAGGGTGGTATAATCATGATCACTTTTACAAATGCACTAGAAAATGCTTATTCCAAATTTAAGTTGATCTAATCAATATAAATGCACATCCAAACACCCGTAAAACAATGAGTAATTTCATCGAAACAATTTTCACCAATTGTCAGTCGTAAATCATTTTTATTTGGAGTGCTAATAAGTACTTGCCAAACTTACCATAACAGGTATCATTTTGGCACACTTAGCTAAGGTCTGAACAGGAAAGCTAACATATTTAAGAGCCTGAAAATGAAATAGAAGACAAAAATGTCAATATGCAGCCCATTTGGAGCACACAGAGCAAAGAACTTTTTATGACTGAATTAGAATGAGTGTGAAGACCATGTGACCTCATATTGACATGTTGTGGTTAGTATGTTAGATATTGATACAACACAATACTTGTAAACGGGAGCAACAGGATCCAAGGCCTTTTTACTCATCTGCAATAAAAACAAAACGTAAGCAAATAATAAAGAACTATAAACTTTTCTATAAGATATTGCAATAATCAGTTTCTTTGTGATTGTTGGTAGGTTTAGTTCCTTTGTGATTGTTGGTTTTCTTTTATCCGAATGAAAGAAGGTATGAAACCGTACTTGTTTTTCATTTTTTAGATTGATTTTGACTGCCGATTTTGACCCGTTTTGGACCTATTTTGACCGATCTTGACCGACATTGACCAAAACCGATTTTTTTGGCCGATTAGTGAAAAATCGTATCGGTTGACCACCGATAAGCGATATATCAGTGATATATCGGCCGCCAAGACCGATATTTACAACACTGCATGATATTATAACTAGATGTTATTGCTTGAGATTTTATTTAATAAGAAACTCAAGCTAATATTTATAACAAAGGACTAAATCAGTAAAAACCCTGTATCCATGATTAATGCATACGGGCAGTGAGTCAAAATGGGTAACTTTTGTCCCAATCAAAACAGGTCGGTCCGGGTCGACCTTAAAAACCTTTCTTCTATAACCTTCTTAACTAATTAACAAATGAATTGTGTCAACATTTGATTACAGTTGTACTACATTATTTCACAGATAATCTAATACTTTTAATAAAAAATCACTTTAGAGGTTGGAACTTGGATGCAATAAAACTAGGACTTTGGCCCCAACCCGTTAATTTTAGCGGAGGTTCCATTTTTATTTGAACTTGTTTTGCTAGCTAGGTAAACAAGAACACCTTGACCAGTTCCCAAGTCAACGGGTTAAAACCACCACCTCTGCCTATATATGTAAATATTATCTTAGATACTTCCAAAGATATAACTAAACAGATATACTTACTTTGTCTCTCAGCTGCAGCTTCCTCTCTGCCCTTTCTGCTGCATTGGCTGATTCACCCTCAGCTACACGCATGGACAATGAAATTACAAGACATCAGAAAAAAAATTCAATAGTTAGCTTTCACTTGTTGATTCTAATTTTGTCACTAGAATTCATTTTCTGAGAGTTAAATGGAGGTTTTGAAAAAGCTTGTACAAAAGAGTGAGTACCTTTGAGATCCGGTTTTCTTTCCACTTTGGTACGGTTCAGCCTATTAACAACCTCATTAATTCGCTTCTCCACTCTCACAGTGCGCACTTGAAAACAGATAACAATCTCTGCTGTGATAACTGAAGTCTGAAGGACAGTTCAGAAAGCAAAACAGAGGTGTTACTCACTGCTTTATTGTTGTGGAAACCAACTTGACCAACATCCATGGCTGGAGTTTTCTTTAAGTTTTGCCAAGGAGTATAAACAACATCTATGTTGTTCACTTTGTTTCCTGCATCAGCCATCAGGCACAGAAAAATCACAATACAGTACTGCGGAGGGAACAAATTTAACCCACTAATGTATTAAAGTTGCAATCTAATGATCACGAGTCAGATAGGTAAAATTCAAAAACCTCCTCAATTTCTACTAAAGGATAAAAACTTAAAAAACAAAATCAATATTTTAATAATGGTTTTTTGCTATCATATTCAATGATTCTACTTATTCATAGAAATTAAAGAGTTGGCAGGTCAACCCAGTTTGAACTAAAGCTGTTTTAACAAGACCCGCTCCCACAGTTGTCGACTCATGACTAGACTCTTGACTCGAAATCCTGAATTTTCACCTATTGACTCAAATTATATAGTGATATACGTTCAAAAGAAATAGGTGGCACACGTTTGAAAACAAGATATAATTGATCTTTAAATTTATTTCAAACAAACACAAAATAATCCTAAGGAGGAGGTTAGTTGCCTTGGATGGAATTTGCTTTAACAAGTTGAACACAATCTTCAAGAACCCCTTCCGATATGTCATCAATTGTCTGGCCCTTGCGCATCCTCAGATAGACGTGGGCAGAAGACATTTTATCCACATGGAACCTGTGATAACAAAAAAACCCTGTATGAAAAACTAGATTAAGGTGATAATAATCAACTGACAAAATAAGTTGCCCAAAAATTAGGTTCACCAGCAAACTAATACAACAAAGAACCTTAAACAGCCTCTTCAAATAAACTCCAATAAAAGGAAAAGGTTCTGTGAATTTATTAAAAAAAAATAAAAATATAAAATAAATAAAAATATAAAATCACCCAAACACGAAATTGACACATAAAGACCTCAAATTGATGATTAAATTAAATATATAACACGTTACAATACCTTATTTATGAATATATGACATAAAATCGGGAGTGATGATTATGAATCGCCATGGTCTGGTGGCTGACTGGTGAGGATGTGACTAACGACTTTGGGTGGTGACTAGCAATGATCGATAACGGAGACGGTCAAGCGAATTTGGTTTATTTGAAGACCAAAAGAGAGAACGAATGAAGATGATAAGTTTATGGATGTGAGATGGTGAGATGTGGATGGAGGGATCATTTGACTTTTGGGAAAACTTAGAGCGGGAGAACTGAAAATGAGAGAGGGAAATTTTATTTTCTTTGGAGGTATTATAGAATCTAAATTTATATATTATAAACCAACATTTTTTAGAACTCATAAACGCACGGGGTTTAGCCAGATATTATAATAGATAATAATTTTATAATAATTTTATTATTGAAGTTAAATATTGTGACAATTCATAAGTAACTTATTTTAAGATTAAATATAATACAATTATAACGCGTACGTCTATTAGTAGCCGATTTGAACAGGGTGTTAATGGTTTACTAATCTACACTCATTAAGTTCTCAGCTAATCATTGAGATTCATTTGCGATACAAACTAATCCTAGTTGTCATCTAGCTATTTATTAATTTAGTGTTTACAACTAGCTACTTTAACCTAATAGTCTAACAAGCGTTTATCCAATTAGTGACATTTGTGTATCCCTAATCACTCATACGTGAGGCGTTTAAAAATATGAATATCAATGAAAAATTACTTAACATCCAAAGCTCATCCCATGGATAAAATCAAGTCATACACATAGATGAAAGTAAATACGGATAAACTCAACAATTACGTATGGTTTGGGTTGGTTGACCGTTCGGTTTCCTACGTTCAGTAAAGACCCCAAAACGTGACAAGAGTCACGAGTTGGGGTAACGCTCACGAGTCGACTCAGTTGGTTTGTGTCAATTACCCTAAATGATAATAGACTTGAATGTGGAGTTCCCGAGGCAGGATATGTTGCTTGGGATTAGATTGATCCATTTCGAGAAAATGGTATAGTATTTATAAGGAGACCTTTAGGGGTGTGAGAACCCGTAAAGGCAATATGATGGTCCACGTGGTGTGTAAAGTAGAGTGCGTTGATTGGCTATATGCCTATATGCAACTTTCTTGTTATTATCTTGAATGAAAGTGGTGTGTATAGTATAGTGGATTGACGATTGCTATAGGCACCACGACTTATTATATATGGTAAGAACGTAATAGTCGTTTCTTTAAAAGGGATGTCGCGCTCGATGAAGCAACTGATTGATATCATTATCCCGATTACACGTCTTAAATTGTCAACACTCAAAATGAAAGCCATCGATGAATACTAAAGATGTTATGAACGTCTGAAACTTGAATTCTGCTCGAGTTCCCACGTCACGAGGGTATAAACCGAGGTTTCGTGCGTGAACCCCTAAGTGTTACACATAAATAGCAATCCGTAAATAGGTTTATATACAAACTAACAATTGCTAACAACGATACAAATATATGTAGGTCTTAAAAACAAGTGTAGTACGTTACAATATATAGAACCGTATATTCTGTCGGTAATCCATTTTCGTCCGTTTTTGTCAGTGTTTATCTGTTTTTGTCTGTTTTTATACGTTTTCGTCCATTTTTATACATTTTCGTCCCTTTTACCGTTTTTATACGTTTTTGTCCGTTTTTTACGTTTTCGTCCATTTTTTTTACGTTTTCGTCCATTTTTTTTTACGTTTTTATACGTTATCATCCATTTTAGTCCCTTTTTTTTACGTTTTTATATGTTTTCATCCGTTTTCGTCCGTTTGTATACGATTTCATCCGTATTTTTATGTTTTCATCAGTTTTTGTCTGTTATATTTTAATGTTTTTATACGTTTTCATCCGTTTTAGTCCATTTTTTTACGTTTACGTCCATTTTTATAGGTTTTCGTCCATTTTTACGTTTTCATCCGTTTTGATACACTTTCGTCTGATTTTAAACATTTTCGTCCATTTTTGTAAGTTTTCGTCCGTTTTTAAACGTTTTAGTCCGTTTTAATCTATTTTTATACATTTTAGTCTTAGCTATGATGTCCATGTATTAGGGACTGAGTTGTGATTCAATTGCAGTCATTAACAAATTTCCCTCCAAACTTTTTTTATTGCGCAAACATATTTGTAATTGAATTTTAGTCTTAGGTATGATGTCCATGTAATAGGGACGCAGCTGTGACTGAAATTCAGTCACTAAAAATTTCCCTCCAAACCTTTTTATTGTGTAGACATATTTGTAACTGAAACTTAGTCTTAGCTATGATCTCCATGTATTAGGGACCGAACTGTGACTATAATTCAGTCACTAACAAATTTTCCGCCAAAAATTTTTATTGCGCAAATATATTTGTAACTGAAATTTAGTCTCAGATATGGGGTACATGTACTAGGGACTGAATTGTCACCCTTATTCAGTCACTAATAAATTTGCCTCCAAATTTTTTTCCCGTACAGGCATATTAGTAACTGAAATTTAGTCTCAGATATGGGGTCACTGAATCGAGGACTGATTTTTAGTCGCCGCAATCAGTCAATAAAAGGTCAGTCCTTAAATGTATCAGTAACTGATGTTTCAGTTACCGATGCTATGTATCAGCGACTGATATATCAGTCCCTAGAAATTCAGTCTCTGAAAGCCTGTTTTTTTGTAGTGTCACCCAAGGAAACTCCATCCTTGAGCTCTCCCACACCACTCAACCTTGGAGCACTCAAGACACCTTCCACCAACAATTTGCCAACCTTTGAGCCTACCAAAGACATCACTCAACCTTCAAATCCATTCCTTGATGACAAGGAAAATGTCCCACCAAGACCTTCACATCCACCACCATAACCATCACCATCACTTGTTATCGGTAGAAATCTTCTACCCTCCTTCGACAACACACAAGACTTCCTACCGGGATTTTCTGAGTGGTTGAATCCACCACCTCATGAACCCTCCTATCCATCATCACCAAGAGGTCCATTTGATCTCCAAACCCAAACCTACAACTACCAAAGACAACTACATGACTATCATTGCATGTGTTGTCACCACAACCGTGAGCACATCGCCACTCTTACGGAAAGAGTTTATGTGATGTTTGCCTACATCCAACACCACCTCCAAGCTCCACCCGCATTTCCACCAACATAAGTGTTGGCTTATTGTCAAGCTATAACATGTCTTAGGAAAATTTTATTTTTTCTTTCTTTGTTATTTTTGCAACTTTTCTTAGGAACTTTTCTTTTTCTTTCTTGGTTATTTTTGTAACTTTTTAGGATGTATGACCTAAGATTTAAATTTTACCTTGTTTTCTTATAATAAAATGAGGTTACTTAGTTGGTGTGTTCTTGTGCTTTGCGGTGATCTCATTTGTTGCTTGTTATGTGTGGTTGTGATTTATGATTACTTGTGGTTGTTTTACATATCGTGGTTGTGATAAATTCATTATTGCCATACTCGCGCTGGTACGTTAACTTTGTTTTGTAGCATGACTCCATAGCTCGATTCCTTGGTGCCCCGAACAAGGGGGAGTATCACTAGTACAGATTTGGCCTACGGTCACACCAAAAATGTGTGACTATATGCATATAGTCACACACGTTTTTTTGGGTGTGTGTGACAAAAAGTCGCGCCACCGTAGGTGCTATATGGTCACATTGTTTAGTTTATGACCGTTTTCATTGAAAAAGAGTGACCAAAACCCGAATATGTGTGACCAATTAGGCACAAGTTTTGTTGGATTTATCAGTATGTGTGACTATTTCCCATCCTATGGCCACATGAATATATAATAAATGTGACGTTTATGATGATTTAGTCACACAACGTGTGTTGTTTTTTTTTAGTTAGTCACATACAATTTAAAAAACAGTGGCCAAAAGTGTGAATAAGTGTGACCATATGCTGTTTAAAATGAAGAAATGTGTATTTTGTGTGACTATTGTTCATCCAATGGTCACTTGAATTTTATGTTTGTGTGGCCTTTTGTAATATTTAGTCACACAAAACATGTTTGTTTTGGGTATCTAGTCACATACAATTAAGCAAAAAGTGACCAAAAGTGTCAATAAGTGTGACCATATGTTGTTTAAAGTGAAAGAAATGTGTATTTTGTGTGACTATTGATCATCCAATGGTCACATGAATTTTTTGTTTGTGTGGCCTTTTGTAATATTTAGTCACACAAAACATGTTTGTTTTGGGTATTTAGTCACATACAATTAAGCATAAAGTGACCAAAAATGTTAATAAGTGTGACCATATGTTGTTTAAAGTGAAGAAATTTGTATTTTGTGTGACTATTGATCATCCAATTGCTAAAAGTTCTACTTGCACCACTCATTTGTACTTGTTTGATTTAACTGATTTTGTGATTATCAAGTGGGTTTGGTTGGGGACTTGGGGTGATGAAGATGCTTGGGAAGATAGAAAAGATTTGGATTTTCTAGGAGTTTTGTTTAAGTTTTGGGAGATTACGTTTTTGCCCCTTCAAGAATTATTGATACCAATGAGTTCAATCCCTTCAATATTGTTGAAGGTGGCTCCTTTTCAGATCTGTACATAAGATGCAACATAATATAAGAAGACCAGATCTATGGTGAGGAGATTGTTGAGGAGATAGAAGAAGACCGATATAGTTTAGGTGTAAATGATATTTGGGATGGTGAATGAAATATTTGTTAAGGAGGGCAATTTGATTTTTGGGAAATTTTTAGGCGATTTTGGGGAAAATTTTAGGCGGGCTTGTCAAAAGTTGGGAGGGATTTTTTTTTTTTTTTTTTCTTTTGGGAAAAACTAAGTGCTGCACATGTAAAATATTACTCACCAACTTGACTATATGATTTAGTCACTTTTAAATAATGTGTGACAAACTTGACTATATGATTTAGTCACTTTTAAATAATGTGTGACAAACTTGAGTATATGATTTAGCCACATACACAATTACTTCGTGTGACCATATATAGATTTTGGTCACACTTTTCAATTGTGTGACATATATTTGTCACATATGTATATATATAGTGTGACTAATGTTTCAAACTTATTTGTATCCGTCACACGTCACAAATTATAAGTGACTAAAAAATCAAAATTTTTTTTTTACCAGATACGTATAGTCACGAAAATATTCAAATGTGTGGCTGTAGCCTCAGATGTAATTCCGAAATGGTCACACAAGTCGGATCAAGTGTGGCTGTTTATTTTATTCTGGTACATTTAGTCACACAAATAAGTTACTGTGTGGCTGTTCGAAAAACCACATGTGTGACTAAATCTCATTTTTGTACTAGTGTATGCACCGAGGGGGAGTATTTGCATGGCTTCTTAGCTTCCGCCACGCCACTCTACACTTTTTGTTTCGGCAAAAAGGGGGAGAAATGTGTAAACTCACACTTAATACCTTGTGAATGTAAACTTTTACTAAAGATGAGTTTATGTTTTGCCATCATAAAAAATGGGGAGATTGTTAATACAAATATCGCGTAAAAACGTTATTTATATTTTACGGTCTCTTAAGGTTTTGATAATGGCAATTATAAACTCATACGAAGTAAACGTCTACGTAACCAAGTTTTAAGTTACAAGTTTACATTCCGGCGTATATCACTTCAGGTATGAATAATGTGATTATACCTCACGTCGAATGATCAAAGAGCCCAACTAATAAATTTTTTCTAACACACTTTAAATATTTATTAAACACATTTTTACTTAATAGTAACACAAAGTTTACTTAATTAAAATAACTAGACATTTTATTTAAGTGATTTAATTAAATGAAAAACAAATTTAATTAGTCTCTTTGTGCCCAAGTAATTCTAGAAACATTAGAATTAATAATGATTTTAGTACAAAACATCTCAAAGATCAAAGGATAATAAGATGTCCTGAGACGTTCCGCGGATCCGTTTTTTATAACGGACGGATCTACAATTTGTGGATCCGTGGATCCGCCGAAGGGCGGTTTTGAGACAGAAATGTGTAATATAAATAGGACCTTAGTCCAAACTTTTCAGCTAATGATTCTCAGCCATTCTAAGCTTACTACTGCCATTTCCCTCAACACATAACATCTTAATTACACTCTTTGATCATTCTACTTGACCTACAACACATTCAAAGGGATCCAACGATTATACTTTGAATTCAAGTAAAGAACACAAGAAGCTTTCCAAGCATTCAAGTGTTGTAGTTAGTAGTGTATTATCATATACTTTGTTGTATAACATAGTATATCATTTATGTGTCTTTGTACCTCACCATCTACTACCAACTTAGGTAGTGACCATCATACAACAACTTAAAGAGTCCGGTTAGTATTTTAGTCCTTAAAATACGTTGAGTGATAAAGTTGGTCTTGCCTTGTGAAAGACTCGATATCTAGTTTAGTATCGGTAAAGAAGTGAAGCGACGTTGTAAGGTTTTCTCCGCCATAAGGGAGCTTGTTGATATAGTGCTTGTAAACTCTCGAGTTGGGTACTCGGGGAGTGGAGTAGGGCGAGGAAGAGAGCTTCGTGCCAAACCACTATAAACGACCGTGTCTATTGGTTTGATCTTTCCTTTACATTTCCGTATTTACTTATTGCATATTGTTTATATTCATATATTGTATGTTGTCTTGATTTCACATCAAGTCACCGAATCTAAAGTTTTGTAAACAATCTAAAAACGGTGAAAACTATTCAACACCTCTTCTAGTTTTCCACAATTGTTATCAGAGCCAAGTTAACCAAGACTTTTAAAATTTATTGGATTTTAAAACTTGAATCGATCTATGGAATTCGAAAACTACAAAGAGGGTCAATCTATATGCAACGACCACCACTTTTTGAAAGCGATGGTTTTATATATTGGAAAAATAGATACAAGACCTATGTGAAATCAAAAGATCTTGATCTTTGGCATGTTATTACCATGGGTGATTTTCAACCTACTATAAGAAACGAAACTACTAACAAAGATGAAGTTGTACCTTTTGAAAAACAATCGGATGAACTTAAAGGGAAACTTGCCAAAAATAATGAAGCTAAAATGTTTCTTTACAACGCTTTACCTAAGAAAGAATATGAAAAAAAATTTCATGTGTGAAACGGCAAAAGAAATTTGGATGAATTGAAGTGCCCTAAGAAACTTACGCATGTATATTATACATGTGTTTAGTTCAACCCCCTTCTAGTTTACTAAACAAAACACATGTATATACATGTATATTAGTAGTTTCGTTTATCAAAGAGCATGTGACAACATCTTTACTTATTTACTAAACAAAACACATGTATATTAGTTCAAATTTATCAAAGAGCATTCGATATAGGGGCATCTTAGTGATCCATCAATCTAAAACTTACAGACTCAACTCTTATTTGACACACAATGAGATATTATGTGATATAGTTAATGATTTATGTGTGTAAAAAAAATATGAAAATTGATATTTGTTCTTAAATGTTTTGGCTATGTGTTTAGTTGGTGAAGTGTTACCATCGTTTTACATTTTTTAACATCTTTACTTATTTACTAAACAAAACACATGTATATTAGTTCAAATTTATCAAAGAGCATTCGATATAGGGGCATCTTAGTGATCCGTCAATCTAAAAGTTACAGACTCAACTCTTATTTGACACACAATGAGATATTATGTGATATAGTTAATGATTTATGTGTGTAAAAAAATATGAAAATTGATATTTGTTAAATTTTTTGCCTACAAATTCTCTTAACTATGTGATTATAACATTTGGAGAAAAGGATGAAGAAGATGATGAGTGATAGATAGTGGAATTCAAGTGGCAAATGTGTTCGTTAAGAGGAATAATTAAGAAGAAATATTAAGAGCATATTGCATTGCTAAAAACATATAGCTCTCGAAAAACAATAACAAAATTATTCAAACATTTCCTTCAGAATAAAAAATAAAAAAATCTTCACCTAACACAAATTAAAACCCAACCCCTAGCATTCAACTCTATAAATTGTAACTCCTAGAATGCTTCCTTCTCATGCCTCAAGTTGCAAGCCCTGCATTCTTCTCTAAACCCACGATGAAGAGCGGTATCCTGTATTTTCTATTTCTCGTTTCAATTTTGCTCATAGTTTTGTCGCCTCAAGAAGCCAATAGTGCAACGTTTGGACTAGCCAAAAAAATGATCGATAAGGCTAACAAAAAGGGGCCATATATTGGCATAGTGATTCCTAACCTCTTTGAAATGAATCCTCTTCTCAATTATCCCGAATACAAGTCCAGTAAACTCATCATTGATGTTGGAGGTACGTGTGTGTAGTATACAATTTTTTCTAAAGGACGCTCTAAAATAAACACATGTACTTGCCATAGTTTTTCTTGATATTTTATATTAATGAATCATACCCTTTTCTCATAATTAATCATACATCGTAATTCATGATACAAATTTAGGATGTTGGAATTTTTGAGGAACATGGGCGTACGGTATCAAATACACCCTCAAGATATCACGTAACATTTTATTTTATGGAATACTGACATTACTTAAGGATACAATTATTATTTTATCCATGTACGAGAACACTTAAGTTATGTCTATCTTGAAGAATCAACTCTGTTCTTTCTTAATTAAGTTAATGATCACTCTAGCAAAACGATAGGGAGGGTTTCAATCATTGCACGCATCGCCTGATTATACAGTGTAAATCGCGGGTTGTACGGTTTGACCAAACTCACCCTAATGTGACAACATAGGGAGGGTTTGTATAACACAACCCTTAACCTATATTCAGCTGGGTATGTTATACATACCCTCCTTATGTATTATTTGTACAAATCGCGAAACACATGATACAACTATCCGGAGCTTGCAATCATTGAAAAACCCTATGCCCCATGTTCAACATCACCTGCTCCTTGATAATGTATTGAGTTCTAAAATTGTCATAATATAATAATTTCAAGAGTCACTTGAGAGTACAATTTGTCATCTCCTGACACATAAAATAAAGGAAGCACACATTCTTTTATTATTATTATTATTATTATTATTATTATTTATAAAAAGTTAATTTTTTACAGCCTACACAACATATCTCACATGTGTTCAACGAGACTTGAACCCACAACCTCTAGGTTGATAGGCCACTCACATATCGCCGGGCCAAGAGGCCTTTGGTTCACACTTATACATTTATAATATCCTGCTTTTTCAGATTGTATATTAAAGTGTGCAAATAAAAAATGTGAGTGTGACAATCAACTCCCAAAAAATAAATATAATCAAAAGATAAAAAAGTGTCACTACAAGTAAAAAAGTGTTATCAAAAGTATAAAATGAGTGTCTCTAAAAAAACTTATGTGTTTCTCCACACTTAAAAAATTGTAGTTAGAAGTCCAGCAAATAAAAATCTATTTATATTGAAATAAAAAAAGTGTTAGTACATAGTTTTTGCAATTTATGACACATTGCTTATGAAAAGTATCATTAAATCTCAAAATTGTATGCTTTTACTCGGACTTTTTAAAAATGTTACTAAAAGATTAGATTTAATGACACATTTTTGTGTCACTAGAACCTCTATCACTAAAATATTTTATTGTAGTAGATGCATTGTAGGGAAAAACGTAATAGAATAGAATTTAGGACAAAACTGAAATAGAATGAGTGTTACTAAATGGGAAAATCATCGCTGCTGTTGCAGCAGCCTAACAAAACTGCTGCTAAAAGAAAAATAATTTAACAATTGCAGTTTTTACCTTTCAACATTTTCAGCTTTACATAATTGGTCCTTCATTTATACCTATGCAGTAGGTAAGATCCCTGCAGGCTACAGCCAACAACAGTGATCATTTTCCCTTAATAAATTTTTAAATAAATGAAGGAATCAAATATGGTTCGATATTCAATGGAAGTGGGTGGTATTAGTTAGAAATTTTGTTACTTGTCACAAGTTTCTCTGTCACGTTAATTTGATACCTTCAGTGATTTGATCAGCCCCTAGCATTTTCAGTTTTTGATTCAGAATCTGTTCACTGATGCATTGACTAGCTCTATCCGAGCTATTGAACCAAGACTTAGTGATGGACTTAACTGTATTAAGTTCTTTCTAAAGGGCCTGGTATTCTTTCAGTATCTCAGAATTAGTATGCTGAAGTGTAAGGGCGGTAAGTTTAGCTTGTTTTAGCTCTAGCAATTCTTCCCTACAGGTATTCAGTTCTAAAACAAGATTCCTATGTTTTGACATCAAATTCAATCTTTGTTCTTTTATAAACCAAAGGTCTACACATCCATAATCAAGAAACAATTTTCTATCATCATTATCTTTCATTTGAAGAAGTGTGCGTCCTTTTTTTTTATTGTGAAGTCAACCCTTTCCATTTCTTGCATGTTTTTTTCTAACAACAGCCTTTTCATTATCAGCCAAGGCCATAAATACCTTGACAATAAGCATTTCATCATCATCATCACATGACAATTTTTCTTCAGCTAAGTCATATGACTCAGCCACAAGACCCTTGTTTCTTGTTTGGTATGATTTGAGAAGGCCAAGAGGTTGAGCCACTGGAAGTTAAGAGTGCCTATTTGGCTTTGGCCTTTTTGTATTTAGCTCTGTAGTCTTTCTGAACTTTTGGTTCAGTTTGATTGTTTGAAAAGTTTTAATTAAGCTGAAGTGATAAGGAGATGGATATGATGGTGAGGATGTTTTTGAAAAGCAATCTTTAGCAAAATGACATGTTTTACCACATTTGAATGTTCTTTAATTTAGGGACTTCATTTATACATAGAATAGTTTATGTTTAAATCATAGTCGAAGATCATTGGCTCTGAAATGGACCAGCAATATTATCAACGACTTCCTCCAACTTTAATAATTTATTAGAAAGCGTATTCGACATATCCTGATGTCAACACCTGACAAGCCCATTAATGCTTTTTTCTACCTTAATTTCATATGTGAGCGGCCCATCAGTTAAAAGGTCGTGGGTTTAAGTTTCGTCGAAAACATATGTAATATAATGTATGATAGGTATGTGTTGTAAAAATATGCTTTTAAAATAAACCCCTTTGTCGTTAATAGTATTTTGTTATTCTCTTTTTCAGGAAGAAGATTCCGATTTGGATCCATTGGTGACAAACAAGTCATTTTGGTCATGACAGGTTTGGGCATGGTAAGATCGAATTCTTTCATGTTACTATCGTTTGCAACACTTCCATTGGATTTTATATGTAACCACACCATTATTTTTCCGAATTACAAAAGATCTTTTGTAACATAAAAATAGTAAGTATAGAAGTGACAAAGACTAGTGGCTAATTAACAAGTTGTTTTATCTCTACATATATAAAGTATGGTACTGTTTTCCCTAAATGTTCGCAAAAATTTACATCTACGTGCCAATGTGCAACAGCTTAACTCAGGAGTTACAACACAGTTATTGCTGAGCTTGTTTGATATAGTAGGAGTTGTACATTATGGAATCGCTGGAAATGCAAACCCTAACCTCGATATTGGAGATGTTGCCATTCCTCAATATTGGTCTCACTCAGCTCTCTGGAGTTGGCAGGTACATAAACTTTTAGAATTTTACAACATTTTTATCAATTAGCTTATATTGAAGAAAATGTGACCTCTCTATATTTAGTAAGATTTAAATTCAAGTTAAACTAGTTAACCGTTTGAAAACAATTATTCTATGTTACAGAGATATGGTAATGGCCCAGAAGATTCATTGCCCCTTGAAGACGCCGGAGATTACACAAGAGATATCGGCAATTTGGTATTTGCAAACTACTCTACAAATCCTGAGTCTAACAACCTCTTAAACAGCATTTGGTACCAACCAGAGGAAGTTTTTCCGGTTGATGGAACCCCGGAGGAGAGACAACATGCGTTTTGGGTGCCTGTTGATACTGCTTATTTTGAACTGGCAAAAAAACTTGAGGTAATTAATATACTTAAGCAGTACAGTAAAACATCTATAAATTAATGATGTTGAGACCGAGATATTTTATTAATTTAGCGAGATATTATTATATCGATAAATTAATAATTTATTAATTTAATGAAGTTTTACGTATGACTTTTAAATTTTCAAGTTCATTATACTAGTTACAATGTATACTACTTAGAGATGAAAAATAAATTAGAAAAACAAGTTTCAATTAACATTTTATGAATTCACATTCACAAATTAATTGAATTTGTCAAGTTCACTGTTTTTGAATAAGTAAAAAGTTAGTTTCGTTGAGACAAGTTCTAATTACGTACAACCTTAATTGAATTTGTACAAGTTACAATTACGTATGGTCTTTATATATATATGAAAACTTTTAGTAATTATTAATTTATATTTTCGTTGGGAACAATATATATACACTAGGGTTTCAAAAAAATTATTATCTTATTATTTTATCGATTAGTGTCCAAATTTATACTGGTACCAAGTTGGAACTGGAAAAATTATAAATTTTATGGAGTTTATTAATTTATAGAATATTAATTTAGAGGTTGTTGTTAGAACTCATAACACTTAAATCTTAAATGTGAGGTCACATCTAATATAATACAGAGTATTAAAAGTTTAGTTTCCATTATTAATAATCATGAGTATAATAGCCGATGATTGTTTGCGTGAAAAAATATGCAGTCTTTGACATTAGATGGATGCCTCAACGCAACAACATGCTTATCTACGCCACCAAGGGTCACCACCGTAGAACGAGGAACAAGTGCTAGCATCTACTTAGACAATGCCGCCTATCGAAGCTTCATTTACAATAAATTCAACATAAGTCCAGTTGAAATGGAAAGTGCCGCTGTGGCTCTGATCTCCTACCAACAACGAGTGCCATTTATTGTAATCAGGGCACTATCTGACCTTGCTGGTGGCGGTGAACATTCAAACGAGGCTGATACGTTTATTAACCTTGCTGCTAATAATTCTGTCAGAGTTGCTGTCGAGTTTATTAAGTTGATCCCATATCCTAAAAAGATTGCTTTCGTTGATAGCATTTAGGGTATGTATTGGAATGTTTAATATGAAATATGAATAAGTCACGGAGTATTTGACAAGATTATATTAGTTACTCCCTTCATAATGTAAATGCTACATTAAGTTAAAATATTTGATCCAAACCAATAATCATCTAAAATTCCACATGTCCGAAGTAGCACATGCGTCATTTCCGTGTACCTACCCACTTGTTCTTAAAAGATACTCCCTCCGTCTCAATTTATTTGTCAGGAGAGAGAAAACACAAAATTTAATAAAAGTGGGGCCACTTTAATTTTCAACCACTTAAATGAAATATTCCTCCACTAGATTCTCTAGTTTTTACTAAATAAGGAAAGTGGACAATTAATTTGAGACATCCATAAAAGAAAATATGGACAATTAAATTGAGACGGAGGGAGTAGTACGGAGTATTAATTTGTTTTGACTTAATTAATAATGTAGAAAAATAAAATTACTGCAGAGGCCTCTGCAGTAATGTGTTGCCTTTTTTAGGGCGGGGTTTTTTTTTTTTTTTTTTTTTTTTTTTTTTTTTTTCCCCAAAAAGGCCACATATTTCGCTGCAAATTATCCCAGAAATTCAAAACCAACACGTGTCAACATCTCGTATTTTTAGAATAAAAAAAAAAAAAAAAAAAACGTATTTCACATACCCTTTGCAGCGAAATACAATGCAAAGGGCCCCACCACTTACATCACTTCTTTTTTGGGCCCACCCGAATATAAAAAAAATTAAATTTTCGTATTTCTTGTTTGCTTTGCAGCGAAATACCTTTTTTGGGACCCACTTTTATGTATTTCTGCTACATATTGCAGCGAGATACCTTTTTTGGGACCCACTTTTATGTATTTCTGCTACATATTGCAGCGAAATACATTTTCCTTCAACCACAAATGCACGATAAAAAAAAAATGTATTTCTATGCTGCATTGCAGCGAAATACAAGTTTCAAAAAAAGAATGTATGTAATTCTTCCATAAATTTATCCGAAATATGTTAAGTTTTTGTTAGGGTTATGTTTTGGTGTGTTGTTTGTAAGATTTTATGGTTTAGGTTTATGGTTTAGGTTATATTTTTTTTTTAGGCTTTTTAGGTTGTAAGAGCAATTACAATGGTAAATTGTAGTACGACAACATTTATATAATAATATTAAAAAAGAAGGAATTTATTACAGGATACGTAAATTACATTACATAGTAAATTGGAAATATTAAAAACACATAAACTGTTCTACCATCTTAAAAACCAAGGTGATTAAACCAACTATTTGAACGTTGCGTGTTGTGATCATCTATATGTTGAGAGGCATACTGCTGGGAATCGTATTGTTGAGACATGTTGAATGATGGTTGTGTGTGATTGTGATCATACGTTTGTGTAGCATTCCTGTTTTGATCATATTGTTGAGATGGGTATCCGTTTTGGTAGTAACTTTGAGACGCGTACTGGGTATGATCGAATGTTTGCGTGTACTGGTTTTGATCATACTGGTTTGTGGGGTATGTGTTTTGGCCATAGTCTTGGTAAGCGTACGAGTTTTGAGCATACGGTTGCTCATCCATTGCAAATTCTTGTTGCTTTTGTTTACCCTTGCGTACAGGCGGATCAGGGACGAATGATTTGTTGCAACGCCCACGAGTGTGCCCCACTTCATTGCACCTGCTACAATGTCTTGTAGTTGGTTCCTCACCTTGTGATGGTATACGGTTTGTATTTTTTGGACGACCTGGCTGAGGGTTGTTCATGTTTGGAGGAGTAACAGGATGTATATGGCTTGGATACTCCCATTCGTTAAAATTGCCAACAAATTGAATTGACTCTGCGTAGGTTGCTTGATATTTTTCCTTTTTGAACCAGTCCTGTACATATTGAACACAATTGGTTAGACCCAAAAACCTGCTAACAGCAATAACATGACCACAAGGTATCCCAAAAAGCTGCCATTTCCGACATTCACATTCATTGGTCATTAAGTTCACTTCACGGTTATATAGCCCATCAGAAACTTGATACTGAAATTGGTTAATTCCGTATACAACCCATCTGACGCTTTTTCTTTTTCTTTTTTCCACCTTATCTGCTGCCCAATCAGTGATTTCGTACTTCATTGTTGCTACAAAAAAAACGTGAATATAAATGAGTTAATTAATTTATCATCAACTCACACGTTTAATATATACTTTATTTTGTAAGCAATAAATACCTGCAGCTTTGCGACGGTTAAAGTACCACTTCTGCACCATATCTCGGTACGTGTCGGTCAACATTGTGACTGGTAGGTTTCTGTACCTAATAGTACAAGAATTAAGAGACTCGACACTGTTGGATGTACAGTAATTGTAACGAGTACGTGGGCAATGCGCTCTAGACCAACGTGTAGGATCAGCCTCCATGAGTTTCTGGTACGCTTCTGCTTGAACAGACCAGAGTATGTTCATTTTTCTTTGCCACGCATCTGTTGTATACGCTTTGCATATGCCCCAGTATAGACCTTTAACTTTTTTATTTTTTAGTTTAAGGTTCATCATTAGATGACTGCAACATACACCATGAAACGCCGACGGAAACTCATTCCTTACTGATAAAGCTATCGAAGGATGCCTATCAGATATGATAACCATATTGGGGTTATCGCCTACACACTCTTTAAGTACTGACATCCACCACGACCATAAATCTCCAGTCTCTCCTCTACATATACCGTACGCAATTGGCACAATTTGGTTGTTTCCGTCCATACCTACAGCTTGGAAATTGGTACCCTGGTAAACACCCTTTAAATGCGCCGCGTCCACTATAAGTATTGGGCGAAGATGGTTCCGAAACGTGCGCAACTGAATATAAACAAATTTTAGAAGCAAACGTGTTGTCATGTATCTAAAAAAAATGTATTAATAAAAAAATAAAATAATGACAAGACTTACCGATGCACCAATTGCAATGAATAAAATTTCAAAAACTCCTGCATCGTTTGTCTTGATTCGTGTCACAGTCCCTGGGTTTTTTTTCTCTAAGTTGTAACAGTAATAGGGTAGCATCTCAAACGATTCAAATGGTGAACCTCTTAACGTTTTTAACCCATAATCCTTACCTCTCCATGCTTGTTTGTAAGATATAGATGTTTTATATTGTGCCAAGATATCTTTTTGTATATCTCTCGGTTTCAAATCGCGGCTACCATCTTCTAATTTACCTTTCATAATGTGGGCAATAACTTTTTTGTTTGCATTTCGGTGGTTAGGAAATGTTTGAGTTCTATCACACGTGTGAACATCATTCATCTTTGTAATTTGAAAAACATCTGAATTTTTCCAACGTTTTGCATTAATAAACCATGCACATTTTCCATGTTGAACGCATTTAATGCTATGCGTATTCGGATTACTTTTTTGGAAACAAATTCAAAACCATCTTCTATTGATTTCAATCTATATTCCATGTCTAACGTACCCCTATCTAAAAAAAGCTCGTTGACTTTTACTCTATTTTCTTTATTATAAACCTCTGTAGAAATTGGTTTTGACTTGTAAAGTGGTGTTTCAGGAACTTGGGGGATATTTTTAAAACAATTTGTCCAATTATGGTGAATGGGTTGCGGTTGTTTATTTAAATCCAAATAACTATTAATTGGCTCATCTTCTTGTTTGTTATCCGAACTGAAAGCACATGATGACCCTGGTTTTGTGAAATTGGCCTCATGATTATAACCAGATTCATTGTTTAGAAAATCATCTTCTTGTTCGTTATACGAACTGAAAGCACATGATGACACTGGTTTTGTGAAATTGGCCTCATGATTATAACCAGAGTCATTGTTTAGAAAATTATCTTCTTGTTCGTTATTCGAATTGAAAGCAAATGATGAGCCCTTTTTTGTGAAATTGGCCTCATGTTTATAACCAGAGTCATTGTTTAGAAAATCATTTTTTTTCGTCATACATAAATGGAACATCACTATGTGAGCCAATGTGTTCATCTACTCTTGATGAAAAAAAGTTATAAAACTCGGGCATTTGCTGGGTTGTACTGAAAGATTTTGTTTCTTCCAAATTTTTTGTTTGTGAAACAAACAATTCTACAATTTCACTAGGAGACTGTAAAGCACATTCAACAAAAAAATTTACCTCGTTGTCATCAGTAATATCGAGTAGAGAGTCAAGTGAATGCAGTTTAACCTTTAGATTGACCTGGTCATTCTGGTTCAAATTAAACTTACTCATCACCATTTTAACTAACCCGGAATACGTTACATCATCATAAATTATGACACCACGATCTAAATCATGATAATGTAACTTGCATTTTATTTTTTTTAAACTCATTTCAATTTTTTTTAGTGTGAAGATGTGTATACACTTTAAGTTGTTGATGTGTTATATATAGTTGGCTTAGTAAGCGTGTGTTTTTATAAAGTTACTGTGTTGATTATCATATTTCGTGTAGAATTATATGTGATACAAAAAATTTCATTTACTAGTCACATCACTGATACTTTAATGTCATATTTCGTGTCAAATTTTATGTGTTCCAGAAAATTTCAGTTACTTGTCACATCAGTGGTCACATTTGTCACATCAGTGGTCACATCACTGGTCACATCTTGTCATATTTCGTGTAGATTTTTATGTGTAAAAAAAAAATTCCGTGTCTAGTCAAATCACTTTTGGGTAACTGTGTGACTGTGTGTCATATTTCGTGTAAAATTGTATTGTGTTACTGACATTGATGTGTATATATATATGTGTATGTGTGTGTCATCCACAACATCCGTCGGCTAAACAAACACTTACCACATTATAATAAATAGCAACAAACATAATTCCAACAAACATACTAATGGCTGAATCTTTCAAGAAATTCAAATGTATGCTACATTTCAATGATGTTGAGAGTGGTGTGATTATGTACACCGACATGACATACTCATTGTTGGTTGAAATGTTGGTTAACAAATTCGAGTTGAATCCTAATATACAACTCAGTTTGTTATGTAAGCTAAGTCCACCGGATACTATGGTGGCGCTTAACAACGACGATGATGTTTGTTTATTTGTTACGTGTGCTTATGAATCCCCTAATTCTATTGCACATGTGTACATTTATGAACACGTAGTAACCCTAGCTACTATTGGTGAAACACGGATAATACCCGGTCCAGCCGGTATTCTTCAGGCGGCGCGGCTCCGAAAATCGAGAGACATTGCAGACGTTGGCCCTTCATCTGTAATGCCAACACAAGAATATGTCAGAAAAATAATGGAGGATGCGTCTAAAGATGATCATTTTACGCGTGGCCCATGGCTAAGCGCCCTTGCATATTGTGATGCTTTTGGGATCGAGGTAGAGGGATGTCTAGGTGATATTGAGAAATTTATTAAAAAAGGGAAGGTTGAACTTGTTGTTGCTGTTGTCAAGAGTTGTTCAAAAAATATTCTAGGTGATTTAACAGTCACACTCAAGGATCCATCGGGAACAATGTCTGGTACAATCCATCACAAAGTCCTTGATGAGGAAAAGGGTTATGTAAAGCTTATCAACGTCGGTGCTGTTTTGATACTAAAGAATGTGTCAGTGTTTACACCAAAACCACATAACCATTACCTAAACATCACTTTGAAAACCATGGAGGGGGTCATCGAGAAAGATACCGTTTTTTAATTAATAAGTATGTAGTAAATGTTTGAGTGATGTTGTAATTTAACTTTTGTTATGATATTTTATGTAATAAAATTTTTACTATTTTGTCGTCTAATTAACCCGTGGTTTTGCTTAACTCGTATACAAAAAATTAATTACCAACGCTATAACTTGATATTCACAATATATATATACAAACCCCAGTGTACCGGTACAAAATATAAACAATATTAAAGTTTAGCTACCTAATCATATCCACAGTCTGTCGTATCCTCGCATCGGGTAGCATAGATATGATGAGCCATCGTGTATCTAAAAGCTTTAAAAAACTCTGAAACATTAGGAATATGTGGAATCGGGATAGATCCTTTACAAAATTGTGAGATAAGCCAACATGTTATCACACCACAATCCATCCCATTTTGTTGTTGAGGTGTCAAAAAACGCCAACTTTGGCTATCGTTGTAGGTGTAAGCGAAGTTAAAGGGTGCTCGGTTAGTAACCTGAAAATACCCTTGGTGAGTCAAGTATTCGTTGAGAACTTCGGTCCATGAAACAATGTGTTGGTGCAACCTATCCTTTCGATCGTTACTATGCAGCGAGTCAAAAACCGTAATGGTTGACCAAAGTAGACTAATCACACCAAGGACCCAGTGATTCCCTTCGCAATGTATTGGCATAAACACCTACAAAATAAAAAAATAATAATAATGTAAACTTATAAAATGCTAAACTTATTAAATGCTAAACTTATTAAAGTTATTAAACACAAATACTTACCGTATTCACCGTTGACCAACAAGGGTACGGACGTGTCTGCCCATTCAAGGTTCCTTGCAACACCCTATCCGTGGTAAGTATGAAGATATTACTACCGGCATGGGTAGATCCAAGTGTAGATTTCGTAACTGTCCATTCATCACCATCTCTCCTCGTTCGTATTAGGAGCTCCATCCACGCATTAATATGCTATTTTAATTAAATATATATATATATATTATTGGGCATCCTTTGAATAAGATTTCTCAAATAAAATGTAAACATTCAGTAATAAACTTACATCATCACACAACCAACCATCATGGTTACCAGGAAACTCAAAAGGGAGTAGGTCTACCCAAAACTTTGGTTCCATACGATTACCCTTTGTGTGGCAGTCCAAAAAAATATATTCGGGTTTTAGCAAGAAAGTGCTTAAGTTAGGATAATTATTAGGATACCGCCTGACCTAAATTGCAGAAAATAAAATACAATATCAATATCAAAACAAACTTGTTAATCATTTTAAATAATTTAATCAAGTAATGTTACAATTACCTTATTAGGGTCGACGTTATAAAACGTAATAAAGTTGCCGGTATATGCAGCATGTGTAACCACAACATCGTTCTCATTAGGATCGTCAAAATGAAGAGGGGGTGGAATATCGGCTGTGTCCGCAATATTTTTCCTCGGTCCAACCCGTTTCTTAGGCATGGGAGTAGTATCTGGCAAAGGCCCGTACGGGTCCTTATGCCAAGGTCCAGGGCGGACATCCCGCTTCTCTCGATTCATGACAGCCTGGCACAAATAACTCATCATTTAATAGTTGCACATGCTTATAATTATACAAGTAATTTTGAAAAAAGATATATATTTATGAACGTGTGAATTTACCGGGATGACGTGGCTAGGTACAGTGCCACGTGGTGGACCAGCTTCTTGCATATTCTTGCCCGACCACGGTGAAAATCCTTGTAGTGGGATAGGGGTGTACGAGGTCGCATTGTTATGCGAAGTCCGCTGATGAAAAGAAAGCGAATTAAACATTTGTTACTCGCACATAATTCAAAATATACAAGTAATTTGGAAAAAGGTATATAATGACTTTACCGTGTTGACACGGCTACGTACAGGGGCCTCTGATGTACCTGCTTCATGCATATTAATACCTGACCACGGTGCAAATCCTTGTTGTTGCATAGGGGTAATAGAAGGCATAGTAAACTGTGAGGCCACCTTTGGCGACAAATGAGACAACCCGCGAAAGAAAGAACTATTCGGCGGACCATGACATGCTGAACTAGCCTGCGCAAAACACAGCATAGAATATTATAATGTTTAGTAAGTTCTTTTAATCAGTTTTTTATGTAACACAAAATTTATAATAAAACAAAATATACCTGTGTATTCGGAAATGCTTCACTAGCCTGACCGAAGCCCTACATACAATATTAGAATGTTTATTCAGTTATGAAACAAATAAAAAATTATGTGATACAAAATAAATAAAGTATAGTACAATAACAAAATTTATAATAAAACAAAATATACCTGTGTATTCGAAAACCCTGTAAATCCACTAACACCCCTTTGCTTGGTCTGCATCTAATTTTATAACGGAATAATAAACAACTACTTGTGGAATAATAAACAACTATTATTTAATCTATGTATATGCTTCAAATTTAGAAAATAAAAAATACCTGCATGTAACCTAATAGTTGTTGGATCAGCTTCTCGTGTTGTTGTACTTTATCGTTCAGAGCTTCAAACTGCTTATGTTTTTCCTCGTATTCCGTTAGTTTTCGATATAACTCTTCCGGAACGTCGTCTCGGCTATAAGGGTCCGTGGGAGGGGGTAATGGCGGTGGTTGGGTACAACGACCCTCGAAGTATGCCAAGCTATGAACCCACCAATCCTCGTTACGCTCACGCTCATCGGGGAAAAGCCTAATAATAGGTTGCGTTACCTATAAAGTATATATATATAAAAAAAATCAATATTGTTAGGGTATACATATAAAATATCGAACAATAAATTTCATTTCATATAAATTATATATAACGAGTAAAGGGCATGCTTAAATAACAACTCACAAAAAATTCATCGAGCACACTGCGTTTAAACCTCCTCTTAAAACCCCAAGCACACGCTCTAGGATAGCGGTCTTCACGAGTAAAATAATTAACAGCCCCGACTCTATAAGTTTCCAATATCCAAGTCTAAAAACAAAGTTAATTGATTAATTTCTTTACCATTATAAATAAACATAAAGAACAAAAATATCAATAAGCGACCTTAAAGGCCCATTGAAACCCCATCAACGTATACTTAGGGTTTTTTGCTTTACCCTTAGCATCGGGCGGTGGTCGCGGTTTCACATAAAAAGCTTCAAGACGATTACCAACCGCGCCAGCTAACTGAGCGTACAACGTTCTCGATACAACATTACCCCATGGATACATGTTCCACGCATCCAAATTGTCTACTAAGCTCCATATCCAATTCTCAACTCTGTAATTAAACTCAAGCCCTAACAACACTAGCACCAACAGTCCAACTAAACTAAAGCGAACGGCATCAATATCACTAAGTTTATCAAAATCCTCGCTATAAAACTTATCATGCACCATTCCAACAGTTATGCTAGAACCATCATATACGGATGAAAAGACACGTCGCCTAAATGGAGTAGGACGACATTCTAAAAATTCTTTAAATTCAATCCCAAAACGTAAGCGCGTTACGAGGCAAAACTCCTGTCTACCGAATTTTAACTCGTACCCTCTTACATGATACGTCAAGGGAACGACATCCGTGTCTCCCTGGGCAAGTTCCTCTTGACATAAACTAATATAATGTAGAAGGATACATGTTTCTTGCATTTCTGCTAACTCAAACAACCATCCAAAACACGTTCGCCTAAACATGGCATCCTTATTTGTATTTCTAAAATTTCGCTTAATATCATGAAGCAACTTTAGCTTACTTCTACAGGTAAGATCAACGGAAAAATCCTAATAAAACATATAATAAACATATACGTATTAACTACACAAATAAGGATCAAAATCAAAAAAATTTAAAAGAACAAATGTTGATATTTACCGGAACATCATTATTTTGCGCCATATTAACAACACCTCACAACCACCAACACTAACAGCACCACAGCACAACCACCAACACCACAACAGTACAACACCTTACCTCCACCACACAACACCTCCACCACCACCAACACAGCCACTACCACAGCAAATAACCACCAACACCACGAGACCACCACCAACAATACAAGACCACCACCAACACAACACAACACACCAGCCACAACTCAACCACACAGCAGCTGCACCAACACCACAACACCACCACCACTACCACGACAACACACAAAAACAACAATACTCCACCACAAACAACCACCAAGAAAACAACACAAGAAAGCAATGATGATTATTTTCGAGAGAAACATTCAAGAAAAGCTTACCCAATTTTTTTTTTACGTATGAAAAAGAAGTAAAAGAAACGGTATAATACTTACTCCGGTGAGTAAGTGTTGTCAATCAACCGGATTCTCGTAGATTTCGCTCCTTTCCCATGTAATTTCGCTGCAAACCAAATTCGAGATACGTTTTTTTTGTTTTTAGTTAATGTGCGTGACACTTGTCGATTCCCCATGTATTTCGCTGCAATCTCTAACAGAAATACATATATAATTTTTTTTTTATTAACGTGGGTCCCCAAAAATTGTATTTCGCTGCAATGCTCACTAGAGATGCATAATTTTTATTTTTTTATATTTGGGTGGGCCCAAAAATTTATATTTCGCTGCAAGTTAACATAGAAATGCATAAATTTAATTTTTTTATATTCGGGTGGGCCCAAAAAAGAAGTAAGGTAAGTGGTGGGACCCTTTGCATTGTATTTCGCTGCAAAGGGTATGTGAAATACGTTTTTTTTATAATTTTTTATTTTAAAAATGACGAGATGTTGACACGTGTATATATTGAATTTCTGGAACCTTTTGCAGCGAGATAGGTGGCCTTCCAGGGAATAAAAAAAAAAAACCAGCCCTAAAAAAGGTAACACATTACTGCAGAGACCTCTGCAGTAATTTTCGCTACGTCTACGGGCGGAAGATACTCCTATTAGAGGACACAATTTGTAATTATTGTATTTATTTACTTTACTTGTATTTTGTGAACCTTATAGGAGATTGATGAACCTTATAAGGATCTCTTTGTAAACCTTTAATATAAATACAAGTATCTATCCTCAAACATTCTTGAGGTTGACTTTTAAATCACTTCACATGGTATTAGCCTAAAAACCCTAATTACACTTCCAGCCGCCTCTCATCTTCTTTTCCCACAACCCTAATTAAACTTCCTGCTGCATCTCATCCATGGATTCTTCGACCACTTCTGATTCCCCTCTTACTATGAATAATGTTGATACAAAAGTTGGGCGTTCCTTGTTTCCGTACCAATTAGATCTTAATGCTTGAGACCTGCGCACTAAGAAAACAAAAAGACACCGTTAGGCTTATCGTGGGATTGTCTCCCACGATTATCCTCCGGCGTGAGAGTAAGTAATCGGTTTTAGGGTTTAGTTGAAGAGTTAGGGTTGTAGATCGTACCTTTAATGAGAGCCGAGATGCTCTATATATACACACGAAATCCTTGTTGGTTTCGTGTTCCTTACCCTTCGGCGTAACCGCCTAAGTCGATCGTGATATATATCCCATAAATAAGAGATATCCTATATCAAAACCATAAATAACTTCGGGTTTGGGCCATCGTAAGCCCAAACCGTTATCGTAATAGCCCATTCGTGATGGGCTTGAGCCCATTCGTGATGGGCTTGAATGTTAGTAGCGTCCATTGGTCGGGTTCGTGACCCGAATGCGGACTATACGTCATCATGTCCCCCCAGTCTAGTATGCGTAGTGTAACGACTGCGGATGCTAGACTAACAAATGTAGCAAAAATATTCCTCAATGCGTAGCGGGGAAGTTTCAAGTGTTTCCCGCCTAAAGAAGCCATATAATAAACTAGTCCAAGTACATCCGTATCTCCTTCGTAAATCGTGAGGGGTGGGTGAAAAAGTGCTTCACCTTTTGGCCTCCCAGCCACACGATTAGAGCAAGTGGGGTACATGTGTCATCCATCCACGAACATGTGTACCCTATATAAAGGTTAGTCGTTGTTTCACTGTGGCTGCCACAGTAAAAAAAAAGTCATTGTCCACCATTGTTAAACCTTCAAACAGCAATTAAGAATCAACGAAAGCTAAGGTAATAGCGCATGCGCTTCAGAATCTTTTAAGTTCTAACCATGGTTCTGCAGTTATCTGATTTTACATCCGATATATCTGAGGACGAACTTCGTCAGTTCACCTCAGATTATTACATCCCTATCGCATTGCACCCGGTTGTTCCGGTGGCGGCTGCGTCGATAGCGAATTTCCCTCAAGGGAAAGTGGGGGTTTACACACGCTTCTTCGAATTTGCGAACCAACGTGTGCCCATTTCCCTATTTTTGTGCGATATTTTAAACCATTATCGTCTACATATTTCACAACTGCATTGTATAGGTGCAGCAAAAATATCCAATTTTGAAGTAAATTGTCGCCTGTTGGCGATTGAACCCACAATCCATCTATTCCGCGCGTTTTACCACACATCGTGGTCGAACGGGTGGGTATCCTTTTCCAAGCGCGCAGGGTCACTGCAGTGCTATACGGAAAAATTAGATGCACTTAGGAATTGGAGGGAGAAGTTCTTTTGGATTGATAGTGCATTTTTTCCATGGATTTTTGAGTTCTATACTCAAGAATCATTACCGAGAGATGAGCGCCCCATCCCAGGAACGTATAGCGCAGAGGATGCGGAGATGATTAATGCTAATCGCATACCGATCAAGGCGTATCCAGAGGAGTTTTTGGTGCACATGGGCATCAGTCGCAATTACTTCAGTAGTCCGGAGAAAGTGCCAACTTTTTTGGACGAGAATAGCCGGGGTGGGTGCTTGTCTCTTCCTTCCTCTTCGCTTAGTAGTTGTAAGCGTTCTTCCCTTTGTAGCTTATCTAACTAATTTTGTGTTTGTTTGTTGTATGTTGCGCAGAGATGGATCTATTCAGTGTTGTTTGCTTGGAGAGGCCAAAGCATGTTACTGTGGGTGTGCGCCCATTAAGAGATGGCGAGGAGCCGGTTCTACAGGCTACAGCGGGGCGCACGATGGAGATCGTGCAGGAAGAATCTGAGGATACACCCCCCGTTGTGTTGGAGGCGACTCCTCTTCACAGTTTTCCCACTCCTGAGGTACAAATGCATATAGAAGAGTTATCGCAGACTGATTCGTCAGACAGCGTAGGGGTTTCTGTGAGTGAGTCTGAGGGCGCTGCCCAAGGGGTGAAGCGCAAGGCAGTTGCTGGGGATGATGGCGCTGGTACATCCAAAAAAGGGCGCCACCTTATCTCTGGCGGGCGGTCATCAGAGGAGGATGCGTCATCAACTAAATCTCCTTCCCCCAAGTAAGTAATTAGGCTTGTGTCTTTGAGACTTTAACAGAATATTCGTTGATATTATAGAATAACTTTAACCCTTGTCTTTTGTGCGCAGTGTTGAGATGCTGGATGCTGCAGCGCGCCCTAGGGAATCGCTCCCCAAGGCGAGTCCCTCGCCTACTGATCATCTTGCGCAGGGGAGTCAAGGATCTGGGCCAAAGGCTTCTGAAGATGTGCCTACGGATCAGTTGTTTGAGGAGCTAGGCTTGGCTGCTGCACATCAAGCCTCGTTGGTTGCACAGCTCAAAGCTAGGTATGCGGGTGAAGGTAGTAGCTTGGCGCAGAAGGATAGGGAAATTGCGCTACTGAAGGTGCAGTTAGCTGATGCTCAGGCTGAGGTAGAGTCCGCCACTGTGTATGCTCAGAAGCTTGCTGATGAGAGGTTATCCTTGTATGCTCAAGTGAATCAAGAGCGCGCTGACGCAAAAAAGTACAAGGCCACTTGCCTTTGGGCCTTGAAGTATATGAAGCAGAACAAGAGTGCTCACTTCGCCAGACTAGATGATTTTCGCAAGGCGGTTGAGGCGTCGCTGGAGAAGCAAGAGATCAAGCTGCGCAAGCTCAACATCGAGTATGACGAAGAGCTGTATCCCCATTTGGTGTCTTCTATCGCTTAGCGTAGGTGGCTTATCAGCCATGGGCTACGCCTTGCTGCCTTGGGTACTTTGGAATCCCAAGAGGTGCGGGGGACGTTTGGGGAAGTTGTGGAGCGTGCGCTTGCTCGTGGCAAGGCGCAAGCTATAGAGGAGCTCTCTGAGAGTGGATTATTGAAGGTGCCTGCCACACAAGTGCCTGATTATAATGCTAATTCCTTCGATGAGCTTGTTGCTGCAATGGAAAAGATGAAGCTGCTAGACCTTCCCCATATTGCTCAACTGGAGCGCGACCAAGATTACCCCATAAGTGTTATTATGGAGGGGTTAACCTTGGCTAGGCATGCAGCAGAGGGCGCCGAGGCACAAGCTGACTATTTTCTCAAGCCAGATGAATCGCAGCTGCAGGTACCTATCTTCGCTCGCCCTCGCAACATCCTGGATCCTTTTGCCCTTGAAAAGGAAATTTCTTTGAAGGAGTCCTTGGAAGCCCATGCTATGAGGCTTGCGAAGAAGCAGGGTGTGAAGGGGAAGGCCATCCTTTGCGGTGTCGGTGCTGCGCATATTCCTAGGTCTGATGGAGTGCCCGTTAGCGTACCGACGGTGTCGCCCCAAGATAGTGATCTTCTGAGGGAGCTTGAGGGGGCTGGTCGTGTTGCGTATCATGTTGGTGGTTCGGGGCTTAGACGCACCCGTAGCTTGTCTTGGTAATTTTTGTAATAGATTAACATTTTGTTGCACATGTGCATGTTAATTCTATATCTTGTATGAACTCGTAGTCCATAATAGCATGTTAATTAGAAGAAATACGATTATACGCATATTGTATCAAATGTGATTGTGGTTATAATGTTTGTACTTAGTTATTTTGTCTTTGCGTAAAAGACGTCTATGTTGTGTCTAACATAGCAACTTGTTGTGTACATACTTAGGAAAATTTATAAAAAATCCATAATCGTGTATGAAGTTCATAAAATTTACAAGTTTATTGATTGATATGCAGTGTACTGCAAATGTCATATCAAGGAGTTAAGTGTCTTAACTCTTAAATTGTTAAACGCGCACAGTGTGCATTATTGTGTATCCGTCGTGGGATACACATTGAACTTACTCCAACGTCTTGAGAGTAAGGTGTTTAACAAGGATGCGTGATCCGATGTTGATGGGTTTGCAACCCTCTTACTCAACGAGTTTTTTAGTATGTTTACTCATCCTTTTACCATCGTGGGTTTTAATAAGTGCATGCACGCCATGTAGGCAGAAAATAAAATAACAACAATATTGAGACATAAATAACATGTAAACAATAAAGTGAAATGTGTCGCGGAATTAGCTAGAAACCGCGACATTGAATTAATACTTGCAAGTTTTTGTGAAAAAGAAAAACATTTGCCTAAATGAAACAAAATGTAAATACACGGATATTTATTAAGCACTTACTAAAGTGCAGAGGTGTCCGTGTGTGAGGTCGTAACCTTTCCTAAAGATAGCATCTCTTGAGATTGCAAACTTTCCATGTGCGTTGTAGCTCGCGGCCATCCATATCACGCAGTGTGTACGCGCCTTTACCTAGTGCTTCAACGACCTCATAGGGTCCTTCCCACTTCGGTCCAAGTTTACCTGTATCTTCCGCGTGGCTTGCATCATTAGCGCGATAGACAAAGTCGCCTGGTCTGAATGAGGTGCTTCGAACTTTAGCGTCGTAATATCCCTTCATTTTTGACTTGGCTTTTACTTCGCGTATAGCTGCGCGTTCACGCCTTTCTTCCAATAGGTCCAAGTCGATACGTCGTTCGTTGTCATTGGTTGCGACATTAACTTCCGCGGTTCGAATAGTTGGCATCCCAATTTCAGCTGGTATGACAGCTTCTGTCCTATAGACAAGAGAAAATGGAGTGTCTTCATTGCTAACTTTGATTGTCGTGCAGTGCGCCCATAAGACATGTGACAATTCATCCACCCATCTTCCTTTGTGTTTGTCTAGGCGCGCTTTAATTCCTTCGCCTAGACTACGATTTACGCGCTCAACCAAACCATTGGTTTGTGGGTGTTTAATTGACGCGAAGTGTTGTGTAATATTTAGGTCTGCGCACCAGTCTTTGATCGGGTTATCACGGAATTATTTTCCGTTGTCCGAAACGATCTCCCCAGGTAATCCAAAGCGGCATACAATATTTTCCCAAACGAAGCGTTTTACTTGATTACCTGTGATTGTCGCCACTGCTTTTGCTTCAATCCACTTAGTGAAGTAGTCTATTGCCACAATAAGAAATTTCAGTCCCCCCGCTGCAACAGGGAAGGGACCCGCAATGTTGATACCCCACTTATAGAATGGCCATGGAGAAGTGATAGGCGTTAGCTCTTGTTGTGGTCTGCGCGGGATGGGTCTATGAACCTGGCAGTCGTTACACTTCTTTATCACCTCACGCGCATCACGATGCATAGTGGGCCAGTAGTATCCTGACCGCAAGGCTCGCGCTACGACGGATCGTGGTCCTGAATGCATACTGCATGAACCAGCGTGGATCTCTCGGAGTACGTAATCTGCCTGAAGAGGTCCAACGCACCGAAGCCATGGTTGTAGGAATGAGCGCCGATATAGGATACAATCTCGAAGTTCGAACCTCTGCGCTGTGCGCCGTATCCGTCGAGCATCCTTCTGCTCCTGGGGCAATATACCTTTGCTTATAAACTCAACAATAGGGGTCATCCACGTAGGATTCTCCTCCTCTATTACTGATGAGTGTCTAAATACTCATCATTTTATTCCCATTTAGACTGTTAAAATAGCCAAAAACACTTTGAAATGTCACATAATACTATAAATATCATTGAAATGTGTTTTTATGTGATTCAGATACAAAAAGATTGAAAACAAGTGAAAAACATGCAAAGTTCATAAAATTGTCATTTTCAGTCCCTGAAGTTTCACAAATTGGCAGAATTAGTCCCTGAAGGTTTAAAATGAAAGAAAAGTCAACTTTAGTCCTTGGGATATCAAACATGTTCACTTTTAGTCCCTGGATGAAAGTTTTCTAAAAATGGCAACTTTTACCCCTCAAGTTTCAAAATTGGCAAAACTAGTCCTCGGGTATTTAAAAATTGGAATTTATCAAATATAACCCTTGTACTATTCAGAATTGGCAAAATAGACCCTTTTGATAACTTTTGGGATATTACACTTTCACCCCTTCATCTTTCATGAAATTACAAAAATGGTCCTTGTGCAATACTAACCAAACCGAATCCTAAAAACACTAAACCCAGCAGCAAACTAAACCCAACCCAATCCATCCTAATTACTACCCCAAGCCCAAAATAATAAAACCCAAATCCAAACCCGGCCCACTCACCCTTAGCTAAATATCAGGGTCAAACTACAAGTTTGACCCGTCTTCTTCCCTACTTGCCCGCCAATACCACCACCACACCCACAGGTTTCTCTGCAATACCACCCCTGACACATCCACCATCACCTTCCCCCTCCTCCAATGATAACTCTCCACCCTCTAACCCACCATGTGCTCAGTACAAGTTAAAAAGCCCACTTGGTTTTTTCCCGCCAAAATTACAATGGACAGCCAAGATGGAATTAAGCCTAATCCAATGGTGGGATTAGCTCGGAATGGGTCAAAGAAGCTTCTGAGAATGCTATAAAAGGAGGAGAAGACCAAGAATAGGGTGGTCGATGTATTTCGTCCATCAGTAGTGTAATTTACTTTTATGTCAAATTAGAAATAAGCTTTTATTTTAATCATATCATGTTATTGTAATCTCATAGTGTAGTTTCAATTTCAGTTTCAAAAGAGTTGTACCATTTCAGTTAATATAAATTCAAGTTTATGTTAATTTGGAAATTCGAATTAGTTGGTACTCAAAGTTGTTAGCTTCCATTTTTCAGCTTTAATAAGCTAATATAAGCCTGTGACAGTTTATTATTAGTTTATGATTGCTTAGTTCTGTTTAAATTCAAGAAAGTAGAAAAAGTCAACTAAAGTCAACCTTTCAAGCAAATAAGCAATTGGGTGAAGTTAAGCTAGGGTGATTAAGCTGGAATGTGTTTTTAAGCTTGGTAAGTGACAAACCAAGTTAGGTCCTGATCAGTTTTCTCTGTTCCATTGCTTCATACAGTTGTAAGCCAATTTCAAGTTTTTGCATTATTCTCCATTTTACTATTACTTAGCTTATTTATAGCTTATTATAATCAATTTATGCTTATTAGTAGCTTTAGATTATATTTCATCTGTTCTATCAGTATTAAATAGCTTTTGTCTCATTTTACTTAAAAACTCTTAAAAATCCAAAAAAAATAGCCATATTTAGCATAGCTTGTTTAACTGCTTATTCATATCTAAAAAGTTGTTAAATATAGTTAATATAAGTTAGTGAATCAGTTATAATCAAGTTTCATTGTTAAAATTTGCTTTTCCATTTGAAAATCCACAGCAGACCCTTAATAAGGGGTGTTTGGTTTTAAATAGTCAACTGGTCAAACTAGCTTGTTACTGTGCATTTACCATATCACCAACTTTGGACTAGCTTATTTTGACCATATTAAGCTGTTTCTAAGTTCTAGTTAGCCATTTAGATAGATATAGCACTTTTGTATCATCTGTGTTGATTTCAGCCTATATAGTGACCAAATAAGCTCTAATAAACCACAAGCTTATTCTGACCCTATCCTTGGTTTCTTTGAGTCCCTCACAGTCATATTAGAATTAGTTAAATAGCCTAGGTAGAGTTGGATTAGTTTTGTGCCCTGTGCACAACTTTTGCACACAGCAGACTCAGTGTATACTGAGTGGCCATAGCTGCTTTTCTCAGCTTGTTATTAGCTTATTCTTTTAAGTTGAGACTTTGAATTTTGGTTTGCAAGTAGTTTACCTAGTAGACTTTAAGATTTTGTGCTTAGATTCCATTTCATAGCTTATTTAATAGCTTAAAATAAGCCTGCAAATTCCCCATTTTTCCTACCCTGAGCCTGCACTTAGCTTAATCAGTGTTTCATTATCTGAACTAGGGCTTAATTGGAGTTCAATTGGTCAGTTAAAATTGGGGCTTTTCATATTTTTGGGTAGCCAGTAGTACTACCTAGGTTTTACCCCCAAAATTTCCCATTTTTATGCTTATTTGAATTGCTTATTCTGATCTGCAAGTTGGGGCCTTATCCTGAATTTTCTGCATAATTATTGAACCTGCCAATATGCTTGTCTTGCTTATTACTTGTGCTTATTTGTATTTTTAAGTTGTTTTACGCTTAATATAGTTGTTTAATCTTGTTCTGAGCCTTTGGTTATTTTTCTAGCTTTTTAGCTTATTTTTGGGCTTATTTGCTAACTGCTTATCTGCCCAAATTAGCTCATTAGGCTTAGATAACTTCTGCTTTTATTTTTCCTAGCTTTTAATTTATATTTTAGACTTATCCTGAAATTTTCAGATTTTTCTAAAGTCATTTGATATTTTTAATCTTTTTAATTAGTTTCTATTAGTAATTAAATCATAATAAATAGAATAATAATCAGAAAAATATAATTTTAATTTTCATAATTTTCTTTTATTAAGTAGATTCTAGGAAAAATATAATCATCTTTGTAGACCTTAAGAAAAAAATAAGTGATAGTTTCTATTTAATAGATTTTATCTTTTTAAATTTTTAATTAAGCACTTTTCATTTTTATAATTTTCTTAGCTTCTTTTCAACTCATAATATTTATAGAAAAAGTTTTAGATTTTTCTTTGTTCATTTAGTATTTATTATAAATTTAAATAGTTTAAAAAGTAATTAAATAATAAATAATTAATAAATAATTAGTTAATAAGTGTTTAATTTTCTTTTGTATATTTATTTCTCAATTGTTAATTAGATATAAAAAGCAAAATGCAAAATATCTAATTCATCAGTCACTCTAATCCAAGCTTGAAGCAATTTGCCCATTCGCACCTCGTTGGGAAACGATCCGGGTAATCACTTACCTGGTTTCACACTGCACACACAAACGTGAGTTTTTGCAAGTATCCTTTTTCACAAAAGGGGTGATTTGTATTTATTCACGTGTATCCGTCGTTGCATAATATTTATACGTACATTTTGAACGGATCAAATTTTGGCGCCGCTGCCGGGGAGGTTGTGTTGCGACAATTGTGTAGAGTTTTAGCGATTAGTGATTTGAGATCCTTCTTCCAGAAGTTCCTATTTCCCATAAACCAATATAAAAAAAAATATTTTTCTTTTCTTTTATATATATAATATCATATAAAAATAAAAACCCAAAAACATTTTCAGTTTTATTGTAAAATAAAAGATAAAAGCAAAATTAAAATAATATTCCTCAACTTGGGTATTATCATAATAAGTTCCCAAACCAAAGATAAAAACTTGCCTTTGTGTCGCTTGCGAATTCGGCTCACCTTTGATTGATAAACAAACTATAACGGAGGTTTAAGGATAGTTTGACATTAAATTGTCGAACTGAAAGAAGCGGGTTTTTAAGGAGCATTAATTGCCCACCTTTGCTTCTCCGCCACTCTGTGCGTTTTTCAGTCAGAGAGCTACCGTACGCTGGTTGATTTAAGGTTTAAGCTCCTTGTGTTTTGCTTCGATCTTGTTTTAATTGAAAAACCAAAAACCCAAAAATATTCATCTTTACCCTCTTACCCTTTTTGATTCTTTATCCCTTTACCCTCTATCTATTTGATTCTAAACTTCTTATACCTTTCTTCTATGTCGTCACCCGGCTATCGCTGCTTTCGTTGTAGAGGTCCGGTGGGTGATAATCTTCGTTGTTCCAAGTGTTCGTGTGAGCAGTGTGGAAATGATGCACCAGACGGATCTTGTTATTGGTGTGAATTAGCCCTCGAAAGAGAGCTTAATTCCATCGATAATACTCTTCACGATTATCAAGAACAAGAACCAGAGACCATAACGGAAGTGGTGGAAATTCCTAGCTCTCAGAGCACACCACTTGTCCCACCTCCGGATTCTTTTTCCGAACACTCTCCACAACCCCAGCCATCTTCACTCACTCAGCTTAATTGTTGTATATGTGAAAATCCGTTGGGGGATGATTCACAGTGTAAACAATGTTTTTGCAATTATCAATCCGCCACACTTGATTATCCAGATTTTCACAACGATTTCAGTACCCCTTCTCAGGATTCATTTTGGCAAGAACCTTATTATCAAAACTTCAATGATACATCATTTCAAAATATGCCAAATGATCCTTGTGAGCATTGTGGAGGTCCACACCCAAGTTTTGATTGTCAAACAAATAACATGCTTGTCTATGAGCAGGTTTCTTGTAACAGTCAAAATTTCGGGTATGACCAACATCCATATAATTCACCGAATCAGTCACAGCAGATGTATTGTTGTGAGTACTGTGGTGGTCCACATTATGAATCCGATTGTCAAACGAGGACCCCGCTTGTCTATGAGCATGTCCCTTGTAACAATTACGACTATTCTTGTCATAACCAACCTCCATAGTATCAAATGATTCAACCTCAGCCATCTCCTCTTGAAAAATCTTTTGAAAATGTATTCCAAAAACTCCAAAATATGATGGATACACTTAATGATTTGGCTGTTAAAAATTCCCAAGAAGATCCTCATCAGAAAACCATTGGAGAGCTTCTAGCTGAAGAAGAACAAACAGCTAGAATGAGTTCCAAATATCGTCAAACTTTCATTTGCGATGACGATGATGAAGATTCTATGTGGGAAGTTTGCGAGAATTCATCAGCTGCAATTACACCTGTCCAGAAAAGGCAGGAAGACAAGACTATTGCAGAATTGCTAGCCGACGAGCAAATGAAAGCCATTTATGCTAGCAATATTGATGAGGAGGAAGACGAGGAGAGTATTATTCCTTTGGGTGGCATCATTTCTCAACTCCCTCAGTCTATTGCACTCCCATCATTCTTTCCAACTTTGGACCCCAAGGACTCTCTTATTATGGGGGATGAGCATATTAGCACTATTCCTGAAAAGGAATCGGACGAATTCATAAAGTCTAGTGCTGAGAACCTTATCCCAATCCCAAGTGAGTCTGAGGATATTTCCGACAGTGAAAGTGATGATTCTTTTCGTAGTGATCAACCTCTTGACACTACTGATGATTTTTTCGGGACATTTCCTAATCCCCTTTTCAATTCAAATGATGATTTTTCCTCTAGTGATGATGAATCACTTTCTGATGAGGAAGTTCAAAATGAAAGTCTCAAAGTCCATTCAAATTCTCTTTTTGAATTTGATGATGAGTTCTTTTCTATCAAAATAAATCCTCTCTTTGATGAAGAGTTAGAAAACGATGAGGTCGAGGACTCTATTATTCATAAACTTGATGATGTGACCTCAACTCTTAATCCCGATCTTTCTCCGACATATGTGACAATTCCTTCTGAGGATCGCCATTATATTGACTTCACATATGTCGTTCGAGTTTTTCTACCTTTCTGTCCTTATAAGGTAGCTTGTCCTTTCCCTCACTCGTTTGGGAATGAGGACAAAGTTTTTGATCCCGGCATATCTTTTAAGCCGGATGTATCTCATCGGAGTGGACCTTTCATATACTTCAATGTTTATCTAGACATCTTGAATGAAATTCCGATGGAGATGGTTTCTTCCACTTGCTCCCCCATGAACCAATGAATTCGGGGTCGAGTCAAGCTAGCGACTCGGTTAATAAAAACAGTAGTAAAACATGGGTTTTCACCCATGTCTCACCTAAGTGTGGGGGGGATGCCCCACATGTTGTAAATATGTACAATATTTTCAACAACAACAAAAAAAAAAAAAAAAAAAAGGCTATTAGTATTTCTTTTTTACGTTCTAAGTGTTGGTTTAACAGCCGGTACTTTGAATATTGAGGGCAATATTCAGTTCTAAGTGTGGGGGGGGGGGGATTCTAGCGAATTTGATCATATGTACCATCTAGTACCCCCATTTTGGCCAAAATTTTAAAATTTTTTCTCACTTAGAACGCAATAAATGGTTATCAGTCCGCCATGTCTAACCCACATAAGGATTGGCTAATCCGAGAGCAAACGGCTCTTGGTAAAGATATCTCAAATCCGTTTATGGCTTACAATTCGCCGAAAATTGTATGGTATTCGACTCACCATATCTTTATAAGTGAAGAGTTGGCTAGCCCGCAAGGTTATGGCTTGTGGTAAAGGCTGTGGAAAACCATGATTGGTAATCAGCTCACCAAAGATAATAACTGTATTTTATCTAAGAGTTGGCTTGTCCAGAAGCAAACGGCTTTTGGTAAAGACAAATCAAATCCGTTGACAGCTTATGGTTTGCTCAAAATCATTTGGTTATCATTGTACCAAAGTATCACATACCAAAACATTGGCTACTCCAGAAGTAATGGCTTTTGGTAAAGAGATAAAATCCATTAAATTTTCATAAAAGATTGCTAGGGACTAGCAATAGTTTAGTGTGGGGGATTGATGAGTGTCTAAATACTCATCATTTTATTCCCATTTAGACTGTTAAAATAGCCAAAAACACTTTGAAATGTCACATAATACTATAAATATCATTGAAATGTGTTTTTATGTGATTCAGATACAAAAAGATTGAAAACAAGTGAAAAACATGCAAAGTTCACAAAATTGTCATTTTCAGTCCCTGAAGTTTCACAAATTGGCAGAATTAGTCCCTGAAGGTTTAAAATGAAAGAAAAGTCAACTTTAGTCCTTGGGATATCAAACATGTTCACTTTTAGTCCCTGGATGAAAGTTTTCTAAAAATGGCAACTTTTACCCCTCAAGTTTCAAAATTGGCAAAACTAGTCCTCGGGTATTTAAAAATTGGAATTTATCAAATATAACCCTTGTACTATTCAGAATTGGCAAAATAGACCCTTTTGATAACTTTTAGGATATTACACTTTCACCCCTTCATCTTTCATGAAATTACAAAAATGGTCCTTGTGCAATACTAACTAAACCGAATCCTAAAAACACTAAACCCAGCAGCAAACTAAACCCAACCCAATCCATCCTAATTACTACCCCAAGCCCAAAATAATAAAACCCAAATCCAAACCCGGCCCACTCACCCTTAGCTAAATATCAGGGTCAAACTACAAGTTTGACCCGTCTTCTTCCCCTACTTGCCCGCCAATACCACCACCACACCCACAGGTTTCTCTGCAATACCACCCCTGACACATCCACCATCACCTTCCCCCTCCTCCAATGATAACTCTCCACCCTCTAACCCACCATGTGCTCAGTACAAGTTAAAAAGCCCACTTGGTTTTTCCCGCCAAAATTACAATGGACAGCCAAGATGGAATTAAGCCTAATCCAATGGTGGGATTAGCTCGGAATGGGTCAAAGAAGCTTCTGAGAATGCTATAAAAGGAGGAGAAGACCAAGAATAGGGTGGTCGATGTATTTCGTCCATCAGTAGTGTAATTTACTTTTATGTCAAATTAGAAATAAGCTTTTAGTTTAATCATATCATGTTATTGTAATCTCATAGTGTAGTTTCAATTTCAGTTTCAAAAGAGTTGTACCATTTCAGTTAATATAAATTCAAGTTTATGTTAATTTGGAAATTCGAATTAGTTGTTACTCAAAGTTGTTAGCTTCCATTTTTCAGCTTTAATAAGCTAATATAAGCCTGTGACAGTTTATTATTAGTTTATGATTGCTTAGTTCTGTTTAAATTCAAGAAAGTAGAAAAAGTCAACTAAAGTCAACCTTTCAAGCAAATAAGCAATTGGGTGAAGTTAAGCTGGGGTGATTAAGCTGGAATGGGTTTTTAAGCTTGGTAAGTGACAAACCAAGTTAGGTCCTGATCAGTTTTCTCTGTTCCATTGCTTCATACAGTTGTAAGCCAATTTCAAGTTTTTGCATTATTCTCCATTTTACTATTACTTAGCTTATTTATAGCTTATTATAATCAATTTATGCTTATTAGTAGCTTTAGATTATATTTCATCTGTTCTATCAGTATTAAATAGCTTTTGTCTCATTTTACTTAAAAACTCTTAAAAATCCAAAAAATAGCCATATTTAGCATAGCTTGTTTAACTGCTTATTCATATCTAAAAATTTGTTAAATATAGTTAATATAAGTTAGTGAATCAGTTATAATCAAGTTTCATTGTTAAAATTTGCTTTTCCATTTGAAAATCCACAGCAGACCCTTAATAAGGGGTGTTTGGTTTTAAATAGTCAACTGGTCAAACTAGCTTGTTACTGTGCATTTACCATATCACCAACTTTGGACCAGCTTATTTTGACCATATTAAGCTGTTTCTAAGTTCTAGTTAGCCATTTAGATAGATATAGCACTTTTGTATCATCTGTGTTGATTTCAGCCTATATAGTGACCAAATAAGCTCTAATAAACCACAAGCTTATTCTGACCCTATCCTTGGTTTCTTTGAGTCCCTCACAGTCATATTAGAATTAGTTAAATAGCCTAGGTAGAGTTGGATTAGTTTTGTGCCCTGTGCACAACTTTTGCACACAGCAGACTCAGTGTATACTGAGTGGCCATAGCTGCTTTTCTCAGCTTGTTATTAGCTTATTCTTTTAAGCTGAGACTTTGAATTTTGGTTTGCAAGTAGTTTACCTAGTAGACTTTAAGATTCTGTGCTTAGATTCCATTTCATAGCTTATTGAATAGCTTAAAATAAGCCTGCAAATTCCCCATTTTTCCTACCCTGAGCCTGCACTTAGCTTAATCAGTGTTTCATTATCTGAACTAGGGCTTAATTGGAGTTCAATTGGTCAGTTAGAATTGGGGCTTTTCATATTTTTGGGTAGCCAGTAGTACTACCTAGGTTTTGCCCCCAAAATTTCCCATTTTTATGCTTATTTGAATTGCTTATTCTGATCTGCAAGTTGGGGCCTTATCCTGAATTTTCTGCATAATTATTGAACCTGCCAATATGCTTGTCTTGCTTATTACTTGTGCTTATTTGTATTTTTAAGTTGTTTTATGCTTAATATAGTTGTTTAATCTTGTTCTGAGCCTTTGGTTATTTTTATAGCTTTTTAGCTTATTTTTGGGCTTATTTGCTAACTGCTTATCTGCCCAAATCAGCTCATTAGGCTTAGATAACTTCTACTTTTATTTTTCCTAGCTTTTAATTTATATTTTAGACTTATCCTGAAATTTTCAGATTTTTCTAAAGTCATTTGATATTTTTAATCTTTTTAATTAGTTTCTATTAGTAATTAAATCATAATAAATAGAATAATAATCAGAAAAATATAGTTTTAATTTTCATAATTTTCCTTTATTAAATAGATTCTAGGAAAAATATAATCATCTTTGTAGACCTTAAGAAAAATAAAATAAAAAAAATAAGTGATAGTTTCTATTTAATAGATTTTATCTTTTTAAATTTTTAATTAAGCACTTTTCATTTTTATAATTTTCTTAGCTTCTTTTCAACTCATAATATTTATAGAAAAAGTTTTAGATTTTTCTTTGTTCATTTAGTATTTATTATAAATTTAAATAGTTTAAAAAGTAATTAAATAATAAATAATTAATAAATAATTAGTTAATAAGTGTTTAATTTTCTTTTGTATATTTATTTCTCAATTGTTAATTAGATATAAAAAGCAAAATCCAAAATATCTAATTCATCAGTCACTCTAATCCAAGCTTGAAGCAATTTGCCCATTCGCACCTCGTTGGGAAACGATCCGGGTAATCACTTACCTGGTTTCACACTACACACACAAACGTGAGTTTTTGCAAGTATCCTTTTTCACAAAAGGGGTGATTTGTATTTATTCACGTGTATCCGTCGTTGCATAATATTTATACGTACATTTTGAACGGATCAATTACCGTGGATATCTCCATCTCCGAGATGGATTTATTTTTTAGAATCTCCACCAGCACTTGTTTTGACAGGTGCGCAAAGCTTGTAGATGCGATTTTGCTTAGCGCATCCGCTTTTTTGTTTTCACCCCTAGGGACTTGTTTAATGGTAAACCTGTCAAAACCTTGAATTAGTGACTTTGTCTTGTCAATGTATTGGACCATGTTATCTTCTTTAGCCACATATTCGCCCAACACATGGTTGGCTACTAATCGAGAATCCACATTCTCTTCTAGGTTATGTACGCCCATTCGAGTTGCAATGCGTAATCCAGCGATTAGGGCTTCATATTCTGCCTCGTTGTTCGTGGCTGTGAATTCAAAGCGCAGTGCGTAAGTGAATTCCATTCCTTCTGGATTAGTGAGGATAAGGCCAGCGCCCGACCCATCCACGCATGAAGATCCATCCGTGAACAAGACCCATGGTTCTTGTAGTTCTACCTTGGCCAGTGGAGGTGCGTCATCGGTGTCTGGTTTTTCGATGATGAAGTCTGCTAGTATTTGCCCTTTAACCGCAGTGCGTGGTCTGTAAGAGATGTTATATTCGCCTAGCAGCACACTCCATTTTTGTAATCGCCCTGATGCGTCAGGTTTAGAGATAACTTGCTTGATAGGTTGGTCTGTGATCACCACTATTGGGTGCGCTTGAAAGTATCTACGTAGTCTTTTGGCGGCAAATACTAACGCCAAGACCAACTTCTCCATTGGGCTGTAGTTAATCTCTGTCTTCTTGAGTGCTTTGCTTAAAAAATATACTGGTGTTTGTACGGAGTTCCTATCCGTCAGTAGCACTGCGCTGACCACTCCATGAGTCGCAGATAAATAGACAATTAACTCCTCCCCTGGTCGGGGTGCGACTAGCTTAGGAAGCGCTGCTATATGTTGCTTAAGCTGTGTGAAAGCTTCTTCTGCTTCCGTAGTCCAACGAAAGTCTCCCTTTTTTGTACACTTCTTGAGTGTTTTAAAAAGAGGAAGTGACTTATCCGCTGATTTGGACAGGAATCTGTTCAAACCGGCTAGCTTTCCATTCAGAGACTGAACTTCTTTCAACGTGCGTGGTGAAGGGAGTTGGATGACAGCCTCTGTTTTTTCTGGACATGGCTTAATGCCATCTGGTTCAATCAAGTATCCCAGGAACATGCCTTCTGTAGCGCCAAAAGTGCATTTCTTAGGATTCAACTTCATGTTGATCTGTCGTAGAGTTCTAAATGTTTCTTCAATGTCACGCACCACTTCGTCTTCAGTATGGCTTTTTATGACAAGGTCGTCCATATAGACCTCTAGGTTGCGGCCCACTTGCTTTTAAAATGCGTTATCTACCAATCGCTGGTAGGTGGCGCCCGCATTCTTCAGGCCAAAAGGCATCTTTGTATAACAAAAGACGCCTTGGCTTGTGTGGAAGGCTGTTTTTTCCTCGTCTTCCTTAGCCATTTGGATTTGGTGGTACCCTTTGAATGCATCTAAGAAACATTTAAAGGGATATCCGCACAAAGATTCTACCTTCCAGTCTATCTCTGGTAGTGGGTAGCAGTCCTGTGGACATGCTTTGTTGAGGTCAGTGAAATCCACACACATCCGCCAACTACCATCGCTCTTCTTGACCATTACTGGATTGGAGAGCCAGTCATGGTAATAGACTTCTCGCATGATGCCAGCGTCCACAAGTTTGTGTACTTCTTCCAGAATGGCTTTTGCGCGCTCTGGAGCCTGGCCGCGCTTTTTCTGCCTTACTGGGGAATATCCTTGTCGGATTTTTAGCTTGTGTTCTGCAATCGAGCGTGGCACACCAGTCATGTGCTTTGGTTCCCATGCAAAGATATCCAGATTCCTTTGCAAGAGTGCGCACACGGCCGCTCTTCCTTTGTCAGACAATGATCCTCCGATCGATACTTCTTGCTCCGGATAGTCAGGGTGAATTGCGACCTTCAGATTTGGTACTTTAGCTGCGCTCTGTTCTGGGGTGTGCGTCGTCTCGTATGTAATCGTGTTACACTCTCCTGGTGGCGCAGTGCTATTGTAGATGGTGACAATGCCGCCTTCTACCGGGAATTTGAGCATCCCATGTGCTGTGGACGGTACTGCGCGTATTGCCGAAATTCCCGGTCTTCCAATAATGCCATTGTATGGTGAAGGAGATCTGATCACCATAAAATTCATCCAGGCTGTCGTGGAGTGTTCCTTATTACCGACAGCAACTAGTAGTCGCAGTTGCCCCATGGGCCATATCTTTTCTCCTGTGAAGCCAGTCAACGAAGTCGTGGCTGGGCTTAACTGTCTTTGTATCTCAGGGCGCAATCTTTTGAAACAATGCTCATACATTATATCCGATGATGCCCCTCCATCAACATACATGCGGTGGATATCGTGACCCCCCGCATTTATCTCAATGGTGAGTGGTTCCGCCACTGCGTTGTCCGCAGCCAAGGTCGGGAAAGAGATTTCGCTTCCATGAGAAAATTTATGGCTGATCTTTTGCCTAGTCTTTCGCTGCCATGATTGTATCATGTAGGTCGTGTCAGCCTTGTCCTTAGGTGCTTCTTTCTTGCCCCCAGTTTTCTGTTTGTCTTTCCCATCCTTAATGTTCTTAACTAGATGGTCCAATCTGCCTTCTTTTACTAGCTTATCAATTAATTGGCGCAATTGGACACACTCATTGGTTGTGTGGCCCTTCTGTGCATGATACTCGCAGTATCCGTTCCCTACGCGCCGATCTTTCGGGGTGCGCATCGGTGGTGGTCTCGGAAAGTTCGCGCCTTCCGTCGCAAATATCTCTTTCGGAGTCTTCGTTAGTGGGGTATACTTGTCGTTTCCCCGTCCGCCCCCTTGACTGCGATAGCTTTTGTTACGATTGCTACTCTGGTCATTGGATTGTCTCCTTGCCTCTTCTTGTGGCCTATGGTTCGAGTAGCCTTTCTTGCTATCCGCAGCGGCGGCTTCTCCTTGGATGAAGGACCTCGTGCGCTTCATGAGTTCGTCAAAGGTTTGGGGAACCCTATCATTTAACTTTTTTATAAGTTCTGGGTTATTGATTCCGTTCATAAACCCTGATATCTTTAGTATTTCGGGGCATGCCTTGACCTGTATGCATTCGTATTTAAAGCGCTCCATAAAAGCGCTTGTGGATTCCCCTTGGCGCTGTTTTACCCTAGCGAGCTCGACAGGGTTCTTGGCGCACTTCTTCCTCTGAGTAAAGTTCAAACGAAACGCCTTCCGCAACTCTTCAAACCCATTGATGCTTCTACATGCAAGCTTACTGAACCAGTTTCGCGCATTCCCCACTAAAGTAGAGTTAAACATGTGGCACCACACAGGTTGTGGCCAATTTTCGATAGTTGCTGCTGATTCGAAAATTTTTAGGTGGTCATCAGGATCACCTGTTCTATCATAGGTCTTAACATTAGTGGGCATGCGCCTTTTTTTATCTTCTGAAAAATCACTGATGCGCCGAGTGAATGCGTCAACCTTTTGGCGGCGCCAGGGACGAGAGATATCTTCGTCCTCCCAGTCGCGGGATCTTCCCTTGGACTTCCAGTGTCCTGTTTCTTTGTCCTCGTTGTCCGAGGAGTCACTTGAGGATGAGCTTACCCTTTTGCGGCGCTTGCGCCGACTATCCTCGGAATCATAGCTTGAAGGGCTTTCGCTTGGGGAGCATCGTCGCCCAAGTCTATCGTGGATCCTGCGACTGCCAAGTCTAGCGTGGACATTGGTGCGCCGTCCATCATCTTCATGCTCCTCCAGAGACTCCAAGTCGGCTGCTTCATCGTCCACAACTTTCCTTCCGATCCTAGTAAACACTGGGTGTCGGCGGCCACCCTTCTCGCGCCTTTCCTTTTGGTAACGCGGTGGGGATGCTTCATGCTCAGGGTCAAAGTTGAGTCTGGCTTGCAGACTCTGACTTGACCTCTTTTTCGCTTCCTCTCGCATCAGCGCAGCCAAGGTTTCGTAGTTTTGGGACACAAAATCATTTGGCGCTAGTTCAGGCGCGACTCCTTCTAGCGCGAGGATGTCTGTTTCCAATTCAGGACCCTTGTTTCGGATAGGCGCATTTGGCGGCTCAGTGACGTTTAATTCTGGCATGGTGAAAGGAGTGCGCAGTAGATCTACCGCGCTAGTGGTTGTTGTAGTAGCCTGGGTAGCCCTTATAGGCGGTTCTACTGCGGTAAAAGCCAGATCTGAGTACGATCCTAGGCTTTTGGGCGCACTGGTTGTCCCAGAGGCCTGCTTAGCGGCTGCATCAGTTTGCTGCTTCTTACCTTGTAGGTCGTCATGCATTTTCTTTGCTTGCGGAGTCCGCTGATTTGGGTTTCTTTGCTTCGTCATTCTAGTTCTCCGTAGAGTTCTTAGTGTAGGGTCCCACGGATGGCGCCACTTGTTGATACAAAAGTTGGGCGTTCCTTGTTTCCGTACCAATTAGATCTTAATGCTTGAGACCTGCGCACTAAGAAAACAAAAAGACACCGTTAGGCTTATCGTGGGATTGTCTCCCACGATTATCCTCCGGCGTGAGAGTAAGTAATCGGTTTTAGGGTTTAGTTGAAGAGTTAGGGTTGTAGATCGTACCTTTAATGAGAGCCGAGATGCTCTATATATACACACGAAATCCTTGTTGGTTTCGTGTTCCTTACCCTTCGGCGTAACCGCCTAAGTCGATCGTGATATATATCCCATAAATAAGAGATATCCTATATCAAAACCATAAATAACTTCGGGTTTTGGCCATCGTAAGCCCAAACCGTTATCGTAATAGCCCATTCGTGATGGGCTTGAGCCCATTCGTGATGGTCTTGAATGTTAGTAGCGTCCATTGGTGTGGTTCGTGACCCGAATGCGGACTATACGTCATCAAATAATGTTCCACATCTTACTCCAATTAAACTTTCTGCCTCTAATTATCTAGTATGGAGACATCATATGCGGCTCTTGATTGCTCTCCATCGACTTACTGCATACATTGATGGGTCTTCTTCACCCCCTCCGGCGACTATCTCGGTCGTCAACAAAACAGTCGCAAATCCGGACTTTATCTCCTGGACTACAGATGATCAGAAAGCAGCTCTTCTCCTCTTATCTTCTCTAACTGAAACAGCCGCTGTTGAAGTTATCGGCCTCAAAAGCGCACGCGAGATCTGGTCGGCTCTTGAAAACGCTTACAGCAATGCGTCTATTGAGCTTCAATCTCTTCGTGATTCTCTTCGCGCTTTAACCAAAGGTAATGCTTCTGTAACTGAGTTCTCTCGCAAGTTTAAAACTTTCTGTGAACAGCTTGCTGCGATCGGCCACCCGGTTGCCGATATTGATAAACTTCACTGGTTTCTCTATGGACTCGGACCATCATATGAGGTATTCTCTACTGCTATTCGCGCGACAAAGCCTGCGCCTTCTTTTTCTGATTTAATTGCTCAGGCAGAAAGTCATGAGATGTTTTTGCAATCTCTTCATGGAACCGCAACACCCCCTGTTGCATTTTACGGTCAAAACCGTCGTGATTCTGGTAATGGTTGGGGTCGTGGCTCTTCAAACCGCGGCTCTTATTCTCGTGGGATGTCTAATCGTGGTCGTGGTCTTAACCGTCAGCCACCGCATTGCCAGCTTTGTCGTACCAATGGTCACTACGCATCGGCATGTCCAAATCTTCCTACCTATGCATCTCAAGCTCCTACTGTGGATGACTCTTTAGCCAGGGCGTTTCACGCACAATGTCATGTTAACCATGACACACCAGATTGGACAGGCGACGCCGATGCATCTGATCATATGGCCCCAAACCAAGAGTGTTTTCATCACTCTACTCCTTATACAGGTAATGATAAGGTTACGTTTGGTAACGGAAAGCAACTTCCAATTACTCATAAAGGGTCATATACACTTTGCAATAATATTACTCTTCGTGATGTTCTTGTTGTTCCTAATCTAACCAAGAAGTTATTATCTATTAGCAAGTTGACTGCCGATCATCCTGTTGATATTCTCTTCTCTCAACATTATTTTGATATTCATGATCGAAAAACCAAAAAGGTGCTCGCTAAAGGAACGTGTGTTGATGGTTTATATGTGCTTCAAGATGGACCGAAGGCTTTTGTTGCTGATCTCTCAAATAAAGCATCTTATGAATTATGGCATTCACGTTTAGGACATGTGTCTTTTGATGTTATTTCTGTTTTGAACAAGTCTGGTGTTTTGGCTGTTACTTCTTTATTGCCTAAACCGACTATTTGTGCTTCTTGTCAACTTGCTAAGGGACAACGTTTACCTTTTATTTCTAATGATAAGCGTGCATTTTTTCCTTTAGATTTGGTTCATTGTGATTTGTGGGGTCCCGCTCCCATTGCTTCTAAAGATGGATATCGTTATTATGTGATTTTCATTGATGATTATTCCAGGTTTACATGGTTGTATTCACTCAAAAGCAAGACAGGCTTCTATTCGGTATTACCTCGTTTTTATTAATCTAGTTCAAACTCAATGCTCCAGAAAAATCAAGGTCTTTCAAAGTGACGGGGGGTATTGAATTTGTCAACCACACAGTGAGAAAAATCTTTGAAGATAATGGTACTTTTCATAGATATTCATGTCCCTACACGCCTCAACAAAACGGGTGAGCTGAGCGTAAACATCGCCACATAGTAGAAACTGGTCTTGCTATGTTGTTCAACGCAAATATTCCGGCTTCTTTTTGGGTAGATGCCTTCACATCAGCAACATTCATTATTAATCGTGTTCCATCTTCTTTGCTTGAGAACAAGTCACCTTTCGAGTTATTGATGAAGCAATTGCCCCAATATTCTAATTTTCGGGTATATGGATGTTTAGTATTTCCATAATTGCGTGACTATGCCAAACATAAACTTGAGCCTCGAAGTCTTCCATGCGTTTTTATTGGCTATATTTCTTCTCACAAAGGTTTTCGTTGTCTTGATCCGACCACAAATCGGATATTTATTTCACGTCATGCCCGTTTTGATGAATCTTCTTTTCCATTTAAAGGCATCAATGCAAACAAAGATCTTCAAAGCTTGGTACTTACCACCTTTCTTGATGATATTACCCATCCGCCACACTCACCTTCTGAGTCCACTACCTTTTCGTCCATCCCAGTTCCAACATCCCAAACACAACCCAAACAATCTTCCCATCCTTGTCCTCTTTGTCCTTCCTCACCTGGCCCAACATTACCTGATGCACCCTCCGGCTCATCTGCAACCTCACCCCAATCCCATAACAACCCTGAGCCTGAACCCCATCCTGAACCTGGCCCAACATTTCCTAACACCGAACCATCTCTTCAGCCTCAACCGCATCCAGAAACCGACCCTGAACACGACCCTATACCTGTCCATCAACCGGCCCACAATCCTAAACCTGAACCTATTCCTCCAGCCCAAAATACTCACCCCATGACCACACGCGCCAAGGCTGGCGTCTTTAAACCAAAGTACCAAGCCGATCTTTCGTATCTTCACTCTTATGCCTTACATGTTGCCTTGTCATCTATCACTGAACCGCGTGGTTTTAAATCCGCGGCTAAGGATCCTTTATGGATGGCTGCCATGGTTGAGGAAATTACTGCTCTTCAAAATAATCATACTTGGACATTGGTCCCGCGTCCGTCATCAACCAATGTCGTGGGTTCTAAATGGGTTTTTCGTGTTAAGTATCACTCGGATGGTACTATCGAGCGTTATAAGGTACGCTTGGTGGCCCAAGGTTTTACTTAAATTCCGGGTTTGGATTACTCACACACCTTTAGTCTAGTTGTGAAAGCTTCAACTGTTCGTATTGTCCTATCTCTTACGGTTCTTCACAACTGGAAGTTACATCAATTGGATGTCAATAATGCATTCTTAAATGGCAATCTGGATGAAACTGTCTTTATGGAGCAACCACCAGGCTTTGTTAGTTCCAAATATCCAAACCATGTTTGCAAATTGTCAAAGGCTCTTTATGGTTTTAAGCAGGCTCCTCGTGCTTGGTTTCAGCGGTTGAGCACGTTTCTTCTCTCTTATGGGTTCACATGTAGTCGTGCCGATACATCTCTCTTTGTTCTTCGCAAAGATAGTCATATTATGTATCTTCTTGTGTATGTGGATGACCTTATTCTTACCGGTGATGATGAATGCATTATCGCTACCTTTATTTCACGTCTTAATAAAGAGTTTACGATTAAAGATCTTGGGGCTCTCAATTATTTCTTGGGCTTGGAAGTTGTTTATACTCCAACTGGTCTCTTTCTCACACAAGCCAAATATGCTCAGGATATTCTTTTGCGAGCAAATTTGTTTGATGTTAAACCAGTTGGCACTCCTCTTTCATCACATAAGTGCTTCATTGCTGATGGTGTTCCTCATTCTGATCCCACCTTATATCGTTCACTAATCGGATCCTTGCAATATTTAACTATTACCAGACCTGATTTATCTTATGCCGTAAATCAGCTTTCTCAGTTTCTTCATGCTCCAACCGTTGAACATTTTAGAGTTGTCAAACGTCTCTTACGCTATGTAAAAGGCACCTTATCATTTGGTCTCACCTATAGTCGTCCGCACACACCAACTGTTGTTGGTTATTCTGATGCTGACTGGGCTCGTTGTCTTGATACACGCCGCTCCACGTATAGTTATTCTATTTTTCTGGGCGGTAATTTAATCTCTTGGAGTGCCAAGAAGCAGCCTACTGTCTCCAGGTCAAGCTGTGAGTCCGAATACCGTGCTATGGCGAACACAGCTGCTGAACTTATCTGGATTACTCATCTTCCACAGGAGTTGCATGCTCTCCCTCCTGATCACCCTATGCTGCTTTGTGATAACAAAAGCGCTTTGTTTATGACTCAAAATCCAGTCGCTCACAAACGTGCCAAACATATTGACTTGGATTATCACTTTATTCGGGAATTGGTGATTTCTGGTAAACTTTACACGAGATTTGTTCCAACCAATCTTCAGGTGGCTGACATATTTACAATGAGTCTTCCGCGTGCTCAGTTTGAAGTCTTTCGCACAATGCTTCGTCTTGGTCCACCACCGTTTCGATTGAAGGGGGGTATTAGAGGACACAATTTGTAATTATTGTATTTATTTACTTTACTTGTATTTTGTGAACCTTATAGGAGATCTGTGAACCTTATAGGGGATCTCTTTGTAAACCTTTAATATAAATACATGTATCTATCCTCAAACATTATTGAGGTTGACTTTCAAATCACTTCACAACTCCTATATGTTATTACGAATGTAAAGGCTTACAAGATACAACCCGAATGGAAAACTGATTCCTTTTTTACCCTAAGTGGCAAGTTTCCAAAACCGAGGAAGCCTCTTGTACACGTGATAAGAAGGGACATTTTTCCAACATACCTATTACATGGAAACCAATGGGCTATTTATAGACTCTATACCTCTACATAGAAAACCTATTCTATCAATGTGGGATACAACGGCCGTTAATCGGGTCGGGTTGGTCGGGTTCAGGTCAAACGGGTCGGGTCCAAGTGGGTCAAGGCTAAAATTAATATACCCGTACCTGACCCTATTTGACGTCGGGTTAGTCAGGTTCGGGTCAAATCGGGTCTGGTCAAGTCGGGTTCGGGTCTGTGCCATTTACCAAATCACAGAATCTGATTTTTTAAACTTAGTAGTTAAAATCACATAGGAGTAATATGTTTGTTGCTTATGAACCATAAGTACAATTATATTAAACCAAAATTACCCATTTCAAACACCCATAACTGAGTAACCCTTCCATTTGTTTTATGTCATGGATTTGTCTACTGTTTTAAAACATTGATATGAAATCACAAGTTCTTCTTGACTACACTTTTATTTGTAGCATAGGGAACTCAAGAGTTTCTTCTTCTTTAGTTGTAATTTATGTTTATAACAACGGGTTGTATCGTACAATGATACTAACCAGCCTGATGTTTATTGTTGTAATTTATGTGTTTGAAGTTTGAGGGTTGTATCGTACAGTGATAGTAACTAGCCTGATGTTTATTGTCGTAAAACCTTTTGACGAGTGATCTTATAAAATGAAAAGGCCAAAATCAACAATATGTATGTAAACAATAAGTAAAGTGATCTTTGACAATTGCATTAAGCAACTTGCAGCGTGCATTAATCAAAAGTGGAGCAAAGAGAAGTCAATAATTCCATCATCATCTTGGATTTTTTTTAGTTGTTTTAGTTCAAAAGATAACAGTTTTACATTATAAATTCAAGGTAATATGTGTCATCTTATTATCTGTTTTTTCAAGTAAACACAGAAAAAAACCCAGATCAAAAACATAAAAATAAACATCTTTAAACGGATAAATAACCCAAAAATCAAACACAAACAATCTAAAAACGAAGTAACCGAATCAGTCAAACCAAGCTTCGTATTTTCTTTTCTGATTTGGGAGACCCATATCTTAAACTAAACAATAGTCATACAAGTGTGTACGTCAAACAAAAAATAAAACTTGCAGGCTTGTAGCCAAATATACGAACATATATACGTGCTGATCAATGACAAAAGCACTCAAAAATATAACGCTCGAGGATCAAAAGCATATGTAACACCGCCTTCTTACTCGTAAAATAAAACACCAACCATACTAAACAAAAAATCAAGATCAGTACAACATACAACATTCGTATTTATGATGTAGGCTACAACATCAGTACATCAAAATATAAGCTTCCATTTATGATGTAGGCAACATCATTATATCAGTAGGCCTTTTGCGCAAAAGTACAAGAGTAGGCAAATAAAAACTAACAAGTCATCCATATTATCCACAAAATAAGCTTTCAATCTACAAAATAAGCTTCCGTTCTTTAAACATATTAACCTTCTAATATTCTTCAATCTTCATTAATAAAAGCTTTCATTTTCATTGACATTCCTTTTGGAGCTAGTACCTTCATCTTCACTCTACATGAAAATGACATAATTAGCAAGAAACGATACATGTAAATTAACGAATATTAAAAATAAATAGACGTACCAATGATTATTGTTTCATAATCTTCTTCTTTTTACAGAATTTTATCCTTATTCTTACGAAGCCAATCTTGGGTACAAATAAGGCTTTCAATACTCTTATCACTCAAAGAACTCCTAAATGAATCCAACACCCGCCCACTAGTGCTAAACACCAACTCGGAAGCCACTGTTGAAACGGGAATGGCTAACAAATCTCTAGCCATCAAAGATACAATTGGGAATCTTGGGCTATTTACCTTCCAACATGCCAATATATCAAATTTCACATTGAAGTGGATGTTGAAGTAGTTTTCATCCTATCTCTCAACCTATCCCTTGGGGGGGGGGGGTGGTTTGTTGCCGTGTCATCAGGACTTGAACGTTTCCCTAACATTGAAGATGAAGCAGATGTTGGAGCGTGAATCCTTAAATAGTCTGCATATCATATTTTCTATCTCTCCATAATCCTTGTCAAACTTTTTTTTTCATCGCCTTAGCAATTTTATATAGATTTTCATCCTCGAGAGGTATTCCTAAAACATCACAATTTATTTGTTTTCGGAAAAGTTCACGAATAGAGACAATTCAACAATGAGTGTATGTGATGTCACGTACCTTGTCCCAGAAATCTCAAAGTAGCATAATAAAATACTTTCAAAAGTTCACACAACTTTCTGGCTGAGCCAATCTTCTGATGTTGGGACTAAAACACCTTTTTTGCGAATAGCGTTCCCAAAAGCCACGTCCTCTAAATCATATCTCTCGAAAGCATCTTCATATGTGATGATATCAAATAAGTACATTTTATTGACATCATTTATCCCATGTTTATGACTTGTTTTATATTATTTTATATAAGAATTGATACTTAATCATTTACTTTTGTAATTCTCAGTTATAAACAAGAATTTGGTGAAAGTTAGCTATTTTGGACGGAAATTGGAGCAAAACGGATCAAGTTGGAAAAGTCTACTGAACTGAAGGAAGATACGCCGTATCATTCTAGACAGATACGCCGTACATCAAGACTTAAACGATTATGAAGACCATTGCCTGACTTTGAAGCATACGCCGCATAGATTTATCCCATGCGCCATATATGAAACCTTGGTCAACGTATGAAGATCTGACTCATCCTACTCCAGATACGCCGCATGACATTCCAGATATGCGGCGTATCAATCTCAAGACTTCACCAAGATAATCCAAGATACTCAAGAACATGCGCCGCATGAAGATTGAAGGTACGCCGTATCTTTTGGCGGTGTACAAATATTCCTGAATATTACAATCTTGGACCCCATGTGAAGTTATCTAGATGCGCCGTATCAACTTAGTTGATACGCCGTAACGACCCTACCAGACAGAAAGTGTAAATACCCCATTCGACAGCCACATTTGAGAGAGATATACGTGAAAGTGTGAAGCAAAACCCTAGAGAGAACAATACAGACGAATTGGCAGCACAATACACAACCTAAAGGAAGAATTCAGAGCAATAAGAAGGTCCTGCTTGTACTTTAATTCATAGGAAAACTCGTTTACTTGTATTAGCAATCTGTTAATGGTTGAGTTAGTGTCTTTTTCACTATTTGATCAGACTTAATATTTTTCAGCTGTTATAAAGAGTATTTGATGTTTATTTGGTTTCTTTATGCATGTGCATTGATTACATATTAGGATTTATCGCGCCTTGTCAACGTAGGCTCGCGCAATTACTTCATTAGCATCGTTTAGATAGTTAATGTAAGCCTGTGAAAGGGATAAATAATACATAAACCTAGTAATCATTAAGTGTTTACACGCCTGAAACTAAGATTCCACTGAGAGAGAATAGATTTCAGCACTCATTTTATACAGCTAAGCATTTAAATGTGTGACAAGTTTTCCAACTATCGGCTTGACCTCTTATCTGTGTCTGTTTTCTATCTGTGTACGTGTTTGCCATTCGCTTATTCGCTTCTCTAGTTTTATTTACTATTTACTTAATCTACACAATCGTGCCAGTCTCTCAGGATGAAAACCCCCTTGGTTAGATTAGGTCATTAGAATTAACTTAGGATTAAAATACTGATAGATACTTAAGTGTTAACGTTCCACTCTTAGTGTTCGACACTCTACTTACCAACTAGCTACATTGATCGGGTACACTGCTCGTTAGTGTTTGTTATATGATAAGTCGGCTAAATATAAATTTAAAACTTGATAAATATAATCTATTCTACAACGATATATGCACGCATCAAGTTTTTGGCGCCGCTGCCGGGGAGTGAATTGTTTAACAATTTTGTGTCTATTAATATTTTAATTTAGAATTAACTTGATAACGCTCAAATTGTGCATGTTTTTGGTAGCGTTATTCGTACTTTTATATGTATTATTTGGTTATATTTATATGCTTTTGTTACTTAATCATACCAAAGTATGTTTGCAAAGTATATGTAGCCAAGTACAGGAAAAAGGAAGAAAAAGATGAAAGAATGAGGAAGAAGGAAATATTTATGATGGTACGAAGATTTTTGTGTCAAGTTCCACACCAAAAAGGCATTCCGAAGAATGAAGGTCCAAGTATTCATGTTGACAAGTTCCAAGACGAAGAAAAGATCAAGTTGGATGAAGAACCAAGAGCCACAAGCAAGAAACAAGTTAAATACCAAAAGTCCAAAAATCATATCCACAACAACCCCCATCCGATCGGATGCAGCCCACAACCGAATCGGATGGAGGCTATTTTTGAAGGCCAACCAATCGGTTGGAACCAATACCGATCGGTTGGATGTCGTCTGATTTGCCAAACTTCATCATTAAGTATTGTGTTTTACTTCCAATGATTCTAAAGCCTTCTATTGAGCATTCTAGACTATTCTACTCTTCTTGGAGGCCAAGTGAAGCATTAAAGACCCTAGGCTTTGAGAGTAGTATAAATAGGACCATTTGTGAGAGGTCATAGAGGCTATCAATTCAACAATCATAAATTAACTATCCACTCATCAAAATACTCTCTCAAAAGTCCTAAATTCGTCCATAGAAGTTCAGGAAGCTTTGAAGGGTCAAGAAGTCAACATTTGGAAGTCAAAACATCAAGAAGTCAACACCAATACTTTGGGTATCATTACCTTACCATTTGTAATCTTATTTCAATCATTGTAAGACTTTCAATCATGATTTCTAATGTTCAAAGTTTAGAGTTTATGTTCATGTTTGCTATGAGTGGCTAGTGCCTTTGTGCACTTGCTTAGATGATGTGTATTGTTTATTGATTAGCGTATGATTGTGATAACATGTTTTAATTCAATTTCAAGTTGATTCTAAGATCCAATTGTGATTACATTTTGTAGTGATATTTGTTAATCAAGTTTGACTAGTTAGTAATACTAAAGGTCGAAAGAGTTATTGTTATTCAACTAGTTATAATCATTTTTCTATGAATTATTGTTTTTACCCATTATTCTTGATTAAACAAAGAAAGTTAATTGTGGTTGTAATAAGAATGCTTTTGTCTATCAAATTGGATTGATTGTAAACTATTTCAAGGGTCGGAAAATTAGTAGTTTATAATCAATTGTAACCTATTTGTCTATGAATCGGTTACCTTTTGTATTGACCATTTCTTAAGCGTATTTGATAAAACAAAAGATTATTTTTGTGTTTAAGTTTGTTACCCCAAACTTATGAACCTTGAATTGATCTTGAATTGATTGGTTAAATGTAATGCTTGTTTTTATGAACTAAAATCTTGACGAGTGTTTAACTTGTAAAAACAATAGATTAGTTCACCAAACTAATTATCATAACCAACATGTTTACAAGAGTTATCACAATCATGTTTATCAAGAGTAGTATATTAGTCTAAGCAAGTGTAGTTTTAATCATTTGAAGTATTATATTTTCATCATTGCTTGTTTAAGAGATTTACTTTTATTAGCTTACAATTCGATTCACTCACAAATCCCTACGAACGATGCCGACTTATCATCATAATCTTGCTATAACGGACGAGTTCACTTGCTCGTATGTGTTATTTCTAGATTCGGTAATTCGACCTTTATAAATTTAAAACTTGCAACAACCGCGACACTTCATAACTTAATTAGTTTTTAATTTTTAGTTTTAAATTTACTAACTTTTTTGTGTATTTGTTTTCTACATTCATTGTATTTTTCTGCATATTTATTGTTTTCTTGTTTGTGTGATTTTTATATTTTTTTTGTTTTTCGTTTTTTCTATTTTTCTGCATTGTTGTCTGCTGTATTTTGCTGAACTAAACGATACGGCGCATCTATTTATATAGATACGGCGTATTGCGTTTTTATTATTTATACAACTTATAAAATTAATTCAAAGTACGACGTATCTATCCCCTAGATACGGCGTATTCTGTTTTTAATCAGAACTTTTTGAAACCCTAAAACGCCATACGACGCATAAGTTTTTCTCATACGGCGTATTTCCTTATTTATTAAAAACAGATCGAATTTTTAAAATACGTAATACTGCGTATCGATTTATCTCGATACTCCATATTAATCTAAAAACTTGTGATTCGAAACTTAACGAACGTACAACGTATAAGCATTAGCATGTACGACGTATTTAATTTTTATATAAGCAAGTTTGAAAATTAACACGTACGGCGCATTGATTCTCATCAATACGGCGTATAGTTCTCTAAAATAAAAGTCTGGGAATTTTTAACGAAGTAAACATACGGCGTATCCAGGTTCCGGGAGGGCGTATCATCTGCAGATATCAGCAACTTTTATCTTTAATATTGTAAATTGGTTCTTAGTTTTTTGTGACATCTCCCTCCTGGGCCTATCCTACTGACGTATGTCTCTGTCCGCATGAATGATCATGGAAGATATTACTATGGACGAATACTTGGCTATGGAAGGTGGGAAGCTATCGCAAAAAGAAGGACTTTCGACAGAAAAACTATGGTTTCTTAGGAACGAGGATGACGAGTGCGATACTTATGAAATTGAACTAAATGAATTCCCAGCAGTTCGCATTCATGATCAAACCTCGGAAAATTTAGCATGGGATAACGAACCTGTTTATTCTGCCTCTGATGAAACTTATAATGCTATCGTTTATGACCTTCCACCAAAATTTGACTATTTGTTTGCACCAGGATCTCAATTTTCCGCACCGGTCTGTTCGATCGAATCTTTTGACAAAAAATATGCAAATATGAAGGAAGTGTTTGATGTACTTGCAATCGAAGCTGATTTGTTTACTTTGGAAACGCCTTCGGAAATTATGTTCAACGAGTTTAAGCGCTTAGGCGGGATGGAGGATGATTTGTTTACTTATGATTTAATGGCGAGCTACACCGAAGATGAATTGCTCCTCCTATGACCGATAATCGAATCCAAAGGACTTGTTTGGACAACTATTGAAGAAGAAAAAGGAAGGTTTCGAATTGAGTATATGAGAAATATGAATAATACATGGGAACAACATTGACGAAATGGGAAGATCGAACATGAAAAGCAATTCCTAATTACAACACCCTCCTATTTCCCACATGTTGAAGCGACAAATGAATTGAATAAGAACCGCCTTGATGATGAGGGGATATATGCCGAAGCAGAAATTTTGCTCAATAATAGGTTGGTAAGATTGGTGGATATCTCTGTAGAGCAGTGGTTGGACATCAAATATGGAAACCATAAGTTAGTACCTGAGGATGAAGTAAGAAGAATAATTACTACATGGTTGTCTCGTAGCTTTAAGTAGCAATTCGAGGAATTTATGGAGTTTAAGAGAAAAAGAATAGGCGGAGCTGGCTTTGACGTTAACTACGATCCTAATGACGATGATTTTTCTTATTGGTTGGCTAGCAAGTTCAAAAACCATAAGACTATGGATCGAGCTACCGAGAATGTACTTTGGGTGTACTGGATGAGAGGAGAAGATGAAGAGGTCGAAACTGATAATGAATCGTCAAATGATAATAACTCTACCTATGAGGAAGATATAGCCGGACTACTTAGCATCGACATAGATGTGTTCAACTATGAAACACCGCTATGTAGGGAATTCAAGAAATTTAATTATCTTCTTCAAATTGATATTGATACACTTACAGGAGATTTACCAGGATTTAAGACCTATGAGGAATTTAAAAATACATGGTATTATGAATGGAATGATCAAGTGCCTTGGGTTGAGGGAAAACCTTGGCTTGAACATGGGATTTGGGAAAAACTTGCAAATGACGTAAACCATGCATGTCAACCATTTCGATTTAAAAATGGATACGTTGAATGGCTGACTTGCGATTGGAAGACTGAGAATCTTTGCAATGGTGGTAATCTTCCGGGAATCACTAATGTCGGGTATTTAACTTGCTGTGAAAGTAAAGAATAAAGCTTTGAAAGAAAAGGCACTCATGGAAGCACCACGAGAGCATGGAAGCCATGAAGGAGTAGACTTCTGTCTTTGTCTAGAAAGATGTTTCAGGAACTATCATAGACTGGATTGCGAACTTATGAAGAGATTAGAAGATTATTGGTGGAACAAAAGAAAAGAAGAAACATCGCGTAATGGTATTTGGAACAGCTATGGGCCTCAATATAGCGTGACACAGCAAAATAATAATGTTCCATTGTTAAAGGCCAGATGGGAACTCGGTGATAAGAAACCAAGATGGCTAGAGATTGCTAAACTAATTGACAAAAAAGTCAATGAATGGAAGGACGATCTTTTCAAAGAGCTAGACATGAATGGGTCTTTAGACATTGATGAATTAAGGAATGAAGTCCAATTCCGTGAAGTGCTAAGAAACTTAATAATGAAATATTGCAAAGGATGAGACAATAAGAAAAACGTCCAAAGGAAGATGCTTAATCGCATCAAGGAAAAGATTAACGAAGGATATGAATCAAGATCTAGTGATGACACATGGTACAAGGAAGAATTTGAAGAAGAAGAAAAATTAAGATGTGAACATGAAGGGATTAGTTATAAGCCTCATATGATGAAAGTGGAGACCTATGTTTTGAAAAGATATGAAATCTACGATGATAGGTGCCACGTTCGAATGAAGCGGATTAATATCGAAGATGTACCAATAAGTGGAAAGAATATTTGGCTGTTTAAAGACGGAATTATGAAATAAATGGAGATGCAAGATCTCATGCATACGAAATAATGAGCTGAAGATGAGTCTAACTTGAAGACTCTGGAATAAAGAAAAGTGCTCACCGGGAGACAACCTGGATTTATCTTTACTGTTTTTGTTATCGAGTCTGTCAGACCTGGAAATCAATGTGGCGCATCACATAACAAGGATGCGGCGCATCGACTGGATTTGTCATATCTATCCTTTTATTTTTCTGCACTTTATTTTGATTTCTGCACTTTAAACATTCTGTCAGCTGTTTACAAGTGGCGCATTCAGGTTTAAGGATGCGTTGTATTAAATTTCTGACTCGTATTTTATTCTAGGTTCGATACGGAGCATCCCTTACCATGGGTGCGGCACATCGACTAACCTGATGAAATTTCCAGATTTATTTTTAATTTTTAGGTTTATTTTTAATAACCATTGATTAACAAGAATTGCACTAGCTGTGATTTTCTAATTAACACAGGTTGTTTATGAAGAAGTGGTAGTATACATACGTTCAGAATTTTCTATGTGTTATGCGCCATTCATGCAGGCTTGAATGCCCTTCACGCATAGAAAATAAAAAGTTGCTCACAAGCACATAATGGAGGATCATACCGAGCAAATCTCAAGGGTGTTTTTCGTTCTAATTCTTTTTATTTCCTGTTTTTAATTTCATATTAAACAACGAGGGCGTTGTTTTAGTGGGGGGATGGAGAATTAGAACGTTTACTTGTCCTTATTTTTCAAAAATTTGCTTAATATGTACTTAATATGCTTAAATTTTAAATTTTTCTTAGCATGTTTTTGTTAAATCTAAGTTGCATGATCGCACACATAACCCTTATTTCCATATTGTGAGAATTAAGCCTTATCCATTTCCAGTATTTTACCCAAATTCCACAAAAATATGAGTGTGCCGGTGACTTGTAGTAAACTTTAGAACTTGGCTTGTATACTATTCGAGACCACCATAATAAGTATTATTGATATAATTGGAGTGACTTGTCTAACTAGGTAAATTTCTAGGATTACACCCAAAAAGCCTATATATGTTATTTGTTATTAACTAACTACACTGGTTAGTTAACCCCCGTATAAACCCTTTTGTTACTCTCATTTTTAGAGTTAGATACCCCTAGAAAAACCTCAAAGCCATTCCTTTTGTTTTTTACACCAATTAATATGTTTCGTTACACCCTTACACCTTAGCCTACCCTGTAGATTTAAGTCCGTGGTTAGTTGCTTTTGGTAAAACTGTGTATTCCCCACGTTTCCTGTGTTCATGTGCGTAAATTATTATCTTTGGTTAGGTCGGGAATTGCACAATGCAATGGGAAGTGAAAGTAGATATTGTATTGATTTTCATGTGTTTACTACTTTCACTATTACCTTTAGGTCTGAAGTTATAAAAAGTATGGAGAAAAATTATCCAGATTTATTGTGATGGTGATGTGGTGAAATTTTACACCAATCTAGTTTATTTGATGTTTAAAAAAAAATCGAAAAAAGGAGAAAAGAAAAAGAAATAAGATGTTGGTACGTGATTATAAACCAACGATGTAAAATTATGTACTAGTAGAGATATCGCTACTTCTTGTTGTATTATATTTATGGATTGAAAGGGAGTTGGCCGTTATGGGAACGCCAACTAAGGTTTATTCTTTGATTAAGATTTCATTGAGTCTAATTCGTGTCTACCTACTAAAGCGTGAGTTTCCGTGTTAAAGCGTGAGTTAGTCTGTGATGTGTGTCTTATTCATGGGATGGTTGGGAAATGATTAACCACACTTGTTAGGACTTAATCTACCTATTTTTTTTAACCAATTTATGTATTTCCCAATGTTTTATCCCTACCCTTTACCAAGTTACTATATTCGTTGTTAGCTTTCGAGCATCCGAGTATAGTAATGGCCTAGTGAGAATGTCAAATGTGTGAATAAGGTAGTGACTAACCGAGTTTTAGACTAATCGAATGACGCGCCAGCTATCTAGAGTGAGTCTTGGTGACCATCCGTTATGAAAATAATGCGCCAGTGAACCGGGATAAACACTAGTCACCAACCATTGTTTGAGGAATCGAGGGCTCGCGCCAGCGATCTACTAAGTTTGTGCAGGAGATGTTTGAACAAAGCCAGGTTTAACCCTTAAGCCTTATCATAACCCTATTTACTGCTTTAGACTAGTCACTCCTTAGCTTTAGTGGTGAAGATGTGTATCCTTGCCAAGCTTATGATAGAATATTCGTCACGACCGAGTAATTGAGCGAATTACTAAAATGTTACCACATAGATTAGTTAAGTGATTGAGTGATTTCATTTTCCTATTTCGTGAGGTGTTTGGTTGTGCAATTATGATTAAAACAAATGAATGCTTAAACTATAAAAATTCCTAGACTATGTTTAGGATACATTTTCATATGTTTAATCTAAGGTTTACTTGGGGACAAGTAAAGTTCAAGTGTGGGGATATTTGATGACATCAAATAAGTACATTTTATTGACATCATTTATCCCACGTTTATGACTTGTTTTATATTATTTTATATGAGAATTGATACTTAATCGTTTACTTTTGTAATTCTCAGTTATAAACAAGCATTTGCTGAAAGTTAGCTATTTTGGACGGAAATTGGAGCAAAATAGATCAAGATGGAAAAGTCTACTGAACTGAAGGAAGATATGCCGTATCATTCTAGACAGATACGCCGTACATCAAGACTTAGACGATTATGAAGACCATTGCCTGACTTTGAAGCATATGCCACATGGATTTATCCCATGCGCCGTATATGAAACCTTGGTCAACGTATGAAGATCTGACTCATCCTACTCCAGATACGCCACATGGCGCCATATCTTTTTGCGGTGTATGAATATTACTGAATATTATAATCTTGGACCCCACGCGAAGTTACCTAGATGCGCCGTATCGACCTTGCAGACAAAAAGTATAAATACCCCATTCGACAGCCACATTCGGTGTGAATAAGAGAAGCAAAACCCTAGAGAGAAGAATACAGATGAATTGGCAACACAATACACAACCTAAAGGAAGAATTCAGAGCAATAAGAAGGTCCTGCTAGTACTTTAATTCTTAGGAAAACTCGTTTACTTGTATTAACAATCTGTTAATGGTTGAGTTAGTGTCTTTTTCACTATTTGATCAGACTTAATAGTTTCCAGCTGTTATAAAGAGTATTTGATGTTTATTTGGTTTCTTTATGCATGTGCATTGATTACATATTATGATTTATCGCACCTTGTCAACGTAGGCTCGAGCAATTACTTCATTAGCATCATCTAGATAGTTAATATAAGCCTATAAAAGGGATAAATAATACATAAACCTAGTAATCATTAAGTGTTTACACGCCTGTAACTAAGATTCCATTGAGAGAGAATAGATTTTTTTAGCCCTCATCTTATATTGCTAAGCATTTAAACGTGTGACAAGTTTTCCTACTATCGGATTGACCTCTTATATGTGTCTGTTTTCTATCTGTGTAAGTGTTTTCCATTCGCTTATTCGCTTCGCTAGTTTTATTTACCATTTACTTAATCTACACAATCGTACCAGTCTCTCAAGCTGAATTCCCCCTTGCGTTAGATTAGGTCATTAGAATTAACTTAGGATTAAAATACTGATAGATACTTAAGTGTTAACGTTCCACTCTTAGTGTTCGACACTCTACTTACCAACTAGCTACATTGATCGGGTACACTGCTCGTTAGTGTGTGTTATAGGATAAGTCGGCTAAATATAAATTTAAAAATTAATAAATATAATCTATTCTACAACGTTGGAACATCAAGTATCAAGTTCTTTATGATATCACATTTAGCACTTTCGACACATCTTTTGAATTTCTTAATTCTACTTCCCTTTTTTTTTATCCATTTTACCGCATATCTAATGTTCGCGATCGACTTATAAATCACTCTAATACCATCTTGCACTACAAGATTCAAAATGTGAGCCGCACACCTTATATGAATCCATTTCCTGTTCAATAAACAATTGTCTTTTTTCGTAAATGTTTTTCTTAAAAAATCAAGTCCGGTATCATTTGCACTTGCATTATCTACCAAAATAGCCAATATGCCATTAATACCCCACTCATTCACACAAGATTCTACTCCCTTTCCTATGTCAACCCCACTGTGACCATCAAGACGACAAAAGTTCAAGACCTTTTTATTCAACTTCCATTCATTATCTGTAAAATGACTAGTAAGAGTCATGTAACTCTTCTTTTGTAAAGATGTCCAACTATCAGTAGTCAAACATACCCTACCAGTGTTTTTTTGAATTACATCAAGAAGTGTATTTTTCTTCTCATCATACAACTTTTAACAATCTTGTGTAGCAGTACCTCTACATGGAACATCAAACAAGGGTTGATTAATCCTAGAGTAGTGCCTAAATCTACCACGCTCGACAAAACTAAAAGGGAGCTCATCAACTATAATCATTTGTGCCAATGCTTTCTTAATTTCTTTTTGGTCAAATTTCCACGCAAACATTTTATTCTCATTACTATGTTCAAACATAATTCCAGTTTGACCTTCATTTTGTTTGGCTTTGTAAGGCTCGCACCTTAATAGATGTCTTTTGAGATTTTCTATACCCTGCTTACTTGAATGGCAAAGAAACTTGCTATCATAATGATTACACTGAGCTTTCATATCTTCCTCTATTTCACCTTCTTCTAGCTCTTACTCATCAAAGTCTAGCCAAACCTTTGACCATTTTTTCACCTTGCGCTTAGTTGTTTTCTTTTGTGGTTTTTCCCTTCGTTTTCTTATTGTTAACTTCGACATTCGCTTCTTCATCTATTTCCATCAAGTTGGTGTCTAACATCTAACAACATATAAAGATACAACTAGTTAATTTACTAATATTCATAATCAAATAGTCTCTAACGCAATAAAACTTAAACAAATTTAAGTTCTAAATGCAAACTTTATGCAAACAAACTTCAAAACTTAGAAACCTAATAAGAATACAAAATTCACAACAAAATCAACCATGAATAAGTAGTACCTTTTGTAAAAAGAAAATGCCAATTCTTGAAGGAAAAAAAATCGGATCATGAAGTGGAAGTGTGGAATGATTAGTTCTTGGTTGTTGGTTCTTGGAATTGTAAGTGTAGTGTACTAACATAACCTTGATATGACTACATTTTTGATATAAAAATTGAATAATGTTTGTCCCAAAATAATGTCTTTTAACCGAAAGCCATAAGTTAAAAACAATTTAAGTAACAACACAAATTATAACTTTTCAATGTATAATTCTTTATTGATAAGAATCAAAGAATTACAAAGTGTTGTGCGGAAAACACTAAATTGAATGACAATGTAAAAACCAACTCTCTATACAAGCAAACTTAGGATTCTAAGTTTGCTTGTGAACTTATAATCTCTTAAGAGATTCTTGTAAGTTCAATTAGGGAGTGAATGCTTCAAAGAATACAACAATGTAGTATGTGATAAGGATTTATTTGGTACCTTTTTAAGGGGTTATTTAAGCCCAAAATCGTATTAATATGATCAATTATTGCCTCAATTCATTTCTTTCTGCATTTTAGGTGCTTGGGACGGAAAATCTGGAAATCGACACTTTTTGGACGAAAAAGTGAAGAAAACGATGAAGTCGCGAAAATCTGTCAGACATGGAGCTCTGACGGTGTCACACGCTACAACGTGACACCGTCACTTATTGATTAAGCTAGATTTTTAGTTCAAGTTTAACAAGAGACGCCTCAGACAAATTCTAAAGACCTACAACCAGACGGCGTCAGGTGTTATTTGAAGATGAGAGTCACGTGTTAAGACAACAAGAGACGGCCCAGACAAATTAATGAAGGACGGCGTCAGACATAACGTGACGGCGTCAGAGGTTACAAGGTGACGCCATCATAACAGCGACTTGCACAAGACGAAACACTAATCACGGCGAGCTGACGATGATTGAGGCTATAAGCTGAGGTCGTCAGAGTTGTATTCCTATATATACTTTCGTATGTTTTGCATAATTCGTGTAACATCTTGGAGTAGGGTTTTGTGGACGAATTTCGCAGCTTTTGAAAGGGTTTTATAGCCCCCAAAACATATGTTTGATTACTTGTTTATCTTCTATTGTGTCCCTAATCTACCATTGTTGTTTAGTATGAATCAATAATTCAAGAGAGAGAAAGTAAGAGAGAGAGAGAGGATGGATGGAACTTGTATGTGAGAAATAAACTTTGATTAACCAAGAACCAGCACCCTCCTAAGAGGGTTTACATTGTTTATATAGGCCTTTAGGTAGGGCATCACTTACATGGATATTACTAACAAATAACCTAAGGCCCATGGGCTTACTACATAAGCCTTAAAATCTTAACAAACATATAAGCCTATTTAATTAAAGCAACCTATTACAAGATTAAATGACCGACATTTGATATTAATTAAACGTATTCCCAACAATCTCCCCATAAGGCTTGGTCATTTCAATACTTAGGTCATCTGACGTCTTTATCTCTTTTCTTGATCTTTGACTTTCTTTGCTTGAGACGTATTTAGAACTTTGCTTCTTTGTTCTTTGTTCTTGTTGTTGTGATCACATGTTGGTTTTGCCTTGCTTTCATCAACGTCTTTATCTCTGGTGTCTTTACGTCATTTCCAACATGCTCATACTTCTTTTGACTTTGAATCTTCATACTTGTATAGCTCTCAATCACTCAAGTTTTGATCTTTGTCTCTTCACATTGTTGATTCTTTGGCTTAGATATAGAATCTTCTTGAACTTTGATTTGCTTTGATCTTTGGTGAGAACTTCCTTTGAACTTTGCCAATCTTTATCTTATGTGATGATGTTGGTATGAGCATGTGGAAATGAGAGGCAGATAATGATCATAATGATGGTAATGGTCTCCCTTCAAGGTACATTCGCCATTAGCTGCATGGTAAAGGTTAGTAATAATCTCCAATCGATCACGGTGAACCTTTCTTAAAGAATTATTCACTCACAATCGTTTTACTGGTGAACGTCTTGATTCCATTCACCTTGGTCGGGCACATCAGCCGTCCGAATCCCGTTGAGGGACAGTTATCAATACTATGGATAGAATTCAAGTAAAGACCCACATCTTCAGGACTCAATTCGTGAAAGGAATCTCCTTAGCGGGATTTCTAGCACTTACAGGTTCGGACTTTGAGAGAATTAACAACATAGTGTGAGAACCCTCTCTAATCCTTACAAAGGTTGTTCCTGAATCGGATACCCTCAAGAAGGCTTACACAGATATACCGAAGTATATCAACGATTCAGGTGAGTCGCTGAAGTATACCGAAGTATCACTCCACGACTCTAGACCGTTTGGAGCATGAAACCACCATAAGTAAGGCTATAATATGTGACCTTACAAAAGACTCTTTATACAACTTGTGTCCAGTTTTGGCGAACACAAGTGTATCATATTGGAAGTGTACCTAAGAGATCTTTTGATGAATCTCGTGGCTCTAGACTTGATTAAGTGTGTTTTAGTTTTAAGTCGTTGGAGGCATGGAGCAGAGTGCCTCCTTTTCAATACCAACACAACTCGGAGTGAGAGGTCGATAGATTATGCGAGGTTCTCTGTGAGAAATGAAACAAGTACCTTTTGAGAGATACTTGAGTGGCTAGAAGGTTAAGTGCAGTGCGTCACTGAGTCCATGACGTCTTGTCTTCAATACCGGTGTCATCTTAGTGACACACAGTAGCATATGAATTGAACCCGGTTTCTGCCCTAATTTGATCATTTAGAGGGCTATTTATTTTCACCCTTTTTCTTTACTTTTATTTTTAATTCTTTAACTCCTTCTTTCTCCTTTCATTTCTTTATTGCTTTTTCATCATACCTAAGGACTTCTAAATCTATCTATGGGTATTGTCCTTGGGTAGATCCCTCCGGCTTTGGCGGATCATTGGACATGAAACCTAACCTTAATCACCTTATGACTCCATGATTATCCTAGGTTGTTTCACTGTCGATCACATGCCATAAAACTTTTTGTAATAATCTCTCAAAGTGTTTATGATAATAAAACATATTTTGATAACACTTTGAGAGTTTTTCTTTTTCTGAAATACTCCCCCTTCATGTGTGCTTAGAAGTTTTAAAGTAATCTTACACACGTTGGGTAGAGTTTGCACTTTTGAATTGATAGATTTTCAGTGAACATGACCGATTCGAGACGCGTTTACATCACTAGTTAGACTAGCTTGAAATTATTATCCGTCCTGGTCACGTTCAAGGAAAATCTCTCAAAACGGTACACTCTACTTAGACAACTCCTATTCGAGACACGCTTACATCACTAGTTAGACTAGCTTGAAATTATTAGCCGTCCAGGACAAGTCCTTTCGATTACTGACATTTAAATTTCGTCAATTCGTTGGTGATATCTGAGTCGAGCTCATGTGAGATTCCACACTTATGTTATCATATTTTAATCACATGTTGTATTTCTCCCCCTCAAAAATAGCATATTGATGTTGCTTTTGTAAAATGTTTGATTAAAATATGCTTTTTGAGGTTTACGGGAAGAATTGAACAAGAACTTTTCCGTTTAAACAAAGCTTGTTTCAAATACACCCCCTCAATACGTGAAATAACTTTTTGAGGTTTTAATTACCAGAGGGAATACTAGTTATTTTGAGTAGAATTATGAAAAACTTAAATAGATTTTATTAATTTAACTCAAAAATAAGAAGCCTTCGCTCCTTAAATCAGGATTGAGGCATTGAAATGTACCACATGGTCATTTCTTTACAAGGTACGGGTTGTACACTATTATGTGTGCACAAACCATTTGGAGTAGATTAGACAGCAACTTTTGGAGCCCATTTAAGAACGGTGCTAATAGGTTTACCAAGTTTTGAAAACCATTTGTAAGTTTTTTCAATCCGATAGAAAGATGTTGTATTCCAATGAGGACTGAAAACTGGTGTTTCATTTTGAAATAACACTTGTGGAATTAATGGAGATTTAAAACTCCTTTTCTGTTGAAAATTGTTTGAGAAACCCGGTGTCTCTCTTGGAGTTTTAAAATCTGAAGAAGAAGATTTCCATTTGTTGTTGAAACTCGGTGTTTCATTTCGAGAATTTGTTTTTTGTGATAAATGGAAACCTTCCGGTATTTGGAGTGTTCAAAGTAGAGTCATTTTTATATTGCAGCAAAAGCATTCCAGATTTTGAAAATTTGAAAGGTTTTGAACGACTTTGCTTTGGTCTCCACACTTGCTTTACCGGTGTAAAATGAGAGTGTAGAGTTTGAAAAACTTGTTTCTCATCATTTGAATCCTTTTTCAAGTTTGGCCTTTTGACACATTTAGCCCTTTGACCTCTCTCATTTGAGCCGTAAGTCCTCAAACACCTCACATCATTTTTAAACTTAACCACCCTTTTTTACAGCTTAAAGTCCAAAACATTTAATTGTAATCTTTTTTATGCATAACAATTTATTATTCCCTCTCATGATAATATCTAGTTAATTTTATACTTTGAAAAACACTCATGAGAGATTGGTGTAGCAGAGATCATGAGCATCACAAGTTTTCAACGATTTGAAAATATGCAACTACATGAACGAAATAGTTTTGTAACAGTTGACCATTTTTCTCCCTCTCAAAATATGTTCCATAAGAAACATTTTGACAATTGTTGATATTTTGACTTTAAATGGGATGACATGTACTTGCACACAAAAAATGAATCAGTTACAAACAAGCATACTGATAAATCAAAAACTCATTCTAAATCTTCCTAAGTGCTCAGAATTCGCAAATTAACACACAAGATCACAAATTAATTCATTCTTTCACTTAAAATTTTCTGATTGTTATCATGGTTTGGGGTTATGATTTGAGACTTTGCACGCATGTTAGCATCATAATGCATGGACATTGTACCAACAAATGCCCCAGTAGTAGCAGCAAAGACAACGACATCTTAAACTCTAAATCACTTGATTTCAAACCAATGTTGTTTCTAATCGTACAAACACACTAATCGAGCATTTTTTAGTGTTCTCTAAAGCTATATGAACTGATTAATTAGAGTAAAAAACACATAAAAAAGAAATGCCCAAATCGATTATTACATAAACCCTGGTTTCTGATTATGCCTTTTTGACTGTTGAAATCATTTGAAACATTTAGGGAAAGATTAAACAACAACCATGAAGAAATTAGAAACTCACAATCGTGAAAAAATATCGAGGATCAAAAAAATCTTTAGTCTGAATCGTTGTGGTTTTCGATTATGTGTGATACTTTTGAGAACATTTGTGGAAACATTTATTAGTGTCACTAAGTGTTGGGTAAAGTTTGACTGTTTGACACTTGCAGTCCCTGAGCCCATTTTATTTTCAATGCAAGGTACTTTTTACCCAAGTTTAAGACTTATATGTACTTTAAACATTAAAGGTTAGTTACTTTTCCATTTGAAGTCCAAACATGGTTATCTTAGGATCGTTTCAAAAAAATTTCTTTTCTCCCCCTCGAATTAACATTTATTTTGTGAAACCTTTTTGCACATTTTAATTCGAGAGATCATAGAACTTTTGAAAATGAGTTTTTAATACGAATGATGATGAAACCATTTTTCTTGAAGACTTATGATAATGTGTGCAAACTTCATGATGTTGTGAAATTTTTCTCCCCCTCAAAACATGGTCCATTTTGACAACGCAAAGCAAAATTTGTTTTAATGGAGGAACATTGTTTTGAAGATAAGAAGCTTTCACATGGAGAAAGAAGATTCTTTTTGTGATTGTTTCTATAATATATATATATATATATATATATATATATATATATATATATATATATATATAAAGTAAAAAATATTTTTTTTTTTTTTTTTTTTTTTTTTTTTTTTTTTTTTTTATTTTAGAAAAATGAACTTAAAAGTTGTAAAATCTTTTTGGTTTTTTATGAGTTTTATAATTTTGTATTTTTTTTTTGATAAAGTATTTACAAAATGTTTTGATGTTTGACTTTTTCAAGTGAATTTGAGAAAGTTTGCTAGATCGTCTGGAGTCAAACACCGCATACCAATTTGCTGAACTAATTTCACAAACATTGTATGGGGCAAGGCTTTGGTGAATAAGTCTGCTAATTGGTATTCCGTACCCACAAAATATAATTCAACTGTACCCTTTTCAACATGCTCTTTGATAAAGTGATATCTGAGAGCGATATGCTTAGACTTTGAATGTTGAATCATATTGCAGGAGATGGCTATAGCACTCTTGGAGTCACAATACATCGGGATCTCGTCAAATACTTAATCGTAGTCCATTAGTTGTGTTGCCATCCGGATGGCTTGAGCACAACAAGCGGACATAGATACATATTCTTCTTTTATGGAAAACAATGATGTGCAATCCCGTTTCTTTAACTGCCAAGATACCAATTTATCACCTAGAAACTGAAGACCACCAGAAGTACTTTTGCAAGTATCTAAGCAAACTGCGTGATCATTATCTGAAAGAAGCTATTAGTCCAAAAATAGAATCCTTCGGATACCAGAGTCCCACGTGAATGGTATTCTTTATGTATCGAAGGATCCTTTTAGCCTCACTGAGGTGTCGTTTAGTTGGTCTTGACTGATAACGGGAGCAAAGATAGACAGCAAAGACTATGTCTAGTCTGCTAGCTGTTAGATACATGAGAGACCCAAAAATATTGCGGTATTTGGTAGGGTCAACAAGTTTCCCATGTAAATCAGCATCTAGCATTTGGTGGTGTGGCTGACATAGAAGTATTGTAAGTATCACAACTAGTCATGCAATGTTTCTTCAGTATATCAAAAGCATATTTGGACAGACTGAGAAAGATGTCACGGGGTGATTGATGAACCTGGAGTCCTAAGAAGAACTTTAGTTCACCCATCATGAACATTTCAAAATTTTGTTTCGTTAGTTTGGCTAAAACATTTGAAAACTTTTTCTTAGTTGAACCGAAAATAATGTCGTTTATCATAAATTTGAACAATTTTAAAGAATGTCCTCCCTGTGACGTTGAGTAAACAACGTTGGATCCACAGATCCTTATGTGAAATGATTGGCTATCAAGAAAGCTGACAACTTATCATACCATGCCCGTGGGGCTTGTTTGAGACTATAAAAAAGATTTCCTTAGTCGATAGGCATGATTTAGATGCTCTGGATCAACGAATCCTTCCGGCTGGCTGACATACACTTCTTCACGTAATTGACCGTTGAGAAATGTTGTCTTGACAACCATTTGATTGACGGTGATGTTCTTGTGAGCCGCATATGCACGAAAAATTCGAACTGCCTCAAGTCTAGCCACTGGAGCGAATGATTCTTCAAAGTCGATACCTTCTTCCCAACGAAATGCCTTAGCCACCAATCGAGACTTTTTGCGAATTACCGTACCTTTAGCGTCTAGTTTGTTTTTCCAAATCCATTTAGTTCAATAACATAGACTCCATTTGGTCGTTCAACTAATTCCAAGACCTCAAGATGTTTGAATTGATTCAATTCCTCTTGCATTGATTCGATCCAGTGTGACTAACTGTGATAGCATAAATGCAAGTTTCACCGTCGGTATGAAGTCGATGTCTTGTCATAAATGGAGCTGAGGGGTTGCCAATAATGTTTACTAAAGGGTGATCTTTTGTCCAAGTTTGTGTCGAAGGGTGATGTTGGTAGAACGTTTGCATATTAGACGAATCCAAATTTCGTGAAGACGACTCTACAATATCTGGAACAGTTGGAGCCGGACCAAATGGATTGAAGAAGGCATTACCGTCATAAGCTGCAGGTACGGGTACTTGTTGATTTTGTTGATCATCAGCTGTCTCATTGTTGTTGGAAGCAGTTTGTTCTTCTGTTGTTGGAGAGCCAATTGGAGGTGCATCTGTAGCAACAATTTTTGTTGTTGGTTCAGATGTATCGGGAATTGGAATATTATCATGTTGTGCAGCGGAAATATTTGATACATCTGGAGTACGACATTCAAGAGTCTTATTAAACAGTGGAGAGAACAAGGTTTCCAATTGTTGACGATTAAGTTCCAATGGTGCTGCAGCTGATTGATCAGGAAAATTTAGACGGTTGGTTGCGGGTCCTAAACTATTTTGCTCAGAAGCCATTTCAGTAAGCTTATCGAAATTAGCATGAATAGTCTCCTGAATTTCTCTAGTACGACGGTTCCAAATACAAAAACCTTTTGAGTTCTCACAATATCCAATGAATATAAGAATGTCTGCCTTTGCTTTAAGCATTCCAAGATCATCACGATTATTATTTGGGTAGCAAAGAGCACCAAATACATGAAAGTGTTTTATATTCGGTTTGCGGTTATGAACTATCTCATAAGGAATTTTGTGATGGCGTTTGGTAATCATACAACGGTTTTGGGTATAACATGCAGTTGATACAGCTTCTGCCCATAAGTAATCTGGTAATTGAGCATTGATTAGCATCGTTTTTGTAGCTTCCACTAACGTCCTATTGTGTCTTTCGACAACCCCATTCTGTTTTGGACTTCTTGCAATAGACATTTGATGTTCAATTCCCACTTTTTCAAAATAAGATCAAAGAGTTTGATTCTCGAATTCAGTTACATTGTCTGTTCAAACTTTTCAGACCGTATTACGAAGCTGAACTTGATTTTTTGTGAGAAAGGTGATGATCATTGAAGGAGCTTGATCTTTGCTTCGGAGAAAATAGACCCAAGTCCATCGGGAGTAGTCATCAACAATTACTAGAATGTAGCGTTTACCGTTGATTGTTTGAACACGCATTGGGCCACACAAATCCATATGAAGTAGGTGAAGAACGTGATTAGTACTGTGTTCTGTTTTTGACGGGAAATGTGCACGAGTACTCTTTCCTTGTTCACATGCTGGTCATAAGTGATCCTTGGAGTAGCGAAATCTTGGAAGACCGTCAACTAGTTTGTGTCTAGCTAGTTCAGTCACGGTTTTGAAATTCAGATGAGAAAGTCGTTTATGCCACACCCATGATTTTGTTGAAGTTTCTTTGGAGAGTAGACATATTGGAGAAGAAGCAATCATGTCAGATATTGAGATAGTGTAAAGATTGGTTCCATGAGTGCCAGACATTAGATCATTTCCTTGTAAGTCACGAACGAAACAAGTTTTTTTTTCCAGAAAAGCTACTTCCAAATCCTCATCACAGAATTGACCAACTGAGAAAAGGTTGTGACCAAGGCCTTCGACAAAATATACACGACTAATTTCGATGTTGCCATTGATATAATCACCCTTGCCCATGATAGCAGCGAAATGATCATTCCCGAATCTGACAGTGCCGATTAACTTTGAAACAAAGTTTACTAACAATTTGAGATTGCCTGTCATGTGTTGGGTACATCCGCTATCAACAATCCATAGAACAATTTGTACCACCTGTATCATACGAAGACAAAGATGGAGAGATGTTAAAGGTGGAACCCAAAGAAGTTGTGGGTTCTGTTGGGTTAAAAACACAAATAGTAATATCTTTAGGTATCCATTTAAAACTAGGTTTCCTTTCTAACCATCATTGCCATGTCCAACTAGTTCGTGCTTTCTTCTTAGTGAATTCACTAGGTGATGGCACTGTCTTAGGAGGTGTATTCGCAACTATGGGAGTATCTAAAGCATTTTGAAAAACTACACTTGGCGGTTTACCTAGCACTGACTTAGAAGCAATAGTGGGCCTAGATGTAATGCCAGATGTACGTTTCTTGTTATGAGTTAAAAGGGAGTTAGCTACACATTTTGTATTATCACCAGATAACATACTATTACGACAAAACACACAAGATGCATTAACATTCAAAACATTCAAAGGTTCATCATTCGTTACACTGATAGTACGATTACAGTTTGCCAAATTAGAATCTAAATCAGATGCAACATGAGTTTTATTCAAATTCCTAAGTTGATCTTCTACTTCTGGGGCTTCTAGTTTTTCGCTTCTACGTTTCAAGATCATATTCTTCCATTTGTTGCTCTTACGCTTTGATCTGCTAACGCTAGTAGTGGGGACTATTTTTGTAGAAGTGGAAGGATTCAAATTAGTAGTCTGAGTGGATGTTCGCCTAGATGTTGTGTTGTACATTCCAGGTGCAATCACATTTGTGTTAACAAACTTTCCTTTTCCTAGTAACTGAATTTTCTCTTTTAGTTCAATGATGATGTGATCTTTTTGTTGAATTTTTTAATCGAGTTCTCTATTTAAGCGAACGGTGTCATTATGATTTTGGAGACATTCATCGTTTTCCTTCAAAAGCTGAGATCGAGTCATTTTCAATGAGTCATAAATGGTTTTGTACTCAGTTTTTAAATGCTCGATTTTCATTTCATATTTGAAAATCTGACATTTTAAAACAGCATTTTCATCATCAAGATTCTCAACTTTGGATGTGTGACTATTTTGAAAAGACATCGTTTCATTTTGACTTTGCAATTTTAATTCAAAATCAAGACTCTGAGTCTGACACTATTGAAGCTTCTGATTAAGTTGAAAAATTTCTGTTGAAAGTTGACTTTGCACATCATCATTGTGTTTAATGATTCTCTCATTTTCTCTTTTTAAATTCTCAATTTCGTGTCTCAACATTTCAGTGTCAGTAGTGTGATCATCAACAAGCATAGAATTGCAAGACTCATAAATAGAATTCATAATAACAGAGATAATATCAGAAGTTAGAACATCTTCCAAGAGTCGATCTGCTTCATTTTGTAAAACTTTGTTTCGGCGTTTTTGTATTGAAATCGAGTTTTTTGTAGCATTGAAAATGTTCATCATGGATGTTACTTCTTTTTGGAGTTCACGTTCCTAGTGTGTTGCACAAAGACGCAAATGTTTAACGTGTGGTAAAAATTGTGTTTGAAAAATTTCTCTCTTTTCTTTTTCGTAAGCAGATTGAAAAGTGGAAATTTTTATCTCTGAGTTATGTTCAATTGTTTGTTCTAAAAGTTTGATATCTTCGATAAACGTATCAAAATACCTAATTACCAGACAACATTTAGGTAATGGTGCAATTTCAACAGAGGTTGGTAAAGGGCCATTTATTTGTGCCACTGGTTTAACGGGACCAGCATCAGAAAAAGATTCATGAATTTGCATTACAAGCCATGGTTTTTCTGTTTTATCTCTTTGAGTAACGTAGGTGTCAAAAACATGAGGCAATTTTGAATAATCTAATGGTATGTTATATGGAATGTTTCTCAGTTTTGTTCGACTCTTTTCTTCCTGTTCCTCAGAATCATATACAACAACACGCACAATTGAATTATCCAGTAACTTTTCTGCGCTATACAACTTTGGATTTTCTTTGAGTGCTGTGTGTAGAAAACGTGGTTTATCATCACCAAGAGTAAAACCATAACCTTGGGGATTTGGTTTTAAAGTGAACTTTTGTATTGTTATGATAGACTCACTAGTTTTGTAAACAACGTTTTGAAATTCTTTCAATTTTGCTTTCTAGTTGCACAATTTCATCAAGGTAAGAATCAATTTTTTCCCTTGACTTTTGTTTGTGTTAAGAAATATTAGCTTGGCAAGTGGACATCTCAGTTTTTGTTTTTAAAAGTTCTGAATTGAGATGTTCAACTTGTTGTTTGTGCTCAATTTTTTCTTGTTCCAATTTAGAAACCAAGTTATTGTTGGAAGCAGTTAATTCTCGCATTTGATGTTGTAACTCTTGTTCTTTTACGTAAGCCATTTGAAATGTAATTTCAAAACTTTGTTCTCGTTTTTCTTGTGTTTCAAAATTTGCTAATTGTATTTTACAGCACTCAAGATCTACAGTTAATGATGCAACTTTTGCTTTTAATGTTTTGTTGATTTCATTACATTTTTCAACTTGGGATTGGGTAGTCAAGAGTAAGAACATGAGTTCTAGATCTGGACCGGACGGAGGTTCATTTTGTTCAATTTGATCATTGTTATCATCATCAATTGGATCATCAAATGTAACAACTGGGTTAATTTGATCATCATCATCAAATGTAACAACTGTGTTCATTTGATCATCTTCTCGAGGAGATAATGATGAATTATTTTGAAGAGCCTGTTCCTCGTCTTGTGCAAATGCAGATAGTGATGCAATTTCATGTATCAAACATGTATTAGACATGTGTTTGGATCAGGTACCTGAGACAGACCATCAGTGTCATACACTAGGCCTGTGTCACTGATGTGAAGTTCCTGCATGTTAGCCATTAACATCACTACTGCATTAACTTCCAAGTCCTCCATCTCATCATCTGAATAAGCATTAGCCATAAAGTTGTTTTCTTTGTCTGTGAGAGTTCCTCCTGATTCATCCTTTAGAGCTAGAAGTAACGCCTGCTTATGAAATTCACTTCCTCTGACTCTAGGTTTAGGACATGCATTAGCCCGATGACCCTTCCCATTGCAGTTATAGCACCTAACCATCGTATTCCCAGTTTCAACAATTTCAACCCTTCTCTGGGGTGCACCAGCATTGTTCCTATTTCCACCAGTTGCATTAAACCGTTGTCCATTTCCTGAATTTCCCATATAACCTCCTGATCCCGTTCTTCCATAACTACGGTTCTGTATTTAAACCCGTCCATCTTGTACAACAGCTTGATTCCTTGTGTTAGATGAAGTACGGAGACGATTGTTGGATTTGTTTGAAAATTTGCTGAAGGCACGAGCATTGAGTGCAAATCCTTGATTCCAAGAGTTGAATGCATCGTCTTTGTCATTGTTTGTGTTTGTGTAGAACATGGTGTCAGTGTTGTCATAGGGGACTATTTGATTGTTAGTTGATTGTTTTGGCAACTCATATGGAATGAGTTGGGTTGATGGGGTTTGTTGAGGGTAGGAAAAGTGATGTTGTTGTTGGACAAATGCATGGTTTGACTGTGGAGATGGATCAAAGTGAGATTGAGCTATCAGTGCCAATGAGTTTGGATGTGTAGGAGGTGAATACGTTCCACAGAGAGCGCGATCTTTGTCAACTTCAGATTGATGGTGCTTCAGATAATCATACAACAACCCATACGATGCATTGTGAAGATTTTGGCTTGGCGAACAAACGTGACATATTTTCACCAATCTTGACCAAGACAACTTAGAAACTTAGTATTGATAGCAATCCTTGGTAAAACAATGTTGTGTCTGTCCAGATCATTGATGATGTTTGTGAACCGATGGTAATAAGATTCAAGTGACTCCCCTGATTTAATCATGAACATTGTATATTCGAGGTAAAGTTTGGATTCCATGTCTTCTTGGTTCAGTTCAGTGCCTTCCATCAAGAGATGAACGTGTTCCCACATATCCTTAGCTATTTTCTGAGCATCAATACTTCGGAAGATCGGATTAGGTTACCCTGAAGAATATACGACATTGCAAGTTCATCTGCTTCACGGTGAAGTATTTGCTTTGCTGTTAGTTGATTCTCAGGAACAGGGGTCACGATGTCAGGTCTTGGAGGAACAGCAGTTGCATCTCCTGGAACCGTTATAGTTGGCATTTGGAAAGGACCTTCAAGTATAACCTTTTTCAGATATTTGCCATGAGGTTTCTTGAGTTCTATGAACCTTAAGAATCGACTTGCCCATTGAAAATAATTTCCAGGAGTGAGCATTGGTGGTCTTTCAAGTGATCCAGCTTTATGTATGAATTGTTGACTACTGATGGCCTCACACATTTGATCAAACCAATGTGGTTGTTTTGAAGGAAGTGGGAATGATTGCATTGGTTGTTGTGGTATAAGGTATGGTTGTTTTTGAGGGAATTGTTGTTGTGGATAGAATTGATGTTGTTGCATGAGTAGTTTTTGTTGAGGATACTGCTGTTGTTGAGGATAATGTTGTTGTTGAGGATACTGTTGTTGTTGATGAAAATAGTTGAAGTATGGTGGTTGAGACATGTTGGTAACAATGATATGGATCTTTTAAGGATAATTTAGGTGTGTAGTGTTAAGGTTGAATGAAGTATTTAGTGATGTAGATACTCAGAAAGTTTGTAGAATGTGGACAGAGTTTCATTTCATACTCGGGAAGAATATGAATTAATAGTGGCCGTTCCGTAGTCGAAAAATATCTTACTCGGAATACCTTACTCGGATGGTTCTTACTCGGAGCCAACCCAATACTCGGACAGAGTAATGTTTCCTAGTAGTAATAATAAGTTATTACTTGGAATGTCCGTACTCGGAGAATGTTACTCGAAAACAATAGCTGAAATCTTACTCAGAACTTCCCAAAAGTCTTACTCAAAAAACAAAGATTTTCTTAATCGGTAAATAAGGGTTTAAGCTACTCAGAAAAACCCAACTTTTTCAGATATTTCGAAACTCTAAAAAACACATGAAAAACCACGAATTTAAACCAAAGTACCTACAAAACTAACCTTAATACTATTAAATCTAATGGAAAGTTGCAAACTTTTTGATTTTTAACCTCAAAAATTTGAAAATTTTGGACTTATGACTCGTTAAATACGAACAATATAAAAAACCAAAAACTTGAAACTTTAGCCAGTAAACACTACCTAAACACCCCTAGGCAGTTGATACCACTAGTTGTGTCCCTAATCTTCCATTGTTGTTTAGTATGAATCAATAATTCAAGAGAGAGAAAGTAAGAGAGAGAGAGGATGGATGGAACTTGTATGTGAGAAATAAACTTTGATTAACCAAGAACCAGCACCCTCCTAAGAGGGTTTACATTGTTTATATAGGCCTTTAGGTAGGGCATAACTTACATGGATATTACTAACAAATAACCTAAGGCCCATGGGCTTACTACATAAGCCTTAAACTCTTAACAAACATATAAACCTATTTAATTAAAGCAACCTATTACAAGATTAAATGACCGACACTTGATATTAATTAAACGTATTCCCAACATCTTCTCTTCTCTTTAACATGTTGGCTTAGTTTTATTTGTGTTTGCTTAGTTCTAATGAAACCTAGTTGTTGAATATTGATTTGTCGTCTCTTGTTTAGTTGATTGCTTCGCGTTAGGATAAGAAAACTCGCTGACCTCTTATATGTAACTAGCTTGAACGTCTTAGAAACGCAACTGTAGAGTGCACTATCGGTTTTTCTTGTTGTATTTATTGCATGAATTGCGGCTTATAGATCCTAGAAAACTTAATAGACTTTAAGGTTTTTAGGGGAGATTAAGATTCATAGAGTTGGGGACTTCGGTACCTCCCCACGACCGATATTAAGGAACGCAACGCTTCAACTAAAACAAGGACATGACAATTCAACAGATCAGTAGGAGATAACTAAGGAGTAATTAAATCTAAGTGAACACGATTTTCCCTATTATAAGAAGTCACAAATTGTATTTCTTTTTCTTTTTAATTAGTTTCATTAAGTTATAATTAGTTTTGGGTTAGTTGACTAGCAACTAATTCTGCCCACTCTTTCAAAAACCCGGATTTACCTATACTACACTACAACGATTAGGTACACTGCCTAGAGGATTGTAAAACTTCTTTTCGAGGTTTTGCAAATCTCGCATCAGTATGAAGCAACGTGTTCTCACTCCGACCAACAATCCTATATATACTAGTACGAGGTAGATCCAAGTGGGGTTAGGTAGGTGCGTGTCATGAATCTAATGGAAGAGGTACAATAAAGTACATCTTCCATTTAATACTTCTATTTTGGGAAACGCTCCTTCTTTTCTTTTGTGAACAGTGTTGACAATTGTTCACTGCTTTAATCACCTACTCGTACTTGATTTGACTTATCACTAAACTTTACTTTGTCCCGCTCAAAAATATTAGTGAAAAGTCCCGTCTAAATATCAGTGGACACGAGCTATGCTTTGTTGGTCTGATCAGGGAGTTGAAGGATTATCATGGTATTGCCACCCTTGATAATCCTTGCACTCTAGCTAGAGTTCCTTGTACATACTGGTTGAACCGCATCAACTAGAGATCACGACTTCAAGTAACCTTGATGATGTATTATGACTTGAACTTCTGCTGGAGCTGCTCACTGACTTTAATGTCAGTGAGTCTTCTTGATCCGCTCCCTGATTTCATTATCAGGTAGACTTCTTTACTTAGCTTGATTTATGTTCAAATCCTAGTCAGGGACCAGTGGGCATTTCATTTGCCCAAAAAATAAAAATGGGCCAAGTACACCGAATGGACTAATTTGATAACTTGGGCCTTTAATAAATAAAGATTGAGTACAGTTAGAAAAAAAAGGAAAAAAAGAACTCGGGTCAGTCGGGTGGACCGGAACCCGAATAGCAAAGTATTTTGAACCCGATACCCAAACCTAGTTCGTACTCGGGTTGACCCGATTGACCCGAGTTAGATTTTGGACCTGAGTAACCCGACCCGATTATCCTTATTTGGGTTCGGGTCCGGGTCAGGTCGGGATTTATGACACCCCTAGACACAACTCAACTTGGCATAAAAACATAGATACAAATCCCATAATTCCAAAGTTACATTCTAACAGTTCTCCACGTTATCTTTGAATTGTCTTCAAGAGAACCAAAAGCGTCCTCCTTCCGCCACCGACTGCCATCATGCAAACATTGGCCAAGTCCAATCAAAGCTTGAAGTTTCTCGTTGGTAAAGGCTTCATCAACATATCTGCTAGGTTCTCCTCCGTATCTATCTTCTAAATATGGAACTTAACTTCCTTTAGAACGTCACGAATCAAGTTTAGCCACACATCAAGGTGCTTGGTCCTTTCATGGTAGACCAAATTCATTGCCAAACTTAAAGCACTCTGACCATCACTATAGAAGACAGGTTTCTCCACCTTCAGTCCAAGACCCTCCACCTAACCATGCAGCCATATGCATTCTTTAATACTGTGACAACTTGTATTTTTAGGTCATATTTTTAACTTTAAAATTTTACTATTCATCATCGAATAAGTTACTATTCATCCTCATAGTTTTCACTATTCACTATTTTACGTAAATTAAATAAGCGCTTTTACACGATTTTTGTGCATGAACAATATCCCCGATACACCCAACAATGGTCCCAACATATTTTTACACTCATTAAGATGTTACAAAAATTCTAGAATTATTTTACCCAGTGTTTTAAATTCATTTAACGAGTTATATTCTAAAATATATATATTTACGATAATTAAAGTTATTACGAAACGATAATTATTTAAACACCCGATACTTATACAAAATGCATTTTTATAATTTTTTTTGTAACTTCATTACACTTTATTTTGTTCCGCTAAAATTTATTTCTAACTAATATAATACCTAAAACAAACTATATACAATGAATTGTTAGGTAGTTTGAGACAATGCATTAAATGAGGCATGGTCTTTCTTTTTTTTTCTTGCTTGAACCGAACAAGCAACCACACCATACTCTAATACATTTTCTTCCAAGCTATTTAATGAGCTCATTAATTAAATCAATGCACCATACTTTCATTTTATTATATAAGGAGGTAACTAGCTCACTTTTACCACAAAAATCACCAACACTCCCTTTTTCTCTCTAGTATTCGGCCAAGATCAAAACAAGAAGAAAATCCGTCTTTCGATTATTTCAAGCACTTTACGATCATTTACGAGCTTTACACTGACTACATATCGATTTGGAGAACCGTTGGGGATATTTTGTTCTAGATCTAGTCAAAAACTCATCATGTTCACGTAAGCATAAAATAATTTTTATACCTTTCATTACGCATTTATTATGCATGTTTATGCCTTTATTATGTTTAAATCCTCATTTAAACACATTTAATTGCATATATCACCTATGCTTATGTTTGTAAATTTTTATGCTGAAATCAAGTTACGAAAATGTGGTCGTTTAAATGGATTAAAACGGATTTGTAACGAATAATATACGAGTTTTCTAATATATAATATCGATAACTATTTTCAGGAAAATATAATAGTTGCTGAATGGATTTTCAAGTTAGTAAAACCAAACTTAAAAAGATAAACCGAGTCACCGAGACCTCAAAATATATTAGTATACTTAAATATCTTCGCGGGGATAAGTAGAACTTTGAAAACCGAGCTATAACGAAGAAATTATGACTTAACGAAGTTACCGACGAAAAATATTATTTTGACAGCTTTTCTAATAGGGAATAGTAACCAGTTTTTATTTTTAGAAATGGATTTTGGACACTTTAGATGCGGTTTTAGATAAAATGACTTAAACGGAAGTTGTAGTGTTTTGGTTTCCTATTTTAGTCGAGTCGTAAACTTTCCAAGATATACATTTCCAAAACATTCATATCGTAATTACGATACATGTTAAAATTTTCAAAAATATTATATTTTGACTATCGTTAAAAAATATGCGAAGTGACGTTATTTTTACAACTAAACTTACAAACAAATATGTACGGGGGATATAACATTTATAAATTGCATACACGACATTATTGCACTACTTAAAACACATTATCATTTTAAGTTGCGGTTAGAGCATCGCGCATCGTTTTTCGTGCACACTTGTAACGCATTACTTATTGCTTGAGGTGAGTATTCACGAACCCCCTTTTTCTAACTATTTTAATCTAAAGGATGCATGAATTATACTTTAACTAAATTGATTTCTATTTTATGAACATTATTACTTGAACTCTTGAACTTTGTTTTGAACCGTATGATATATATCTTGAACTTGTTTGACTTGATTTTGAACCCTTTGACTTATTTTGAACCTTTTGACTTGATTTTGAACCCTTTGACTTATTTTGAACCTTTTAACTTGATTTTGAACCCTTTGACTTATCTTGAACCTTTTGACTTGATTTTGAACCCTTTAACTATTTTGAACTCTTTTGACTTGTCTTAACCTTATAGCTTGTTTTGAACTCTTGAACTTAATTACGAACTTATGACTTGTTTTGAACTTAATATACCGTACGTACTATGAGTTAAAGTCTCGCCATGTCGGTGGAGCGTACTATGACCTAAAGTCTCGTTTTATGGGTGGAGCGTGCAAAGTCTCGCCGTGTCGGTGGAGCGTTCTTAACCTAAAGTCTCGCCTTATGGGTGGAGCATGCAAAGTCTCGCCGTGTCGGTGGAGCGTTCTTGACCTAAAGTCTCGCCTTATTGGTGGAGCGTGCAAAGTCTCCGATGTTCGGAGTGTTCTTAATTGTATATAATAGTTGTATGATGTATTGTTCGTACATTCGCATTGTTAGTCTCCTATCAATAGGTAGTATGGATAGCGCTATTAGAGGTCGGCCAACCTCTCGTTCACTATGCTACGGGACGCATATTATTTATTTTAGGAGCTTTGCCTGGCATACATTATTATATACGTGGTGCTATATCGTGAACTATTATGACCGCGTGTGTTTGACTACTAGACATACTACTTTCTATGCAATGGGTTGTGAACACATAGGTTACAAGTCTTGTATGGGCGGGACTTGCAACTAAATGGATTGACATTGCCTTTGCCTTGTGGACTTTCTCAAAAAGGTTTTCTATTATATAAAACGTCTGTACTCACCAACTATTTTCATAGTTAACCCGTTTTCTCTCATGCATTTCAGGTGATCGTCAGTAAGCTTTTCTTCAAGGTCTTTGCATAATGAATGTAAAACCCGAAATATCAAACCATACGTTTTGCTTTATTTGAATTTTAACATAAGCATAGATTATAAGTTTATGCCATTTAAAACTTTACATTAGAATTAAAGCACATAATGAATTTAGTCCTAAAACAAATAAATAAATCCTAAATAAATTATATCCAAGTTAGCCAAATTTATCCTAAGCTACCTAGTGCTAAATGTAAAAATTTATTTTGATGCCTAGTCTCTTAAAATAATAAGTATTATATATCATAATAATAAAGGGTTCACCAATGACATTTGTATCTTTTGTGTAAATTGCATTGATATTAAATGATAAAGATCAAAGAAGATCCCACAATTGTAGCCAAGATTCCATACGCCACACCCCATATCAATCCCACCAATTTGTCCATAATTCACGCAATGAGAATCAGAAAATTTTCAAACACAATCAAATCAATTCTTTATTTCCTTTAATAGACCACACGCTCCCCAAATCCCTATAATTACTTTGCATATGTTTGTTCCTTCCCTCATATTCACATGACATACACAAAAACCCTAGCAAATATACAAGTTGGCTGCTATCTTTTACTTCCTATTTCGAGCTGTGAAAAGAGGTACGACGGGAAACAAAGGTGGTGTGGTGATCGAGTATACTTAGTTTGTGATCGTGATCGTGTTTATGTTCGTATTCGTTCGAGTCTAGTTTCAGACCATGAATGTTTCTATCGAGGTAATGTCTCGAGCCATTTTATCAAGTTTTTAAATGCCGCAATCATAAGCCCACAGAACCATAATAAAACCCACCATTTAAGATCTAAATTGCTACATAAGTTTCTGGTCTCAAACGTTTTACTCGAAACCCACAAGGCTGCAAAAGATTTAAATTCTTGGTAATAATAATGGACTAAAATCATACTAATATATATACTTTGTATCTCGTTATTTAAGCTACATGAAATCGTAAAAAAAAAAAAAAAAAAAAAAAAAAAAAAAAAAAAAAAAAAAAAAAAAAACTTTCCCATGCAAATCTGGTCATTTTAACAGGATTGATATGCAACGTAAAAGCCAACCTTGTGTTGATTATAAGATGGTGGTTGTGAGTCGTGGTTGTGAGTCACGGTTTGTGGCAGTTTGGTGTCGATATAAACTGCTTCTGATGCCATGTTTCAGCCCCCATGTCGACCCTAAACTATAATCTTAAATGCACTCTAATAACTAGATTGAACAAGGGGTGATAGAGACTTGATATATTAGAAAACCCTAGGTTTGTGTTAAACGATTTGCATGAGTTACGTGGGTAGTGTGGCGGGGTTATGGGTCGATATTCAGGACTGTTTTGGAGTCTCGTTTAAGCAGCCATGGTACCGAATCTAATCTGGTCCTAGCGACCCTTATTCGAACCCTAATAACGCGACTATAATGCGGTTATAATACACATGAAATAAAGGGCGCATGTATTTTAAAGTGTTAGGGTACGAATGGTGTTAAGTACGTGAACGTGTGGGAAATCGATCATGCCAAGAATGCTTGTGATTTTTATGTGGGTGTTGTAGAACCTATATCGAGAGTATAACCTGGTCGTGTGTGTATTGAAATTTTGGTTGATTTCGTGTGTGTTGAGAAGACAAGTGCAGGCTGTTAACTAGGGTTGAGACGTGGAATATGGAATGAAAATGGGTTGTATATTATGTGATATGTGGGGCTGAAATCATGCATGGTTATGAACAAATAAGCGTGTGAATGTGTGTGTGTGAATCAAATAAATGAAGTCTAAGTGTTGAGTGTTAGGTTGTCTATTTTATCAAGTTGTCATATTAAGTTGGAACAGTTTTAAAACAGGGTACAACTTCATGAAAAGGGGCTGAGTCTCATGGGTATAAGCTAGGTACAGTAGGGCGGTCAAATCTTATTGTGATTCATAAAAGGGTAATGAGAAAACTTTTGAGAATTGTCATAAAAGAACCTTAAACCTTCGTAATTTACACATTTAACCCTAAATCATAATAAATTGATATATTGAGTCTAAAAGTTATTTAATTGGCATTTTAACATTAAACGTTATAAAATAGGAAAACTTACTATTTTTGAAAAGTTACTATTTTTTGGAAAGCTACTATAAAAGGAAAGTTACTAAAAATGGAAAGCCGGCTAAAATGAGAAATCGGAATTGAATAAGTTGTTAATAATAAGCCGATCATTGATTCGTGTAGATTCGCCGAAGGAGGAGTGATTTCTTATCCTTATGTTATGTTTCGTTGGCGGTTAAGGTACAGATATTCTGACCTTCCTTATAAGGTTTCTCATGATCTCTTTCATATTCTGTTCCGTTAGTTTCTGATCTGATGCCATTGCTATGATTCCCTTTGCTTGAACCTCCTCTGTTGATTCCATTTGATATGACCTCTGATATGAACCTATGTTATGAAAACCTTTTTAATTATACCATGGAAATGTTTTGAGAAAAACCAATTTAAAAAGATGTTTATAAATGATGCGAAACTACTTTTATATGAAAGGTTACTAACTTTTATGAACACCATATTTTGAAGACTAGCTTTATTAAAAACCGTTTTGAAAGACTATTTTTATGAAAACTACTTTAAAGGATCGTTTTATGAAAATCATGAATTTAAGGATTGTTTAAAATGGACTTTTGATAGAAACTTTTGAAACGGACTTTTGATCTGAACCATGACTTGATTATTGAATATGAACCTTGATCTGATAAACTATGATTTGGACATTTGATATTACTTCTGGGATATTTGATATGAACCATCTGTTAAGTACCATTTGATATATGAACCTTTTGATATGACACTCTGATTTGTTATGATATCTGACTCTTAGTTTGATACCCGAGCCAAAATTTGTGACCCTAGCCATGAAGGTAACATGGCCATGTCATTGATGCACCGATGGCATGACTCTAGTGTGGTTGAGTGATGTTCCACACCGTCCCTTATCTGTTATCTGATATGCGCATTATATTATTTGGCCACTATTTTATCTGCTGGGGCGTATGGATGCATCCTAGATCTGTTCTGTTTAGTGGATTTAACATGATTTGATATGATTTATCTGGTGACTGGTACTGTGTGCAATACATGCCTTTCACATATATCTGGGAGCTAGCTACTCCATTTGAAGAATGAGGACACCCCTCATATTATCTGATTATCTGAGAGGTCTCCCCTCTATATGATTATGAAGATTATGGTTACGATATGATATGATCTGTTTCTGGGCTCGTGGTGGATTACTGTCCTAAACCTTACCCTTTATACCTTTTCATATATCTCTTTCATTATGATATGCCTGTTTATTTCCGTTTGTTTTTCGTTTCCGTATATTATATATCTGTTCACTGGGCTTTTTAAGCTCAGCCGCACGTTTTCTTTTCGTGTGCGGCAGGTTTTAGTTGGAAGCTGGGTTATTAATAGAGAGGACCTTGGACTTACAAGACTTTACTAGCTAAATTGGATTAGAGATGATTAGAAGAATTATTTTCAGACTTAGTGATTACTGTATATCTCATGTGTAGCCTTGTAATATCATATTTTCAGTTGTAACCCTTGGAATCCTATTGTATTATGTATGTCATATGCTTGTGTTTGTTCTGATAAGAATCCGTATTTGTGACACCTTTGCCCTTGTCGGGTTGGGGTGCTACAATGAAGTTTGCACATGTCACTACTGATCATTATGTATTAAAACGCTATCTTTTGGGAACTAAACTTTATATTTTAATTGCCGATCTTGGCTAAAACAATATTGTAATGAAGTACTCTTTCCTTTAAATCTTAAATGATGGTATGTTCTATTATCTTATGTTTGTGTTCCTTTCCAGTTACACCTCGTGTTTCCGCTTTGGCGGGGTGTCACAGATTGGTATAAGAGCCTAAGGTTATAGAGAATGCCGATTTTTCAAAAATAAAATCGCAACTATAACCAAAATAACGTTTGCTAAAACACCGAACATCATACGAGTCGACTAGTCCTAGCATTGCATCGTTATTCCTAAATTTTACATAGCCTGATCACCTATGTTTAATTAAGGAAGAATCATGCAATGATAAGAGTGGTAGTCTTGGATCATGCTTTGTAAAACCAGAAAATCCATCTTTCCTAAATTTCCCATATAATTTGAATTTTACTAAGTTTGGCGAATATAACCTACTATCGAATACGATACGTCATGAATTATTTTTTTAAAGACATTGAACCTTAACCTAACTTATAAGAAAATGACACAACATATGAAATGGTATCACACGTTAAAAATATTGTAGATGCCAAGTAGTATTTTATTTGTACACACATGTGATATATGGAAACTTTAGTTGATAAGCACTCCTTAATTCCCTATCAATCACCTCTTAAAAATCGGATATATATCACTCATAAATCAGTTCCCAAAATCTCGGTACAATTACAACCACATTAATTCACATTACATGACTTTCTTATTTGAAATGCCCCTAATTCATTTTAACTATCAATCGTATATACATCTCCTCCCCTTTATCACATTCGAAAATTTTGGAAGCAATAACACTCACCTCTTTCCATTTTCTCCATCCGATCAATTAGAAAACAGAAACAAACTCACAACAGCAAGATAGCCATAACCGATTCACTCATCTATTCTCGACATGAAACTGTTTGAAGAAAAGGTTTTTGATCGCGGAACATCGAGTTCGAAGAGTATTTTGATTCGTTGCTTAGTTCCTTCGTGATAGCATCTATTATTCTTATTTCTGTTCGTACATCCAATCACAAGGTACTCCCTAAATCCGTTTTGATATCTTCTTGTTTCGTCTAAACTATTCTTCGAATGAATTATATGAAAACATAAGTTTTGGTTCGTTAATAAAACTTATACGAAGAAGATATGCCTGCCACGTAAAAACAACAACAAGCACGACTTATACATGAAAAAAAAAACTTAATTCGTTTTGTTTGTTTAATAAAGGTTATGCGAGATAGATGTACATGTCGCGTAAGAGATCGATCATGACTCATATATATATACTTATCTTGTCTTACTTTGTAAATAAAAAGGTTCACACGTAAAAGAAAAAGAACACGATTCGTATGCATGATAACCTACTTGCTTGAAGAATCACGTAAATAATATATATGCCATGCACGTTTAAAACTAGTTCGCATAAAACCATGTATAAGTCACATAAAATAACGTTATGATCAACTATGAAATGAACCTAAAAGCAGAAGCGTAGAACCTGTTTTGTTTCATTTGTTTCGAATGAGTCCTAACAGAAAATGGGTCGGCTTATATTGCAAACTTAAATCGAATCTGGACTTGCATGAAATCATACCGGGTCATCACATATTATAATAACGAGAACGACATGAATAATCGATTATAAACATTAGTGTGTGCATTCGAATATTCTGGTTAAAGTTTGGTTCGACAATAGTTTGGATTGCATGCAGTTAATCGAAATACAAAGAGATTTGGACACATGTTCAAATTATTTTCGAATGGCATAGTAGCATGAATCTCATGGGTCAACTTAATCTATTGAGTATTTACAAATTACGTAGGATATATGATTATAATATAGGATCTAAACATGAAAAATAATGTGAAGTATTAACGTGGGCTCTATGTGTTTATTTATGTGTATGCTAAAAAGAAAAGGGTGCATGAAGGTGTTGGTCTCTTCTTGTATTTAATTAAAGAGAGGGTCTCGACTTGATGTTTTCCTTCAAAAAAAAAAAAAAGCTTTGGGATATAACGTGATAAAAATATTTTGGGTCGTCGCGGTCTAAAATAATGATGAGAATACGCTTATATATATTATAAAAGGACGGGGTCTAAAATTATCGTTTTGACATAAAGCTATAGTATAAAGCTTAGAATAATTTTATTTGACATTTTAATATTTAATTTTTCATAGTTTATATTTTGACCCTAAACTTTACTAAATTATCATAATTAACTCTAATCTATTATAATGTTCATTTCGAGTAATCTAACTTAATTAATTATATTAAGTGTAATCATAAAAGATTAATCTTGTTAATACGAGAAACATACTAAAACGGGAAACTTACTAAAAGTGGAAAGTTACAAAAAAAGGAAAGCCGACTAAAATGAGTAATCTGGTTTAAAACAAGTTATTAATAATAAGGCAATTATGAATTCATGTAGATCCGCTGAAGAAGGAGTTTGCTTCCGACCTTTATGTTTTCTGTTATGTTTGCACTTGCGGCCTAAGGTACAGATACTCTGCCCTTTCTCAGTAAGGGTGTCTTATTCCCTTGATATTGATTTTGAGTTATGATTCAGTTAAGTTTTCCAAAGCCATTGCTATGTTCCCTTGTGTGAACCCTTGATATTACTTTTGAGACTTTGAGATGCACCTTCTGATATATGACCTTTTGATATGACATTCTGTTTTGACATTGAGACCTGACTCTTAGTTTGATACCCGAGCCATTTCTGTGTACCTAGCCAGGAAGGTAACCTGGCCATGTCCTTGATGCACCATTGGCATGACTCATGTGTGGGTGAGTGATTTCTCACACCGTCCCTTTATATTATCTGCTATGGCCATTATGACTTTGAGATTATGACTTTGAGTTTGGGGCGTATGGATTGCAATCCTAGATTTGTTTGTTTAGTGGATTTAACAATGACTTTGAGATTATGACTTTGAGGTGACTGGTGCTTGTGTGCAATACACGCCTTTCACAACTTCTGGGAGCTAGCTACTCCACTATTATGATACATGAGGACACCCCTCATATTATCTGGTTGCCTAAGAGGTATCCCCTCTGATTGTGAGATTATGACTTTGAGATTTATGACTTTGAGTTTCTGGGCTCGTGGTGGATGACTATCCTATTATTCCCTTATGATGATTTTGCCTTGCTTATACCTTATGACTTTTCCATTGCTCCATATTATAATTCTGTTTCGTTATCATTGCTTTGTATATGTATCTGTTCACTGAGCTTTTTAAGCTCAGCCGCGTTTCTTTTCCCGCGGCAGGTTTTAGTTGGAAGTTGGGTAAGAGTGAAGAGACTTTTGGACTTAGAAGACCTTGATAGTTATTTTGAAGTAGAAGTCATTGGAAGGATTGCATTTGCAGACTTAGTATTTAGCTTTTGTTTCCTTTGTATCCTTGTGTATTCAGTATTTCATTTGTAACCTTTGAGAATCTTTGTATTACTTTTGAATGTATGTTTTGTTTGATCTGATATGAAGCCATTAATGTGATACTTCTACCCTTGCTGGGTTGGGGTGTTACATGTTTGGTCGAGTCTCAAGAGTCTGGTCACCTAAAATTGCATTGGTCGCGTGGGTATGCATAGCATGTTCGCATGCTCGCATTTATGTTACCGTACCTTATATATGCCGTTACATATATGCTTTCTCTTTGCTACCTTATGACTCGTTAGACTAGGCACGTCTCTGTTCCCGTCTTGGTACGATCTCTATGTCATGATTGTCGTTGCACCGTACATCATCCGTCCAAGTTCACGGCATTGATTAGTCCGAAACCTAATGTTATCGACCTTAGTTACATTTTTATTAGTTAATTTGATTGGTGTAAACAATTCCAAAATAGAGCCAATCTTTCAAAAGACCTCATTCTAGGATGTTGAATCCTTTCTTTCTGAAAACTTGTTTCCTAGTTTGTTCTAGTGACAGTTCCTGTTTGATGAGTTGCAAAAATCAAGCTAAGAGTCAAGTTGTTACTCAAACCGATTCAGTTTAATCTCATGACAGTTCTTGTTTGATGAGTTGTGAGATTAAATTAGAATCGACTACCTAAAGGTCTTTTGAGGGCTACGCTCGAGAATGGGAAAGTTTTCCTCATCAAATCTGGCCACGAGAACATACGTACGTAGAACAAACGAGCTCAATTCAGGGACTGAATTCCTTTAACGGGTAGAGACTGTGACAACTCGTATTTTTAGGTCATATTTTTAACTTTAAAATTTTAATTTTCATCCTCAAACAAGTTACTATTCATCCTCGTAGTTTTCACTATTCACTATTTTGCGTAAATTAAATAAGCGCTTATACATGATTTTTGTGCATGAACAATATCCCCGATACTCCCAACAATGGTTCCAACATATTTTTACACTCATTAAAATGTTACAAAAATTCTAGAATTATTTTACCCGGTGTTTTAAATTCATTTAACGAGTTATATTCTTAAATATATATATTTACGATAATTAAAGTTATTACGAAACGATAATTATTTAAACACCCGATACTTATACAAAATGCATTTTTATAATTTTTTTGTAACTTCATTACACTTTATTTTGTTCCGCTAAAATTTATTTCTAGCTAATTTAATACCTAAAACAAACTATATACAATGAATTGTTAGATATTTTGAGACAATGCATTAAATGAGGCATGGTCTTTTTTTTCTTTTTCTTGCTTGAACCGAACAAGCAACCACACCATAATCTTGTACATTTTTTTTCCAAGCTATTTAATGAGCTCATTAATTAAATCAATGAACCATACTTTCATTTTATTATATTAGGAGGTAACTAGCTCATTTTTACCACAAAAATCACGAACACTCCCTTTTTCTCTCTAGTATTCGGCCAAGATCAAAACAAGAAGAAAATCCGTTTTTCGATTATTTCAAGCACTTTACGATCATTTACGAGCTTTACACTAACTACATATCGATTTGGAGAACCGTTGGGGATATTTTGTTCTAGATCTAGTAAAAAACTCACCATTTTCAAGTAAGCATAAAATAATTTTTATCCCTTTCTTTATGCATGTTTATGCCTTTATTATGTTTAAATCCTCATTTAAACACATTTAATTGCATATATCACCTATGCTCATGTTTGTAAATTTTATGATGAAATCAAGTTATTTTTACAAGGATTTAGTCAAATAAATAAAAAAATAGATTGTATAACGAAAACTTGGTCGTTTAAATGGATTAAAACGGATTTGTAACAAATAATATACGAGTTTTCTAATATATAATATCGATATCTATTTTCAGGAAAATATAATAGTTGCTGAATGGATTTTCAAGTTAGTAAAACCAAACTTTAAAAGATAAACCGAGTCACCGAGACCTCAAAATATATTAGTATACTTAAATATCTTCGCGAGGATAAGTAGAACTTTGAAAACCGAGCTATAACGAAGAAATTATGAGTTAACGAAGTTACCGACGAAAAATATTATTTTGATAGCTTTTCTAATAGGGAATAGTAACCAGTTTTTATTTTTAGAAATGGATTGTGGACACTTTAGATGCGGTTTTAGATAAAATGACTTAAACGGAAGTTGTAGTGTTTTGGTTTCCTATTTTAGCTGAGTCGCAAACTTTCCAAGATATACATTTCCGAAACATTCATATCGTAATTACGATACATACTTGTTAAAAATTTCAAAAATATTATATTTTGACTATCGTTAAAAAATATGCGAAGTGACGTTATTTTTACAACTAAACTTACAAACAAATATGTACGGGGGATATAACATTTATAAATTGCATACACGACATTATTGCACTACTTAAAACACATTATCACTTTAAGTTGCGGTTAGAGCATCGCGCATCGTTTTTCGTGCACACTTGTAACGCATTACTTATTGCTTGAGGTGAGTATTCACGAACCCCCCTTTTCTAACTATTTTAATCGCTTTAGGGAGGATGCATGAATTATACTTTAACTAAATTGATTTCTATTTTATGAACATTATTACTTGAACTTTTGAACTTTGTTTTGAACCGTATGATATATATCTTGAACTTGTTTGACTTGATTTTGAACCCTTTGACTTATTTTGAACCTTTTGACTTGATTTTGAACCCTTTGACTTATTTTGAACCTTTTAACTTGATTTTGAACCCTTTGACTTATCTTGAACCTTTTGACTTGATTTTGAACCCTTTAACTATTTTGAACTCTTTTGACTTGTCTTGACCTTATAACTTGTTTTGAACTCTTGAACTTGACTTGAACTTTTGAACTCGACTTAAACTCTTGAACTTAATTACGAACTTATGACTTGTTTTGAACTTAATATACCGTGCGTACTATGACTTAAAGTCTCGCCATGTCGGTAGAGCGCACTATGTAACACCCCAACCCGACAAGGGTAAAGATATCACAAAAATGGTTTCATATCAGATCAAAACAAAGCATACATTTACAGTAATACAAGAATTCTCAAAGGTTACAAGTGAAATACTGAAATTACAAGGTTACAAATGAAATACAAATTCTAAAATATAATAACTTCTAATCAACTCTAATCCAGAATAACTATCAAGTCTTCTAAGTCCAAGGTTCTCTCCACTCATTCCCAGCTTCCTACTAAAACCTGCCGCAGGAAAAGAAATGCGGATGAGCTTAGAAAACCCAGTGAACAGATATATATAAACGAAAACGAAAGAAAAAGGAAACGAACATATATGGTATAGTGCAATGGTATAACATAAGGTATAGACAAAGGTACAAAGTAAGAAAGGGAAAAGGGAAGGTCAGTAATCCACCACGAGCCCGAACACGAACCAAATATAGTAACCATGTCTTCATAATCATATAGAGGGGAGACCTCTCAGATAATCAGATAATATGAGGGGTGTCCTCATACTTCAAATGGAGTAGCTAACTCCCGAACTTGTGAAAGACGTGGATTGCACCCAGCATCAGTCACCGAACAATATATAATATCAAATCATGTTAAGTCCACGAACACGGACACGAACCTAGGATTGCAACCCATACGTCCCCCGAACAATAATATTGGCCATAATAAATAATAAAGCGTGCATGTCAAAATGGGGACGGTGTGAGAAATCACTCACCCACACGTGAGTCATGCCACTGGTGCATCAATGACACGGCCATGTTACCTTCATGGCTAGGAAACGAACTTGGCTCGGGTATCAAACTGAAGGGTCAAAGGTCAAAGGTCCAAATCATAGCAAAGGTTCAAATAGTCTAAGTCATCGAATCATAGTCAAAGTCCAAAAATCAAAGGTTCATGGCAAAGGGTTCATATCCAATATTAAAGTCAAACGAATCCAAACGAACCGATCAAAGGTTCATAATCAAATGGTTCATTTAAAGAAATCTTTATCAAATGGTTTTCATCAAAAATGATCTTTATTAACTATTTTCACAAAAGTAGCCTTTAAAAGTAATTTTCATAAAAGTTTAGTAAGATTCCAAATAAAAGTGGTATCGCATATTTCATAAACATCATTCTAAAATAAGTTTTCCTCAAAGCGTTTCCATGATATAATTAAAAAGGTTTTCACATCTAGTTACCAAAATCAAATGAACCTTCGAAGTATCTAGTGATTCGAACACTAATATCACAAGGTCACGAACGAATATCAAATGGATCATTATAGAGACTCAAAGCAAAAAGGGTCATATCGAACATCAAAGTCAAAAAGAATCAAACATACGAACCAAAGTGTAAGGGAACATAGCAATGGCTTAGGGAATCTTAAAAACGAATCAAGATCAATGAGTCATGAGAAAGAAGACACCCTTACTGAAAAAGGGTAGAATATCTGTACCTTAGTGAATGAAATGGAAGCAACAAGGAAACAATGTCACGCCTCTTCTACGAATCTACACGGATTAGGGTTCATAATATACTTATTAGCTCATTTAATGTCACAACGGATTTTAAATACTTGTTATTAATCACCTTCTCATATTTAGGTTTTCTTACATTAAATGTTCAAAACATAGGTTTAGGGTTCCAAGTGTAAGTTTAAATTCTAATTGCTCATGCCACTGATTTGAACAATTTAAAAAGCTTGAATTTGTTATTTCAGATTTCAGTAACCATGTCCCATTCTTATATTCAAAATATTTCATGCACTAAAGTCTCAATCTTTTATGGACACAACACCAGATTTTTATATACTATACAACACACACAACATCAGTACAAGGACATGATCGATTCCCATTGGCTACTTATATAAATCTCATTTTTAGTTTAATAGATATCTTGCTGTGATATCATCTATAGACAAGTTTTTAGACATAAAATGCAACATGGTTTATAACCTGTTAGATAGGCACAAGACGCACACACATAATTCTATTACCCACGACCCATAATACCAGTCCTTCACTTCTTATTTAAATGCATGCACACACAAATTCTCGACCAAAAACATAGAGCAACAACACCCATCCTTACAATCCCGTTAACTGTATGCGACCCACACAAACCCACTTGACACCAGCAGCAAGTCGACACTAGGCACACCCATAATCAAGACCACGAGACAGCATGCTTATACTCAAACCTACACCCCTCGCGAGACATGTTCTTAACGAAACACAACATGCGAGAGGGTATCTTTTTAACGCGGCAACAGTTACACCACACCTTAAACCCCTTGTTCTAGCATATTCGACACAAGACACACACTCCGCGAGACATGACATGATCGATACACAACTCTTTATAAGAGGTGCAACCTTATAACATGCGTACATATATCATCGAGACAACTAAGTCACAACACAGCATGATTAAAACGAGTAGTTTAGCATGATTATAATTATGTTCTATATGGTTTAGTCGTATAGAATAAGTCGTGTAACAAGTGAAATGTATGAGTACCTGGATTCTTTACGAGACAAGAACAAGAGAATAAGGACCCTAGGAACCGAACACAGTACCCTCCGAACGATCGTCCACTAAGATCAAAACCCTTCAAAGCTTAGTCGTATCTCCAACTATTATGAACAACAGGATCGATGGTTGTTTTGCTAGAGGTTGTGTTGGTGTGATTTGCAAAGGCAGAAGAGAATGAGGTGTGGGTGTTGTACGTATGGACAAAAAGGAAGAAGGGTGAGGGCTTTTTATAAGGAGCAATGTAAACGTTTTTAAAATTAGATAATATTCTTTACGTGTAACTCAAAAAGGAAGAAAATCACATATTGCAAATTTCCAGTCAACAAAATATCATATCAGTCCCTTTGAAGATTTGGAGTTGAAAATAATAAAAATATATACGTAACATATATTATTTGTATGATGAGATTCTCATGTGCTCACAATAAAATTAAATTATTAATAACATCATTTTACAATCGTAACAAAATCATTAATATTCACTTAACATTCATAAAACCACTGATAGAGAGTTATTACAATAAATGGGTAATGTGATTGAGATCAATTAAGACGTGATTGGAGCGAGATTCACGGGTGATCAATTAAGTTAGTGATTATCCAAAATAAGGTTTCCATATCTTGAGTTAAATGCGTGTGTATACAATGTTTAAATTAGAAGTGAGCTTAGATTAGTAACTAATATTGTTAACATAACAAATAGTATATAGCTTAAGGTTAAAATTAAATCGTAATAAACTTTAGGGTAAAATTCAAAATTAGACGTATTTTGGTATTCGAATTTTTGGGTTTTACAACTCTCCCCTTTTAAAAGAAAATTTTCGTCCTCGAAATTTAAAGTCGCAAGGTTAGACGAAGTCGCAGCAAATCGTAAAAGTTCATCACAAACATTCTCACGCCCGAGGAGGTTCTTCCAAAAGATCTTCAGACCAAAAGTTTCTCATGACTCAATCAAAACAAGGTGGGTTCAAATTCCTCAGAAGAAGACAAATTAAGTTGATTCCGAACAAAAGGTCCATGCAACATAAAATGGACGATAGGTGAATCTTCAGAAAACTCATATAGAGTACGATCAAGATTTCAAATCAAATTGAATGTGTCAACAGTAGAGAGCTCTACACAGAGTTTTCAAGATATATAACCGAGGTCAACAGAATGCAAAACGAGAGTTCAAACTCATCCAGCTATCTAATGAACGAAAACAGAGTACACGCATAGGTAGAATGGACCTAAAGTCTCACTAAATCACGGATAATCCAACGGAGTTCAAATTCTAAACTTCTTAGGTACTCCCCAAGATATCCTATGGCCACAATGAGTGCACGTTATATGGTGTAAGTATTATCACGTTGATCAGGCGTCATAATACTAGCGCCACATAATTATGCCTTCATGATGATCATACTTTATCTCAAGTCGTAATCAAAACCACCTATCTTAATCCACCTAGTACTTCTACAGCCTCGGAGGTCAACCAAAATCGAATGCCAAAGTCAAAAAGGGAAACAAAACTATTCGCAAGAGTATCAAAATCCCAGATTTCCTAGCAAAAATGAGGTACGCCGTCACAAGCATCATATCTTCCACAATGCGCCAAAATCTCTCAAAACAAAGTCATCACCGAACATATGAAAAATAAACACAGATTGAAATGCTTCTAGGGAACTTAAATCATAAGAGGATCTTATTACGATATAACGAAACTGAAGAGGGTCAACGGAAATGAAAGTTAGACGCCAAGAACTTCGGCCTTCATAAAATCAATTCTTCCAAACATAAAGGGTCTGTTTCAAAAATCCGTTCATTCAACACATCCAATCTCTTCAAGTCCGGTTAATCTGTCTTCTTTGGTCCGTCAATCTGGAAGTGAAACAGAATCGTGTACTTTTGTCTGGTTCATCAAGCTTCCTGCAGTTCTTCTTGGAATGTGATGGAGTAATGTGAATTTCTGGCATGATCTTTAAGTTCCTTCATCATCCAGTCTGCTTCCGCTCTCAATTCATCTTAGTACAACCAAGATGAATAGGGAAGTGAGATTGTACGTCTTCGTCAGCTTCCGGGTCGCCATCTTCCTTCTGTATCGCCAACACTTGTAAGGAATGTCTTCTCTCTTCAGGGTAGTCACCGCTGTTGTCAACTCCAGGTCAGGTAGCGAAGTAATACTTCTGATGCGTTTCTAGTTGTCTTGATGCTTACGCAAAACCTTCTGTGTTGCAAGGGAGCATAGCCGAGTCTCTTTCTGAAATGTCTCAAAATTTGTTCCGTCTGAAAGTATGGAAACAAATTTCTATTTCAGCTTTCCAAAACTCTGTTCTCAATCAGACTAAGCTGTTTCTCTCTGGTCACGAAATTTATCAAGGGTAACGCAAGTTGTACACGTCTTCAGAATTCTGATGCAAGGTTCAAAAGATTTCAGTTTACCATTTTGTTATCGGTCTTGACCATTCGGTGATAGTTTCAAAATTTGCGGGATTTAAAGGGATATTCTCAATCAAGAAAAACCGTTGTCTCTACAGATATCAATCTCTCAGAATGCACAAGTGATCGTCAAATTTCTCACAAAGTGCAAAAATGATTTTCATGCTTTTCCTCGTCTCCGAATGTACTATTAAGTCATACAATGACCATTTGTCCAAGTACTCACGAGAAAACATTCATTTATCAAATTTACAGAATAGTCAGAGCTTTAGCTAATACTATTAGCGTCACAAACCGTCATATCAGTCGTTACAAACACGGAAGGCGATCTCAAGAATAACCTCAATCCATATTTTCATCTGAAGGAAACTTCGTGCTCTGAAATTAAACAAACACATAGTCGTTTCAGGGTAGAGAAATAATGGTTCCTAACAGCAATACGGTTCAGCTTCTAGTAATCAATACATATCTCTTGTCACCATCCTTCTTAATCGCGAATGAAACTGCAATACGCCCAGAAGATATACTTAAGCAAACTTGCTTCCTGGTCTTCGGTTGCTGCTCTTCCCGGTTTGCTCAAATCAACTGGTATGATCCCGGACACATCTGAAAGATACCTTCGCTTAGTGACTAGAAAATCTCTTGGTATCATGTCAAATCCTTCTTCACATTCCGGTGGAAAAACATGTGGTTCAGTCATTGGTGTACGAAATGAGTTCTAGGAAAAACTTCATAACCGCGAACGTAACACATGAGTCTCTAGCGTAATAGTGATAGCAAAGGGTTTAACAATTGGTAATCGTAGTAAGGAGTTAAAAATTGTTGCAAACGCCAAAGGTGAGACATAGAAGGGTAGTTGTCAATATTTGAGTGATCAATCAACCAATTCCTTGCCAGAATAAAATCGAAGTTTAACTATTCGAAGAAAGGCAGATCAGCATAGCAAGGCTTATCGTTCAAAAGTGAAAGGGAAAACATTCTTATACTCGTGGTTAAAAACCACAAGACTTCTCATAGGGACATAGATGGGTAAGACGAAATCAAATGGTGTCAGAAAATTTATAGATGCTTATCAAAAGCAAGAGACAAGTCACAGAATGTATTCAAGTACGTCATTGTCAAGGAGGTTTTCAGAATGCTCGAAGAGGTATCAAAATGATTAACAAAAGGATCAGAAGTCAGAGTCGGACTCTGCAGACAAGGATCAAATAGTGTCAGGCAATATTATGCAGTTCTCAATGCCTTCCAGATTTATTTAGGTTCAAATCTTAGGTGGTGCAAAACATAAGCTTTCGCTTTCCAAAAGTGATATCAACAGGATCTAACCAAAAGCAAGGCACGAATCAGAGTGATGCGAAAACAATGATACTTAAACAAATGCCTTATAGTCTACCCATTCCTCACTGGTCAAAACTTACGTTCCTATAGGGAAATCTTAAAGCAAATTTTCAAAAGTTGTCTTACGAGCGCCTACAGGGAAAACTTAGTGGTCCTAACTTACACAGGTCAAGGGTAAATGTATTTTGAATCGCAGCCTGTCTCTCTGATACCATAATTGTAACACCCCAACCCGACAAGGGTAAAGATATCACAAAAATGGTTTCATATCAGATCAAAACAAAGCATACATTTACAGTAATACAAGAATTCTCAAATGTTACAAGTGAAATACTGAAATTACAAGGTTACAAATTGTTAGGAATATAAATATTCATATGAAGGTTCGGTCACCCCGAGTATCTAATTAGCATTTATATAGCTCGTAGGCTTATATATATTCGTTTAGTATTATTAGTAATATTAGTATTAACTTAGTCGTATTTATATTTGTGGAGTGGGTCGGGGCTTTCCCCTCTGTCAGCTCACTTCACAGCCCACTAGGGGCACTATTATTAGGAAGTATATAAACCCCTTCCCACACATGGGAAGGGTGGAACTCTTGTAACATTTCACATAGTAATCTAATATTCAAGGTTTTCTCTCAAGGGTTTCCCACTCTCTCTCTAGTTCATCTCATCTCTCTAACCATGGATCTAATCTTCCATGAACCAAGACCACCCGAATCATCCACACAATCAAGATGGTTATTTCCTACAATTGGTATCAAGAGCCATGGCTAGGTCCGGGTGATTGTGTGTGCTTGTGCTTGGATTCTTGTTTTATGGCTGTTCGAATAATTGCTCTCGGTTTGGTCAGTGTGTAAACTCTTTGATTAATTCGGTCCATATGTTCTTGTCATGTCACATGATTGAATGTCCTCAAGTTGTCTCCCACTTTTGAGCCCAACTACCATTGATATCTACAAATCATCCACATGTACTTTTCTTGTCACATTTATGTTACATAAACTGATGGTGACCCACATGCGTTTTTCTTGTCACACTTTTTGTTTCATAAACGTGAGGGTGTCTTGAGGTTTAAATTTTCTTGTCACACTTTTTTGTTTCATAAACGTGAGGGTGTCTTGAGGTTTAAATTTTTGTCATCCCTATGGTCATACGTATGGTTGGAAAAGCAACATCATAAGGTTGCTTGTTGCTGTTTGTTTTTCTTGGCGATTGGCTATGTTCGTTGAAGGATGGAGTGATATTCACTTGTGTGTTGGGCTTTAACAGTAAAGTTCTTGTTTGTGTTGAAAGTTCAAATGTTGGTGACTTGTGGTGATATTTGGTTGTTGTTGCTTCTGGGAGCAGCAGATGGTTGTTTTTGTTTGGTACTTGGCCTTTTGGTTGTTCTTGGTGATGATGTGTTCTTGGATGCTGTTTGTGTCCAAAGGTAGTGTTCTTTGATGCGGTTTGTGTATAATTTTTGGATGGTGTTTGGCTGTTTGCCAAAAATGGATAATGGGGACAAAATGGGTGATAGTGACAGCTTTGACTGGTCAAAGACGCGGTTTGTCTATATGCTCACAAACTCGGTTTGTCTGTATAATCACAAACTCGGTTTGTCTATATGCTCACGAACTCGGTTTGTGTATATAAGGTGTACGCGGTTTGTCTGTATAATCACGAACTCGGTTTGTGTTCTTACTTGTATGCGGCTTGTGTGTTGTGCACAGACGCGGTTTGTGTGTTGTGCACAGACGCGGTTTGTGTGTTGTGCACAGACGCGGCTTGTGTGTTTTGTACAAACGCGGCTTGTGTGTTTTGCACAGATGCGGCTTGTCTACTCAAGACCAACCACTGACTCTAGTTGACCTCAGGTTTTCATATCCATCATCAGTCAAAAATACATATCATCTATTAAATCAGCCAACCAAAAGAATCAAGATAAACAAGAAGACGGTTTGACCACGTTGACCAAAACCTTTTACCACTCATCACTGACTTCAGTTTCAACATCACCAGTCACTTAACAAAAGGCTAATAAATCACTAGTATCGCCCTCAACTACCGCCAACATCCACTATCCTAAAATCTATCACCGATCCACATTTTGCAACAATCTAAACAACAAATACGAGATCTAGAAACGATTCAAATGGTAACAATAGATGATCTCAGTTTGTTTTTTTTTCGTGAGTCAACATAGCTTATCTAAACTCAAAAGTTCAAAACCACGAAAGGCAATACATCATCGATCATTATGAAGACTGAGCTTCTTTGATTTAAATTTTCGAACAAATTCAAGGACAAACGAAGACTATACAGCCACCATTTGCCCTTTGTTCGGTTATAGCAAATCGAAAAATCACAAAACAACAATGAAATACCTACCGTGGACCTTGATTGTGAAAAGATTTTTTTTCTCTTTCTTTTCTCGGTGTGACTACAAGATGAAGGTCTGGTCATGGGTTTATTGAACAGGTCCAGTTGTGGGTTTTTGAACTGGCTTGACATGAGAACTTAGGTGGCTGGTCGCTGGTGTTTGTTTTTTTATCTGAAAGTGCTTCGGTTTGCTGTAGATGATATGGTGATGCGTTAGTAGATGTGAGGGCGGATTTATTAGATGATATTAGGGTTAAGTGTGATCTTATATAACCTAAAGTTTAGGGTTAAGGTTAAAACAAATGGTGTTGGGCTTGGGCCTTAATCAATCGGAGTTTGAATATTGTTGTTGGGCTTTAATGAACTGATCAGAATTTGTGATGGTATTGGGCTGCGAGAATGTCTTGGGTTGGGTCTATTGTGATGTGTTGAAGTCATCAAGTGTGGCATTGTCTTGTTATAAGATTTGTGGGATGTTAATTACTAACCGCAAGGACGAACTGTGTTGTCTTGTTAATGTACTTTTGGGCTGAGGATAGTGATCACAAGGGCGAATTCGTATTTGGTTTGTTTGGACCAAATAATGTGTGAGATTTGTCACAAAAATTTAGGACAACGGCTTTGTTAGAACATTTAATTAACTCAAGAGTGTGAATTGATTTGGGTATATGAATGTCAACGTGATTATAGAGTTGTGAATTTGGCAGCAGTGTCCTATTGAGGTCTATGATTTGAGTGAGCCTGCAATTTGATCTTTGCGATATGAGTTTTAGTTGACAAATTGCGATTTGATTAATTGTGAGTTGACAAGTTGCTATTTGACTTGTTGCGACTCGACTGATTGCGATGCTACCAGTTACGATTTGACGTTGCGAGTTAACACTTGCGATTCGACTAATTGTGATTTGGTTGATTGCAATCTGACTTGTTGCAAATTGACAATCTGTGACTTGGCCTGTTGCAATTTGATCAAGTTGTGATTTGACTTCTGTGACTTGAATTTCGAAGATTGGTATTGCACCTCACTCTTGGGTATTCTGGTTGATTTCACGGTTTCTCTTGTAGATTTTAGAAAATCCCGCGAAAGATTCGATTTCTCGGTTTAGATCTCAAGAGCTGTAAAATCCCGTGAAATTAATATTGGACAAGTAGGCTAGACTTGGATGTAGACATAATGAAACTTACGGGGTTTGACTGCTTTTTCGGGATAAGTTTGTGCTACAAGATCGGCAGGAATTGGGAAATTATGATAACTTGGTTGGTTTGTTAATTCACGGGTTGGTGTACTTAGTGTCACAAACATCTCGGGGTGGATGGATGCACGATGTTTGATGACCCTTGCTCAAGCGTATTTAAGGTGATTAGACCTGGATGTTCAAGAAGTGGATATATACAATAAAGGATGGAAGGTTGGGTATATATCACTACCTATATTTAAAGGAGTTACGTTGTTGTGCTCAATATAGGTTCTAAATCACAAATTTAGTGCAAGTATAAGTCGCAAACTTGTCCTTTATCAAGCTTCATCAAGTGATCGTTGTCTCTCAAACTTCTAATGGGATTGTTGTACAAGATCTTCTCAAGAAGTGGACAGACTTAAAGACGGAAGGTGGTTTGTTCAGAGACGTGTTTTAACCTGTTCCACATTCTATAGATAATCATATTTCATCAAGCGGTTTTGGCATATTATGAGCTTCAGGGAATTGTTAATCTGCTAAACCATTGGATGAGGAGGAAAGCAAGGGGTTACTACAAGAGAGTCTTAATCACCATCTTCGTTGCAGTAGCTTCATTTGTCTCTGTCCATGTTTTGTGCATGTCACATTCACGATCATCACAGACTTTTAACTTTGGCAAAAAGGTCATTTCATGCCCTTTTTGAGGGGGAGAATTAGGCGTGTTTCCTAGCAGTTCCGTCTCCAGCGATTTGAATCTTAGCAGTTCCGGTTTCAGCGGGTCAGATCGTAGAGATTCAGGATTTAGTGGTTCAATCTCCAGCAGTTTGAATATTAGTGGTTCCAGTTTCAGTGGTTTAGCTTTCAGTGGTTTGGGTCTTAGCAAATTGCCTAAGATTTCACCTGTTTGATACTTACTGTTGTGCAGTTTGTTCTTGAATTTATTTCTCGGATAAATCTCAAGAACTGTAAAATCCTGTACACAGTACGACAACTATTCCATGCACTGCACCTGATAACATCCAAGTAGCTGGGTCAGACATCTTTGTTTGATAGGACTAACTATAAGTCATGGGCACTGCTAAGAATTAGCGCATGTTTCTTCTCCTTTGGCTAGTCAACAGCATAAGAGGATCACGAAGTTAATCAGGTATTCTTTATTTGTGATTGAAGTTGAATTTCACGAAGGCGTCTACTTATTTTATCTTGAAGTCGGGGTTGGTTGGATGCATGACCTTCAATGATAACTTGCTCGTGCATAAAAATTAAGTTGAAGACTTGGGTTATCTAGTTACCAGCAGTCGGGGTAACTATCACTTAAGAGTTATTGGAGTACTCAGTGTCACACGTCAATGATGATGTCGATAATCGCAAGAGGTGTTAATGTCTCATACTTTGGTTGGGTATTGAGCTCTTAGAGATTTTGCTTGGAGCATTAATTCTCTACACCGTTCTTCCAACATTAGTGCAAGCTTAAGTAACAAATTTGGGGACTTCTACTTCAGTTTTCAGTATTGGTATATCGGGTTTTCTTCATCGAGTGGTCCTAATCTATGTACAAGGTTGGTTAGTTGGCCAAAGGTGTTAAAAGTTGTGATGTGATCTGTAATCTTCACAAGATATTATTTACCCTAACTGATGTTCATAAAGGGCTAGATTTGGGCATTAACCACAAGACGTGACTACGGCGTTAATTCATTATTATTTATTTGAGGCTGAAGTGAAATTTCATGGGTGCGTGTACTTAGTATCTGAAGATATCGGGGAGGTTGGATGAAGATTCTTCGAGATCCTTGTTCGAGCTTTCAATACAATGACGAGGACTTGGATATCTAGTTATTTTGTCTTTCTCTCTATTACAAAATAACTATCACTTTAAGGAGTCACGTTGTAGTGCTCAGTGTCACACGAAGATGTGGATATCCAAGAGGTGATGTACGACTTATACTTGATGGTTGGTTGGTTGAAGAGTATAGAGTACTTAGGGATTCGATGTTGCACGAAGTCTCTACACCGCTCTTTGTCACGCATTAGTACAAGTTTAAGTCACAAGTTCGGGTTATATTACTTCAGTATCAAGTTCATCATATTGGGTTTTCTCCATCAGTGGTCACGACATCAAGCCGACAGAATGATAATGGGGTTGGTAACGAATTAGATGAGAGAAGAAGTAAAGAGAGAGATATGACGTCTGTACACTTCAGTGCAGGCCTCGTTCTTCATCTAATGACGTCTGTACAAGTCAGTGCAGGCCTCGCTCTTCAACATTATGACGTCTGTTCAAATCAGTTCAGGCCTCGTTCTTCAAAGAAAAGAAAAGTGTACGCTTGAGTGCAATTTATCTTCAAAAGAAGAGGAATCTTCTTGTTTATGGCCATTCTCATCAACAAGTTTTACGCTCTTTCCGTGCTTATTCAGTCATCAAGTGGATCGGCGCATATTGGAGTATATTTTTATTCACTTGTTCAACCAAAAATTGCAGTTGACAAGCATATGCAATTTTTGAGGGGGGGAAAGGGTGAATAAACAACATGTCAGTCGTCAAGAACCGTCAAGTGGAGCTACTTACCGTTGATGGTATTCATATTCACCAGTTCAATCATCAAAAATTGCAGTTGGCAGGCATATGCAATTTTTGAGGGGGGGAAAGGGTGAATATTAATCTACATGTTGGTTGATGATTGAGAAATGGTCATACGACTCCTGAATACGTCAGTTCAGGAGTCGTGCAAACCATGTTTCTCCAACACTGCTTCTTCCGTCTATCAAGGTGTTGAAGAACATGGTCATGGAATGCTAATCTACATCGTCTCACGGGCTGGTACAATCAGCAACAATGGGTTTCTAGTCAATGCTTCATGTACACTTCATAAGGCTACATGTACACATAATGATGATGATTCCGATTAATCGTAACCATCATGGGGGAGAGAAATGTGTACACCAAGAACGCACAACAGGTTCACGTGATCGGGCTTAATCATATATTCCGGTGTTAAGAACCGCAGAGATGATCAGTGGTTCAACTTGTTACCTTGGTATCTACGTTTCACTGTTACGTCATGGGCTGATTAATCGTAACCATCAGGGGAGAGAGAATGTGTACATCAAGGACGCACAACAGGTTCAAGTGATCAGGGCTTAATATCCAAGGATGGATACATACAATAGATGATCAGTGGTTCAACTTGTTACTTTGGTGTTATACGTAAGACTGAAGAAGGTCGAGTCGTCAGTCTATTCTACATTCTTTGTTGGGAGTTATCATTTCATGTGTATGCTGCGGGCTGATGGGTTACATGTAAGGTTACTGGAAGGCATTGGGTAAGATGAAGATGATTGGTATTCTGTTCCTCCACATTGGGCAATCTTGAAGAAGGTCGAGTCTTCAGTCTTCTCTACATTCAAAAATGTTGAGCTCTTTTCTTACAACTTGATATTTAACTTAATCCCATGACAGTTCTTGTTTGATGAGTTGTGGAGTTAAGTTAAGTTCAAGTTGTTCTGTAGTTTAAGGTTAGGTCCAACTTGATTTTAACCTAATCTCATGACAGTTCTTGTTTGATGAGTTGTGAGGTTAAGCTGAAATCAAGTTGTTACTGGGCTTAAATTTGTGGTTTAGTTTAACCTCATGACAGTTCTTGTTTGATGAGTTGTGAGGTTAAGCTGAAATCAAGTTGTTACTGGGCTTAAATTTGTGGTTTAGTTTAACCTCATGACAGTTCTTGTTTGATGAGTTGTGGGGTTAAGCTAGATTTCAGTTGAGGCTCAACTTAAACTACCGAAAAGATGCCTAAGGTTTTTGACGGCGTCACTCTAGGACGGGAGTGTTAGAAGATTAAAGACGGCATGCATTTGGTTATCAAAAGACTTCTTCATATTTCGGGCGTTCATCCAAAGTCTTCTTCCTATTATGGGTGTTCATCAGAAAGGTTGTCAGATTGGGGGAGAGCACTAATTCGGGGAGAGTGAATAGCCAGAATCAATCCCTGATTGAAAGTGCTCACATTGCTCTTCAGCAAGTCAAGTGATGAATACGGTGAAGATTCAGAATGCTGAGGAGTAATGGTTTCTGGTTCGTATCCTTGTATATATTTTGCTTCTTACATTCTTTTTCATACCTTATACATTTTTGTAAATAGATATATAGAAATCTTGCTAATTGTAAATAGAGAAACGAAAAATCAGAAAAACCATAAAAATTTAAAAAATAGAAAATACCAAAAATAGTTTCACCTAGGCATGTCTTCTGTTTATCGATAACATTTACGGACTTAGAAATGTCATTCAATAATGGCACGGGTCTTTAAATGAAGCTCGAGCAGAAGTTAAAATGGATTCTTAAACATGTCTAAATGGCTTGCTATTACTTTAGATAGCAACCCGCGCTTCATATTGGGGAAAGCACGTCGCCAAAAAGACGGCTGTTCCTCCAACTGGGTGATGTTCACCTGGGCATGGATTACTTCATATCCATGTTTCCTGATTTGATGTATGTTTCAGTGCATCATTTCTTGTAAAAGAAGAGAAATCTTCTTAGTATAACAAATAGTTTTCATTCTATGATTCTTCTGAAAATTATTTGTGAGACACTTGGTGAATATGTGTTGTATGAAATTTGTTTATACTTGGATTATGCATAAAATTTGTCACTCAATCAACGACTACAAAACCTCATGACAGTTCTTGTTTGATGAGTTGTGGGGTTAAGCTTGATTTTAGTTGAGGCTCAACTAGAATACGGGTCATTGATTGAGGGGGAGAGTGAATTCAAATTTTATATCATCAAACGGATTTATTGGTTGAAACATACTTGTTAGAAAAGGTTTTGTAGTTAATGGGGTATTAGTTGAAGAGGATCTTGCAAAAACTTTATATCAAATGGCCAAATGTGTTAGTTGCTAGAAAGTTTAGGACATTATGTGCAATTTGCTTATAGTTTCCTAGCTTTATGTATCTAGAAGGTTCATTTGTGTTACTTTGGAATCCTCGTATAATCCCCAAAATGCTTTAAGACTCAAAACCTAAAAGAAGTTAGAAAACCAGTTGTGTTTGATGTTCTTGAATATTCCTCTGGCATTTGTATGATCTAATTGAATGAGTTTCAAATGTCATTTGACTTTTGTTGGTCGATTGCTGCTTAATTGTTGTTGATATTGTGCATATGTTCTCAGGATTCGCTTAGGTAGATTGCTATTATGTTAGAATCATGTTCCTAAGATCCTGAATTGAATATTGAAATTCGTGTGAATTGCCATGTTCATGATTGCTATTTGCTCTTCATGCTAGATAGTGGTTTGACGTAGTTCCTGATTGGGGTTTGATTATAAGATGAACTTGGTATTATAATGTGGCAAGCTGCTGAAGGGTAGCTATTAAGGAATAGTGTATCTGTATGCATGTATATCTGTGTTGATATTCTTATGCAGATTCCATAGCCAAAATGAATGTACCAGTTCCCATTCTAACCATTTGATCAGACGATCAAACTCTATTGATTGGCTCGAAATTCACCTCAACAACAACTTCGGCAACAACAACAACAACAACACTTTCACCATCGCCATCACCATTCATCTATGTTGGTCTCGCCAAGTGGGGATCAACTACATTTGCGAAAGATTTGTTGGTGGATGGATGATTGATATTGACTGATTCACTCAGAAAAGCGGGTGATTATATCGTCTGCGCAAAAAGGTCAAAATCATTTGTGTCATAATTGTCGAATTGTGCATAATAAGCAGTGAATCTCCCTCTTAGTTTAAGGGGGAGCATAGTATGTTCCATTATCAGAATATATTAAATCGGACACATTTTCTCCCACATTTTTCTAACTTATTTAAATCAATTGGGATCACAAATCTCAAATGGTTTGAAATTTTTGATCGGGGGAGAGAATGTGATTTAAATATGAAATCTGATAAAATGTGATGATTTGAACATATATGCAAGCTCTCCCGTATGTGTTAAACCATTTTATATATCAATGCACATATTGAGGGGGAGCAAAATGTTTTGGATGTGAAAGTAAGCTCTCCAGTAAGTGCTAAACTCTTTTGTATACCAATGCACTTATTGAGGGGGAGCAAAGGATTTGGCATGCATCTTATGTGAGCAAGGCTCAGACTTCACCAATGAATTGACGAAACTTGAACTGTCATCAATCGAAAGGATACGTCTTGGCCGGGTAATAATTTCAAGCTGGTCTAACCAGTGATGTAAGCGTGTCTCGAAAAAGATGTATCTGAGTAGAGTGTACCACTTCGAGAAACTTTCTGTGGACTTGACCAGGCCGGGTAATAATTTCAAGCTAGTCCAACTAGTGATGTAAGCGTGTCTCGAATCGGTCATGTTCACTGAAAGTGGATCAATTCAAAAAGTGCGAGCTCTAACTAACATGTGCAAATTTATAAAACAATCAACCGAGCACATGTTGAGGGGGAGCATTTGAAAAATATAAAACTCTCAAGTGTTTGCAAAAATGTGTTTCAGAATCATGAACACTTTGAGAGATTTTTCAAAGATTTGGTTTGGCCATCGTGGATGAATACCAAAGACCGACCATTTTAATTAATGTATGGAGTTATAAGGATGGTTAGGTTAGGCTCAAGTTCCCACGATCCCGCCAGAGCCGGAGGGATCTACCCAGGGACAATCCACTAGTTAGTGTAGAAGTCCTTAGGTATGATTAAAAAGGAGAAAAGTGAATGAGGGAAAAGTGTCGACTGAGATGGAGCTAGTACTGGAACAAACCCAACAAGGTACTAGTAAGGAAGTCTCGGTAAGCACTGAAGGGGTTGAAGAATGAAAAAGAATTGTAAAGATAAAGGGTGAAAAGAAAGAAGCCCTCCTTACAACTTAGGCAGAAACCGGGTCAATACATATGCTGTCAGAATCACTTAGTTGATTGCTGGCATTGAAGACAAAGTATCATGGACCCAGTGATACGCTGCACAACCCTCCTTAGCCACTCAAGGTACCTCAAAGGACTCTTGTTTCAATTGTCACGGAGTTCAATACATTCCTATCGTCTCTCTCACTCCGAGTTAGATGATATTGAAAAGGTGGCAGTCCTCTCCAGCCTCCGATCACCAAATCAAAACGCACAATTGAGTCTAGAGCCACGAGATGCATAATAAGATCTCATAGGGACACGAATTATTTCTACACTGGGTGTTCAACATTAAGGACACCAGTTGTAAACTTAAGAGTCCTACGCAGATCTTAGCAATCTGCCAGAACATTTATGAGAGAATCTACTAATGTAATTCTCAATGATTGAATGGAAATTCCTGCCAAGGTCAACATCAAGCAGCCCTGAAAGCAGGTCACTTCGGTAATTCTTTATGGATTACGCTTAGTGGTCACGGCGGTTTCTAATGGTCTACAGTCGTGGAGTGATCTCCAGCGACTCACCTAATCGTTGATGTGCTACGGTTCGATCTTAAAAAGCCCTCTGTGGGTTTTCGATTAGGAACGGTCTTGGTGAGGATTAGAGAGAGTTTTCACACTATGCTGTTAACAATCTCGAAGTCCGAACTTGTAAGTACCGGACGTTTTATTGCTAACTGTCGTATGCAGGAACTTCTGGCGGTTGAAGCTGATTGCTGTTGCAGCTGTTTGCGGTTGTAGCTGATTGAGGTTGCAGCTGAATGCGGTTGTAGCTGATTAAAGAAAAGATGCCAATCCTATACCACATGCTTACACTACAATTGTAACTCAAAAAAGTCATGATCAACCTAAAAGACCTTTAACACGGCTTCTGCAAACTCTGATGCTAAAGATCATGACACCAAATAGTGTGAGCATGTCGGCTCAAAGATTCACACATCACATGGAAACATACTGCTGAAAGATGACTTGGAGACTCAAGTTGGATGATAGTTTCGAAGAATACTCAAAATCATCCAAGACAAAGAACGGTCATCAAAAGATCACTGCTAAAGGCACAAAGATACAAGACGTTGAAGAATCGAAGACTACGAGCTATGAAGTCAAGATCAAAAGATAAAATGCTAGAATTCAAGTTATTATTTCCGGGGTGACCTCCCTTAGGGGGAGATTGTTAGGAATATAAATATTCATATGAAGGTTCGGTCACCCCAAGTATCTAATTAGCATTTATATAGCTCGTAGGCTTATATATATTCGTTTAGTATTATTAGTAATATTAGTATTAACTTAGTCGTATTTATATTTGTGGAGTGGGTCGGGGCTTTCCCCTCTGTCAGCTCACTTCACAGCCCACTAGGGGCACTATTATTAGGAAGTATATAAACCCCGTCCCACACATGGGAAGGGTGGAACTCTTGTAACCTTTCACATAGTAATCTAACTTTCAAGGTTTTCTCTCAAGGGTTTCCCACTCTCTCTCTAGTTCATCTCATCTCTCTAACCATGGATCTAATCTTCCATGAACCAAGACCACCCGAATCATCCACACAATCAAGATGGCTATTTCCTACACAAATGAAATACAAATTCTAAAATATAATAACTTCTAATCAACTCTAATCCAGAATAACTATCAAGTCTTCTAAGTCTAAGGTTCTCTCCACTCATTCCCAGCTTCCTACTAAAACCTGCCGCAGGAAAAGAAATGCGGCTGAGCTTAAAAAGCCCAGTGAACAGATATATATAAACGAAAATGAAAGAAAAAGGAAACAAACATATATGGTATAGTGCAATGGTATAACATAAGGTATAGACAAAGGTACAAAGTAAGAAAGGGAAAAGGGAAGGTCAGTAATCCACCACGAACCCGAACACGAACCAAATATAGTAACCATGTCTTCATAATCATATAGAGGGGAGACCTCTCAGATAATCAGATAATATGAGGGGTGTCCTCATTCTTCAAATGGAGTAGCTAACTCCCGAACTTGTGAAAGACGTGGATTGCACCCAGCATCAGTCACCGAACAATATATAATATCAAATCATGTTAAGTCCACGAACACGGACACGAACCTAGCATTGCAACCCATACGTCCCCCGAACAATAATATTGGCCATATATAATATCAAATCATATTAGTATTAATTATATAGCTCGTAGGCTTATATATATTCGTTTAGTATTATTAGTAATATTAGTATTAACTTAGTCGTATTTATATTTGTGGAGTGGGTCGGGGCTTTCCCCTCTGTCAGCTCACTTCACAGCCCACTAGGGGCACTATTATTAGGAAGTATATAAACCCTTCCCATGGGGATGGTGTGAGAAATCACTCACCCAAACGTGAGTCATGCCACTGGTGTATCAATGACACGGCCATGTTACCTTCATGGCTAGGAAACGAACTTGGCTCGGGTATCAAACCGAAGGGTCAAAGGTCAAAGGTCCAAATCATAGCAAAGGTTCAAATAGTCTAAGTCATCGAATCATAGTCAAAGTCCAAAAATCAAAGGTTCATGGCAAAGGGTTCATATCCAATATCAAAGTCAAATGAATCCAAACGAACCGATCAAAGGTTATTAATCAAATGGTTCATTTAAAGAAATCTTTATCAAATGGTTTTCATCAAAAATGATATTTATTAACTATTTTTGTCATATCTTTACCCTTGTCGGGTTGGGGTGTTACACACTATGACCTAAAGTCTTGCCTTATGGGTGGAGCGTGCAAAGTCTCGCCATGTCGGTGGAGCGTTCTTAACCTAAAGTCTCACCTTATGGGTGGAGCGTGCAAAGTCTCGCCATGTCGGTGGAGCATTCTTGACCTAAAGTCTCGCCTTATTGGTGGTGTGTGCAAAGTCTCCCATGTTCGGAGCGTTCTTAATTGTATATAATAGTTGTATGATGTACTGTTCGTACATTCGCATTGTTCGTCTCCTATCAATAGGTAGTATGGATAGCGCTATTAGAGGTCGGCCAATCTCTCGTTCACTATGTTACGTGACGCATATTATTTATTTTAGGAGCTTTGCCTGGCATACATTATTATATACGTGGTGCTATATCGTGAACTATTATGACCGCGTATGTTTGACTACTAGACCTACTACTTTCTATCCAATGGGTTGTGAACACATAGGTTACAAGTCTTGTATGGGCGGGACTTGCAACTGAATGGATTGACATCGCCTTTGCCTTGTGGCCTTTCTCAAAAAGGTTTTCTATTATATAAAACGTGTGTACTCACCAACTATTTTCATAGTTGACTTTTTTTCTCTCATGCATTTCAGGTGATCGTCAGTAAGCTTTTCTTCAAGGTCTTTGCATAATGAAGTTTGCACATGTCACTACTGATCATTATGTATTAAAATGCTATCTTTTGGGAACTAAACTTTATATTTTAATTGCCGATGTTGGCTAAAAAAATATTGTAATGAAGTACTCTTTCCTTTAAATCTTAAATGATGGTATGTTCTATTATCTTATGCTTGTGTTCCTTTCCAGTTACACCTCGTGTTTCCGCTTTAGCGGGGTGTGACAAATACCCTCCATTAGTGACATTTATTTAGCCTCTGTCGTTGACAAATCAGACGTAGATTGCAACGTCGACTTCCAACTGATCGCAGATCCAAACAAGTTAAAATTATAACTTGTCAATGATTTTATTTTTACAAGATCATTAGCATAGTTAGAGTCTACATAGCCGACAAACCCAACATGTATCTTATCATTTCCATAAGCCATACATATGTTGCTTGTACCCTTCAAATATCGTATGATACTTTGACTGCTTCCCAATGAGGTTCCCCATGATTCCTCCAAAGCTACTTACTACCCTGACAACATGTGCCAAGTCAGGTCTTGCACATACATCGATGAAGATTGTTAAGAATCTCAATTGAATGTAATATTAGTATAGAAATTATGTTGGTTGTATTATCAATGTTTAGCGGTCTAGGGATATATTATGTAATAAGTCACAGCTCACCAATGATTGGTTAGGTATAAATACCAATCATTAGGTGATGTGACATGTGTGTGTAAGAGTGTGTCAATAAATTATCTGTGTGCGTCAGTGATTCCATTGTCAGATTTTTTTATGTTACTTGTTTTTAACCTACGCCTGAGTTTGTTAGAACACAAAAGTGTGGATCATAGTCTAGGGTCTTATCTGTACTAAATGTTATATTTAATGGTTTGGATGTAGGTTTATGTTAATATTATTGTACACTTTAGGTCAAAAATCCTCTCAACATTTGTATAGTTGAGAGTAGGAACATGTGTATGTGTGGGTATAAATACCCCTCATAACATCACAAGTTGAGGTGATTAACTAAAAAGTCAGTTGCCAAAAGGATTATGTGCAAAGATACAAAGACTTTCACAACTGGCCTTCACAGAAGTACCGAATGGTCACGCTGGTGCACACTAAACTGAACATGCAAGTGAAAATGAGAAAGGAGTTACGAAATGAATTAAGAGTAGTGAGGAAATAAAAATCCTAAAAAGTTTTCATTGAGGGGTAAAACGGTAATTGTCATGAATATATAATATTTATCAGTAGATGAATATTAAGTACTAAAAGGTAAAACCCAAACCTTATGGGTTTAGGGTTTCGGCCGATCCCCATAGGAGACAAGTTTGATACATTGTCAATTTTGTATTAATTTTAGGACAAGGAAATGGTTAGTTTAGTTACTCTAGACTATTTCTATGTACCCTATAAATACAAAAGGACTTATTAGGAACCTCATAACAAATCCTCTAACCCTAACATCTCCTTCAACTCTCCTCCATTTTGCCTGCGATCGATCGAACCAACCAAAGGGTCTAAACCCTTTGGTCGTTCATCCCTAGTCAACCACAAGTTGACTTTGTCGACTACCCAAATCGAATCCCATTCGATTTAGGGTTTTACCCAATTTCATACTCGCCAACTTGCATACGTTCGCAGCACTAGTTCTACCTGTGCAGTACCGGTGGATACATGACGCAGTCCAAGTGGGGGTTTTCTCCAAGAGACCCTAAAGAAGTTTGTGAAGCATCAAGAATAAGAAGAAGGCGTTTCGTGCTTATGAAGAAAAGTCAATAAACTTATGGAGTGCAGGATTAACAAGTAAGTCTTCTGTAAATACCATTCTTATGTGTTATAGGAGATCTGACTGATAGGGTTTTAGATGCATGGCTCTTCTTTGTTTATTTTCCTCTATGCATGTTTTTTAGCTATGAAGGTGACCACCAAACCCCAACAGCGGTATCAGAGCCACCCTATTCATATATAACCTAGTTAGGGTTCTTAGTAATTACTTATATTACTAAAAGATTAAATACTTAAATGGGTATTGCTTGGTTTGGCTGATTTATGTAATTAGGGTTTTTAGGGTTTTTGTTTTAGTGACAACTAGGGTTGATCAATATTGTAATTAAAATTAAGGTCTAAGATCTTGATTTGCACAAAATCGACCCATTATGGTTTTCAAAACCCTAAAGGTGTCAACTTTATGGCATACGTAAGTATCCGGGAAACCATGATGCGCATTGTTGCAGTTACAAAAATCTTGGGTTTTTTTGGAATTATTGATGAGTGTCTAAATACTCATCATTTTATTTCCATTTAGACTGTTAAAATAGCCAAAAACACTTTGAAATGTCACATAATACTATAAATATCATTGGAATGTGTTTTTATGTGATTCAGGTACAAAAGGATTGAAAACAGGTGAAAAACATACAAAGTTCACATAATTTACAGTTTTAGTCCCTGAAGTTTCATAAATTGGCAAAATTAGTCCCTAAAGGTTTAAAATGAAAGAAAAGTCAACATCAGTCCTTGGGAAATCAAACATGTTCACTATTAGTCCCTGGATGAAAGTTTTCTAAAATTGGCAATTTTTACCCCTCAAGTTTCAAAATTGGCAAAATTAGTCCTCGGGTTTTAAAAATTGGAAATTATCAAATGTGAACCTTGTGCTATTCATAATTGGCAAAATAGACCCTTTTGATAAAATTTTGGGAAATTACAAGTCCAACCCTTCACAAATCAAAAAATTACAAAATTGGTCCTTGGGCTTAACCTTAACTACAAACCAAACGGACCAAGTTATTTAACCAAAACCCAAAACATAAAACAAACCCAACACCCCTTTTGTCTTGGCCCAACACCAACTGGCCCATATCCCTTATAAATAAAACGGAGTCAACCCACAGTCAAACCCATCTTCCCTATTTCCCTCCCACCATTACTGCTATAAACCACCACCTCCAATACCACCCTTACCTGCCCTTCCACCTTATCCCACCCAGCTGGCTACCCTTTTTCACTTACACACGTTTCTCCCACCCACTTAGCTACTCACCAACATGCCTACATGACTCAGAAAAAAGCCAAAATCCCACTTGCTTATTTCCCGCCAAAAAGACAACTGAACGATTGAGATTGAATTATCCCAATCCAAGGGGTGGGATTGATTGAGAAGAGAGAGAAGAAGCTATTGGGATGGATATTTAAGAAGAAAGAAGCCATGAAGAAAACTGTCACCGTTTTTAGACCAACTTTCATAGTGTAGTTTTTTTAATTAAATCTAGTCAAGTTTCATTGTAACTTTTAATTTCAGTTGAATGTAATTCTCATTTTCAGTTTAAATGCAAAAGCCTTGTTCTTCTTTTCCTGTTGTAATTCGAATTTCAAAGTTATTTCAGTGTTCAAAAATTTGTTGTTGTTTCAAGTTTAAAAGTTTATATTTCCAGTTTGAATAAGCTAAGAACAAGCTTGTGACAACTTGTGGTAGCTTATTATTCCTTAATTCAGTGTTAAGTCCAAATTTCCAACAAAGTCAACAAAAGTCAACAAAGGGTCAAATAAGCAGTTTTTGAAGAATAAGCTGAAGTGACAAGCTTATTTGGGAAATTTCTGGCTTATTGGATAAGCCTGGTTGGGGATTAGTTACTAGATTCATTCAGGTTCAGCTGAATCAGTTGTGAGTTCCATTTTCAATTTCTAGCTATTTTCCTGCTTAATTGTATCAGCTTATATTAATGCTTATTTGTTTGTTGTTTATGCTTATTAAATCATTAATGATTTAGATAACCATAATGTAGATTTAAAAATGGCTTAAATCAGTTAGGGGTAGGGTTAAATTGCTATTTCAGTTAAATAAGTAGTGTTTGGATTTGTGTGTTTCTGATTGTTGTTGTTATTCTGTGATGTAAGTGATAGAAATAGATTGCATCTGTGATTAATATAACTTAGATAGCATAGCATTAGTAGTTCATTAGTTAATAAGTCAAAATGCCATCTTAATCAATTTAAATCTGCTTACTGTTTGTTAATAAGGATAGGATTTGCATCATTTAGCTATAGATTTGGTTCATTGAGCTTAAATTTGTTTAATCATAGCTTATTGCATCTAAATCAGTAGATTAGGATCAATCAAAGTTGGATTAAGTCAAGTTTTCAAAAACTGCAAAAAGTCAAATACTAAGGATTTCTCAGCTTTTTCCATTAAGTATATCTGCTTATTTACTTAATCCCTTTGCATGTTTTTTGCTTTTATCAATAGCTTGCATGGTCATCTTCATCTGTTTTAGCTTAATTATCAATTTGTAGCTTATTTTAATAGCTTTTTCTGCTCTGCAAGTTAGCCATCTCATCTGATCCAACCCTGCAAATTTTACTCTGCTCAGTTTTGGATTTTTAGTCCATCTGATCTGGTCCAATTGGAGTAACAATTGGCTATAACTTTTGGGCATTTTCAGTTCTTAAATAGCTTATAGTATAAGCTTTAAGCTCATGCTTCTGGAATCACCCAATTAGCTTTTGATCAGCTTCAAAAGCTGTCCAAAATTGGCTGTTGAGCCACTTTGTTTTTGTCTCAGCGTATACTGATCAGCAGTATAACTGCTTTTTCCTTGTGATCATTTCTGCTTTTTTCTGTTGTTTTAAGCTTCATTTAGTACATTAATCAGGTTCTCAGCTTTAGGTATTTTTTTGGTCAAGTTTAGCTTATTTTAGCTTATTTTGCAAACTGCGTATTGGCCAAACTACGATAGGTTCAATAAGCTCTGATTTATTGTTCTAGCTTAATTATAAATAGACTTAACTGATTTTAGATTTTTCCTAGTATGCTATTTTTATCCTTATTAGTTTTAATGTTTTAAATTCATTAAATAAGAATAACTGAAAATTTTAATTTTATTCTAATTGTCATTTTATTATTTAGATTTTAAGAAATATAATTTAGTTTTAAGATTTGAAATAAAATAAATATAAAAAAATGAATCTTCTATTTAAAATTTGTTATTTATTTATTTAAGCATTTAAAAAATTATAATTTGCCTAGGTTAGATACTTAAAAAAATTAGTTTATTAAACATTCAATAGTTTTTTAAATTTCATTAATTTCAGTTCACTTTAATATTTATAATAATTTATATTTAAAGTTATAGTATTTATTATAATTAAATTAGTTTTAAATAATTATTAATAGTAATTAATTAATAATAAATAGATAAAAAGTCAAATAAATATATTTTCAGTTTTAAAATAAGTTTTAGGTTATTATAGCTTGTTTAAATTATTTTCTTTTAAAATTCCTTAGTGTAAAACACTCAAAACCCTTTCCTGTTCAATTATCACCCAATCACAAATTCGTTTTATTACAGTTTACACACCTCGTTGGGACTTAACGACCCGGGGATACACTAAACTCCCTTGGATAATTGCATTGTGCCCTAGATTATTTGACTCTTGTTGACCATTTACTTGGTCAATATTAGTTGACCGTTTGGGGCCGATCAAATTTTTGGCGCCGCTGCCAGGGAGGTGTGCTGCGTAGAAACGAATTTACAGTATCAGTGATTGTTGAATATACACCCATTGTATATTTACCATCTTTGTTCGTATTTCCTTATTTTCATATAAAACCAAAATAATCGTGAAGTTAATTCGTTTGACTAAACGATTGCCAAAAACATTTTTTATTCAAGTTTTCAACAAACACAAAAAACCCAAAAATATTCATCTTTACCCTCTCACCCTTTTTGATTCTTTAACCCCTTTACCCTCTATCCATTTGATTCTAAACTTCTTATACCTTTCTTCTATGGCGTCTCTCGGCTACAAATGTTTTGATTGTAAAAGCCCGTTGATTGACAGCCTTCATTGTTCTAAGTGTAAGTGTGAGCGGTGTGGAAATCATGCACCAAGAGGATCCTGTTATTGGTGTGAAGTACCCCTCAAAAGGGAGCTTAATTCCATCAATGATTCTCAAAGTCCTTCCGACTACCCTTCACAGCCCGAGATACGTGCTATTAATGACAAACCGTCAAGAATCGATCATAACCTTTCACGATTTACGGTTAAAAGTTTGTCAAGCAAACGTACAGAACTTAGAACGGTGACTAAAAAGAACGACTTGCCTAATCTTCACGTTTATCAAGAACAAGAACCAGAGACCATAACGGAAGTGGTGGAAATTCCTAGCTCTCAGAGCACACCACTTGTCCTACCTCCGGATTTTATTCCTTGTGTTGGTTGTGGTGAGCCGCTTTTTGGTTTACCATGTCGTTGGTGTACGTGTGATCGGTGTGGTAATGATATTCGAAACAAAAGTTGTTTGTTTTGTGGTTCGAGGAATTCATTTGCTTATGATCCTAATCCGAACTCATTCAACGACTCTTCAAATTTTTCCAACTACCCATCACATTCATACGAGCAAGAATCATATTATCCAAATCTCAATGATGCATCGTATCAAAATGCACCAAACTTTTCTTGTGAGTATTGTGGAGGTCCACATTTTAGCTCTGATTGTCAAGCAAGGAATCCATTTCCTTGTAACAGTTATGACTATCCATATCATGACCAACCTCCACAGTACCAAATGTTTCAAGCAACTCCTCAACAAACTGAACAAGATTTTTTTCTAAAGACTCTAGAGTCATTAAAAGAAATGAATGAGGAGTTGGCTAATATACCGTTTCATAATGCACCAAGTTCTTCTTGTGCATATTGTGGGGGTCCTCATGATGATGATCAATGTCAACCTTCTGGTTTTGACACATCCACACCCCCACAATTTCCACTCATTCCATATTCTCGTAGGAAAGCTATGGCAGAATCATTTGCCATAGACAATCCTCATGGAAAAAGTATGGAAGAATTACTTGCTGAGCAAAGAGCAGCTAGCACACGTGCCAATTTCCGCAATGCTGCTCTTATCGATGACGATGATGACAGTGATGATGAAGATATCGTTGATATTCTTCAAAAAGATTCATCAAGTTCATCAGTTGAAATTCCTTTCGTTGAAATACAGGGAGAAAAGTCTATGATGGAATTACTAGCAAAAGAACAAATGGAATTTGTAAAATCCATGTATGCTAGTCCTTCTCAACTCCCTCAGTCAGCTGTTATCGCACCCGAAGTTCCCACTAATTCTCTTATTATGGGGGACGAGCATCTTGACACTATTCCTGAAAAGGAATCGAACGAATTCATAAAGTCTAGTGTTGAGAACCTTGTCCCAATCCCAAGTGAGTCACAGGGAATTATTGATCATGTGTGTGATATCCCTTCCCCTCTTGAGTGTTCAAAAGATCATTTTGAGACTTTCTCCGATTCTAACGATGAATATACATCTTATGGAGAAGTTGAGTATGTTGAGGCATCACTGCCCCATTCTGATGTTGACCCTCTTCTTGAGGAGTTTACTGATGAACTTACTCACATTGATCCACTTCCATCAGGAAGTGATGATGATCTCTTTGATTTCGAATCCAATCTGGAAGAAATCGAAAGTCTCTTATATCATGATCCATCACTCAATTCTTATCCCAACCCCGAGCTTAGTGATTCACATACTGATGAAAATTCTTTATCTTGTGGAAACATCAATCATGTGGAGGAACTACCTTCTGAGCTCGTCAGTCCAAAAGAGAATATTGATCATCTTGTTCCCGAAGCATTCAAAACATCTTTCACCAATCCTCTGTTTGAATTCAAATCTGAATTCACTTTAATTTCTGATAATCCACTCTTTGATATTCAGAACGAGGTAGGTGATGATTCCATAATAGAACAAGGGTTCACAGATTTACATCACGTGAATGATTCTCTTTACGAGGAGTTCTCATTTGAACTCACTCATATCATATCTCCACCGGAGTATGATAACTTCCACTTTGATCTTGACAAAGATGTTTTGTGTGCCCCAGAGGGAAATGTTCTCAACCATGAGAACTTGCTTGATATCAAAATCTCATCCCTCCCACCCATAATATGTCTTGATCAAATGAGCTTAAATGATGAGATTCATGATCCAGAAATCATGAATTCTCCTTCTGATGATGATGAGTTAGTCATGATTTTTATCATGACTTTCTTTCTTTTCTTCACCTACACGGTGACTTCTCCTGTTCTTCACTCCTTCGGGAATGAAGACACTATCTTTGACCCCGGCATTTTCATTTATCATTTGTGAGCCGGGTCTGTGTATATCTCATCGGTGTGGAACTTTCACGTACTTCAATATTTATCCAAACATCTTGAATGAAAGTCCGATGGAGATTGTCGCTTCCACTTGCTTCCCCAAGAACCAATGAATGCGGGGTCGAGTCAAGCTAGTGACTCGGTGAACAAAAATATTAGCACACCATATGGGTTTTCACCCATATTTCTGATTTCTTTCTCTTTTCTAACACCCAAGTGTGGGGGAGATGCCCCACATGTTGTATATATGTACATTTCAAGTTGCAAAAAAAAAAAAAAAAATAAAAAATAAATATAATAAAAAAAAAATTGTATGTATAAAATAATGGCTATTAGTATTACCTTTTCACGTTCTAAGTGTTGGTTTAACAACCGGTACTTTGAATATTGAGGGCAATATTCAGTTCTAAGTGTGGGGGGGAATTCTAGCGAATTTGATCATATGTACCATCTAGTACCCCCATTTTGGCCAAAATTTTAAATTTTTTTTTCTCACTTAGAACGCAATAAATGGTTATCAGTCCGCCATGTCTAACCCACATAAGGATTGGCTAATCCGAGAGCAAATGGCTCTTGGTAAAGATGTCTCAAATCCGTTTATGGCTTACAATTTGCCAAAAATTGTATGGTATTCAACTCCCCATATCTTTATAAGTGAAGAGTTGGCTAGCCCGCAAGGTTATGGTTTGTGGTAAAGGCATTGGAAAACCATGATTGGTAATCAGCTCACCAAGATAATAACTGTATTTTATCTAAGAGTTGGCTAGTCCAGAAGCAAACGGCTTCTGGTAAAGACAAATCAAATCCGTTGACAGCTGATGATTTGCTCAAAATCATTTGGTTATCATTGTACCAAAGTATCACACACTAAAACATTGGCTACTCCAGAAGTAATGGCTTTTGGTAAAGAGATAAAATCCATTAAATTTTCATAAAAGATTGCTAGGGACTAGCAACAGTTTAGTGTGGGGGATTGATAAGTGTCTAAATACTCATCATTTTATTTCCATTTAGACTATTAAAATAGCCAAAAACACTTTGAAATGTCACATATTACTATAAATATCATTGGAATGTGTTTTTATGTGATTCAGGTACAAAAGAATTGAAAACAGGTGAAAAACATACAAAGTTCACATAATTTACAGTTTCAGTCCCTGAAGTTTCATAAATTGGCAAAATTAGTCCCTAAAGGTTTAAAATGAAAGAAAAGTCAACATCAGTCCTTGGGAAATCAAACATGTTCACTATTAGTCCCTGGATGAAAGTTTTCTAAAATTGGCAATTTTTACCCCTCAAGTTTCAAAATTGGCAAAATTAGTCCTCGGGTTTTAAAAATTGGAAATTATCAAATGTGACCCTTGTGCTATTCATAATTGGCAAAATAGACCCTTTTGATAAACTTTTGGGAAATTACAAGTCCAACCCTTCACAAATCAGAAAATTACAAAATTGGTCCTTGGGCTTAACCTTAACTACAAACCAAACGGACCAAGTTATTTAACCAAAACCCAAAACATAAAACAAACCCAACACCCCTTTTGTCTTGGCCCAACACCAACTGGCCCATATCCCTTATAAATAAAACGGAGTCAACCCACAGTCAAACCCATCTTCCCTATTTCCCTCCCACCATTACTGCTACAAACCACCACCTCCAATACCACCCTTACCTGGCCTTCCACCTTATCCCCCCAGCTGGCTACCCTTTTTCACTTACACACGTTTCTCCCACCCACTTAGCTACTCACCAACGTGCCCACATGACTCAGAAAAAAGCCAAAATCCCACTTGCTTATTTCCCGCCAAAAAGACAACTGAACGATTGAGATTGAATTATCCCAATCCAAGGGGTGGGATTGATTGAGAAGAGAGAGAAGAAGCTATTGGGATGGATATTTAAGAAGAAAGAAGCCATGAAGAAAACTGTCACCGTTTTTAGACCAACTTTCATAGTGTAGTTTTTTTAATTAAATCTAGTCAAGTTTCATTGTAACTTTTAATTTCAGTTGAATGTAATTCTCATTTTCAGTTTAAATGCAAAAGCCTTGTTCTTCTTTTCCTGTTGTAATTCGAATTTCAAAGTTATTTCAGTGTTCAAAAATTTGTTGTTGTTTCAAGTTTAAAAGTTTATATTTCCAGTTTGAATAAGCTAAGCACAAGCTTGTGACAACTTGTGGTAGCTTATTATTCCTTAATTCAGTGTTAAGTCCAAATTTCCAACAAAGTCAACAAAGGGTCAAATAAGCAGTTTTTGAAGAATAAGCTGAAGTGACAAGCTTATTTGGGAAATTTCTGGCTTATTGGATAAGCCTGGTTGGGGATTAGTTACTAGATTCATTCAGGTTCAGCTGAATCAGTTGTGAGTTCCATTTTCAATTTCTAGCTATTTTCCTGCTTAATTGTATCAGCTTATATTAATGCTTATTTGTTTGTTGTTTATGCTTATTAAATCATTAATGATTTAGATAACCATAATGTAGATTTAAAAATGGCTTAAATCAGTTAGGGGTAGGGTTAAATTGCTATTTCAGTTAAATAAGTAGTGTTTGGATTTGTGTGTTTCTGATTGTTGTTGTTGTTATTTTGTGATGTAAGTGATAGAAATAGATTGCATCTGTGATTAATATAACTTAGATAGCATAACATTAGTAGTTCATTAGTTAAAAAGTCAAAATGCCATCTTAATCAATTTAAATCTGCTTACTGTTTGTTAATAAGGATAGGATTTGCATCATTTAGCTATAGATTTGGTTCATTGAGCTTAAATTTGTTTAATCATAGCTTATTGCATCTAAATCAGTAGATTAGGATCAATCAAAGTTGGATTAAGTCAAGTTTTCAAAAACTGCAAAAAGTCAAATACTAAGGATTTCTCAGCTTTTTCCATTAAGTATATCTGCTTATTTACTTAATCCCTTTGCATGTTTTTTGCTTTTATCAATAGCTTGCATGGTCATCTTCATCTGTTTTAGCTTAATTATCAATTTGTAGCTTATTTTAATAGCTTTTTCTGCTCTGCAAGTTAGCCATCTCATCTGATCCAACCCTGCAAATTTTACTCTGCTCAGTTTTGGATTTTTAGTCCATCTGATCTGGTCCAATTGGAGTAGCAATTGGCTATAACTTTTGGACATTTTCAGTTCTTAAATAGCTTATAGTATAAGCTTTAAGCTCATGCTTCTGGAATCACCCAATTAGCTTTTGATCAGCTTCAAAAGCTGTCCAAAATTGGCTGTTGAGCCACTTTGTTTTTGTCTCAGCATATACTGATCAGCAGTATAACTGCTTTTTCCTTGTGATCATTTCTGCTTTTTTCTGTTGTTTTAAGCTTCATTTAGTACATTAATCAGGTTCTGAGCTTTTGGTATTTTTTTGGTCAAGTTTAGCTTATTTTAGCTTATTTTGCAAACTACGTATTGGCCAAAATTACTGATTAGGTTCAGATAAGCTCTGATTTTATTTTTCCTAGCTTTTAAATTATAATTTAGACTTAACTTGAATTTTTCAGATTTTTCCTAAGTCATTTGCTATTTTTAATCCTTTTAATTAGTTTATAATAGTTTTAAATCATATTAAATAAAATAAATACCAGAAAAATATAATTTTAATTTCTAAAATTTTATTTTATTATTTAGGATTTAAGAAAAATAAATTTGCACTTTTAAGATTAGAAAAAATTAAATATAAAAAAAGTGATAGCTTCTATTTAAGCCATTTGGCTTATTTTGAGCTTTTTCATTAAGCACTTTTCATTTTTATAATTTTCCTAGGTTCCTGTACTTAAATAATATTTATAGAAAAAGTTTTATATTTATTAGAGTTCATTTAGTATTTATTATAATTTAAATTAGTTTTAAATAATTATTAAATAGTAATTAATTAATAATAAATAGATAAAAAGTCAAATAAATATATTTTCAGTTTTAAAATAAGTTTTAGTTTATTATAGCTTGTTTAAATTATTTTCTTTTAAAATTCCTTAGTGTAAATCACTCAAAACCCTTTCCTGTTCAATTATCACCCGATCACAAATTCGTTTTATTACAGTTTACACACCTCGTTGGAACTTAACGACCCGGGGATACACTAAACTCCCTTGGATAATTGCATTGTGCCCTAGATTGTTTGACTCTTGTTGACCATTTACTTGGTCAATATTAGTTGACCGTTTGGGGCCGATCAATTATTTTTCTTTGATTGCAAGTTATTTTCTTTCCTTTGATGATTTAGGGTTTTGTGTATTTTTATTAGGATGCAAATCTTTCTAAAAATAGGCTATAGCCATTATTGAAAAACCTATATTACCAAAGTAAATCATAAGGAAACAAGATTACTTGGTAGACAAGAAAATACTGATATGAGATTGCCAAAACCCATGTGTGGGTCGATTTTCTGTGTCCCAGAAAGATCGGATCTTGAATCTTGACTAACACAAATCCTTATGACCGAACCGCGAGTTTCGATAAACCGTCTTTTTATAGTTTTGCTTTATTTGGAATCTTCTATTTCCAAATATGGAAACTTGGCTTTTAAAATATTTTGAGCATACCCTGGGTTTTTAGGAAATTATTTTATTTATTAAAAAGGTATTAGCTGTAAGAAGTGATAGTCATTTATCTAATATGAACCTTGTAAACTTATAATAGCTTGTAATAGATTAAGTAGTGGGCTTATGGACTAAACATGGACTGGTTAAGCTAATATTGTCTAAGGTAGTTATGTAAACTTAACTAAATCAACTAGTCCAAGTCCATATCCAAATTCCAAGCACACTAATGCGCATATGGCCACCCTGCTATGTATATTGGGTGTTTCCCTTCATTTGTGAAGGTGTGTGACTTTGTTTAGTGTGTGAAATAAACACATTGTTCACCACCTTTCTCCTCCTTCTCTCTACACCTTCTTTCTCTTTCTACTATCTCTCTAAACCTTCTTTACCATCTTTGTGTGAATGATTCACTATGCTGGATACCTAACAAGTGGTATCAAGAGCTAAATGATGGTTTACTTGTGATTTTGTGTGTCGAAAGTTGCTATTTTTTTGTGTTCATTTTTACCAATTTTTGTACCACACGAAAAGGGCTTGCGTTTTTTTTATTTTTATCTTTTGTTCTGTCACTCTAGATCATTTAGGCAGACAGATAAGTGACTTGTGGTGTGTTATAGAACATAAGTGTGCAAAAGGTTTGATCAAAAAAGTACAAAAAACACACCTTTTACATTCAAAAATACCGATTTTGTAAACTGTCCAAAAAAACGTGACAATTTTTGCTTGTTTTTTATCTTTTTTGTGAAATACATCGCTAAAGGAGACCCTTTATGATGTGTTTTATGTTTTAGATTAAGAGCGTGCAAAAAATTTCATATAAACGCAACTTTGTTAAGCTTTTTACAATTGTTTTACGACTTTGAGTTCTAATTGAAAAAAATTCAAAAAAGGTCCAATCTTTACATGTAGATTCTTAAAAGTAGACATTTTTAAGGATCTAGGGTCGTTATAGAGTGGATTTATGCAAATAATTTGAGTGTAGGACGTCAAAATTTGAGGCTTTAATCGCGTTTTTGTTGTTTGGTTTTTGTTCGAAATCTACCTACATTTGGAGAGTTGGAGAAATCGGTAAACACAAAGTTAAATGCCTAAAATTACCTACATTTGACCAAGCCAAATGTCTATATGCAGCGTTTGGTTCCTACACTCAATGGGCTAGTCGTATGCAGCGTTTCAATTAGGACAAACTTGATGGTGACTTGATTTGGAAATCCATTAAGCAAGGTCCTTATGTCAGACATGAAGTCACTGTTCCATCTACTTCAGATCCACCTACTGATCGCACAACCTGAATTTAAGAAGATTTAGATCTTACCGAAGCAGAAAAGGCTGAAATCAAAGCTGACAGGCGTGCTATGCATCTCATTCTGCAGGGATTAAACACTGACATATATTCAACTGTGGACAATTACCCGAATGCAAAGGCAATATGAGAGGCAGTTGAGCGTCAGTTGCAGATGCAGGGGACAAAAGTTGGACAACAAGAGAAGCAGATAACGTTTTTATGAGAATATGAGAAATTCACGTATGTTTCTGGAGAGACATTAGAGTCATACTACCAATGGTTTTCAAGTGTCGTGAATGACTTGAACAAGAACAACATCATGATTGCCAAAATTATTTTGAACATCAAATTCATGCTTCATCTCTATCCTGAATGGAAACGTTTTATCACGCACATGAAGCAATCTAAGAAACTGAATGAACTTTCCTTCCATCAGATTTTTGACATCTTGAAGCAGAATCATGATGAGGCTAATGACGTAAGAGCTAAACTTGAGAGACGCAAGCATGATCCACTAGCACTCTTGACAGGTACATCTTTTGCACCTCACAGATCTCAATCACAAGTACCAAGGCAAACATGGTATGCACAAGCTCGATATGCATCACCATCACCACAACCTACTTATCCTCCATCTGCTTATGTAGCACAAGCTCCCACATATCACTCATCTATTTATGTAGCACCCACACCAACCTATACATCATCCTCTTATATATTGCACCCGCACCTACTTACCCTACCACTGTGTACACTACACCTGAGCATACCTATTCACCAATTGACTATGCATCACTTCCTCCAGAGTATTCCACACCAGAGGCAACAGGGTTTATGCCACATGCTAAACCTGATCCAGTTCAGCACCTTAACCCTGTTATGTCACTTATCTCTAGAACTATCACTCGTACATACACAACCCCCACCAACAACTGACTCAGGACTTCGTCAAACCTAAGTGGCAAGTTGCCAAAATCCTATCTATACACCGGAGGAATCCTTCCGAGAAAGCCTCTTGTACACCTGATATGGACAAGGGAGATTGGAATCCTTCCGAGAAAGCCTCTTGTACACCTGATATGCACAAGGGAGATTTCGCCAACATATATACCAATTACATAGAAATTAATTTAGGGGGGGGGGGGGCTATAGACTCCATACTCCTATATAAAAAACTTATTGATCATATCTATCAATGTAGGATACAACCCAACTTGGCATAAAGATATAAATACAAATCCCATAATTCCAAAGTTACATTCTAACACCAAGATATATGAATAAACAAACCATAAACTAACAAAGTAAAGCTTAAAAAACATTATTCGAGTCATGCGAAAGACCAAATACACCAAGTTCAAATGATGCAAGTTATTACAATTGTATTATTCAAGTTCAAAATACTAAAATCCATCAACTGCGCGTAAATTAATTTACTTATGAGATGGGATCAACGTAATAAACTCCACAGCAACTTTGACAGAATTATTAGCAGCAAGGTCAATGAACGTATCAGCCTCGTTAGAGTGTTCACCGCCACCAGCAAGGTCAGAAAGTGCCCTGATTACAATGAATGGAACCCTTTGTTGGTAGGAAATGAGAGCCACACCGGCGCTTTCCATCTCCACGGGACTAATGTGGAATTTGTTGTAAATGAAGCTTCGGTAGGCGGCATTATATTGTCTAGGTAAATGCTTGCGCTTGTTCCACGTTCTACTGTTGTGACCTTTGGTGGAGTAGATAAGCATGTTTTTGCGTTGAGACATCCTTGTAGTTTTAACGACTGTATGGTTTATGTTGTCACATAACAGTTAGTATCTGTAAGTCTTTAGGGTGACATCTACTATTTTTTTTAGTCGTTGTATTCTTTTTTTTTTTATTCATTTATCAAAACGTTAGGGTGACTTTACTTTACTTTATTTTTTATCGAAACGTTGTAACTTGTGAGTTAACTGATGATTTAATTAGTTTACATTTAACAATTTTTATTTTTATTTTGTCTAAAACAACTTACAAAATGTTTATATTTATTTCTCAAATAAATGTTGTTTGGTTGCTTGTTTCAACTTGATTCCAACCCTCTTGCAAACTTGTATAACATCCACGTATTTTTATTTTTAAAATTCCAAACGGGCACATATTTTAGTACGTAAAGACAAAATAATTTTAAAGGAGCATGATGGTCCCCGTAGCCGCAAAAGAAACGTGAGAAATCGCTATGTTAAACCTGCCTCATACAGTATCATTTTATTTCAGATAATGTCTTTCTTTCTTTACACTTCTCTTTAAACAGTAACGGTAAAACACTCTAAATTTCATATGATGTTTGATATTGTAAAAATAATAAAACACAAAAGATATTGAATAATTTGTTAGGTTGAAGTGATATATATACCTCGAGAGTTTTGGCGAGTTTGAAATAAGTTGGATCGACTGGAACCCAAAAGGCATGTTGTCTTTCCTCCGGCGTGCCATTGATGTAGACTAAATAACAAGATAACACAAATCGGACCTGTTGATTCACAAGAATACCAGGAACGATTCTACCAATAATCGTTGATTCGATAGAATTCCGACTATTAGGATTCTTAGCACGAAAACGGCCAAAAATAAACTTTTGATATTTCTTGAACTGTTTATTCCATCTTACAAAGGACCACTTAAATAAGGATACAAAACTGAAATGGGCCCTAAAAGACAAACGGGCCGAAAGTTATAGCAAAAACAAAATCCAAAAAAACTCGAAAAAACATTAAAATGCAAATAACTCATAAAATAAAGTGTTTCGGGGCTCGAAAGTTCCGTAAACCGACGAAGTCTGTTTACCACAACGTGCTCCTCGTTCCAAGCTTCGAATCGACTGGTCATAGGCCTGAAACGGAGCCCCGTAGCCCAAGTTATGCCCATTTTAGTGAAGCCCCTTTAGTCACGCGATCTTGGGCCTCCAGAAACATGATGGCCCGTTCCTCAACACTTGGGCCCGCATCAGCCATCAACTGGAAAAATTTCTTCGGGTTGGTACCAAATGTTGTTCAAGTAGTTATCAGATTTGGATTTGGTAGAAAAGTTTGCAAAGTTCAAAAAGCCGATATCACGAGTATAATCTCCATTGTCTTCAAGAGGCAATCCATCTTCCGGACCATTTCCATGTCTCTGCAATATATTTCACAATATTGTTATGAACTTATCATAAATGATTGTTAACAGGTAAATATATAGATATAGTTAATTACTCCATCTATTAAAATAAATGTATCTTTTAATACATTACCTGCCAACTCCAAAGAGCAGAGTGAGACCAATAATGAGGAATTGCAACATCTCCAATATTGAGGTTAGGGTTTGCATTTCCAGCTATTCCATAATGTACAACACCATGTATATCAAACAAGCTAAGCAATAATTGTGTTGCTACTCATGCATTAAGCTGTTGAACATTCCATTATTTTTGTGAAAATATATACTGCCCTTCATTAGAATGAGTTATGATAAATTGTAGAAGCTTAATTCCCAAAAAAAATAAAAAATAATACAGGAACTTGGTATTATTTACTTATTACTTGGAACATGTTTATTCTTACGAAATTATTCTTTTTTGTAAATATATTGCAAAAAAATTATTTGTCGTGTCGTTTCTAACAAAATATCGAACATAATTATTAAAATTGAAGCTTGAAGAAATAGGATGTACCATTCCTAAACCTGTCATAACCAATATGACTCTTTTGTTACCAATTGATCCAAATCGAAATCTCCTTCCTGCACATTAAAGAAATTCATAAGTCAACATGTACTTAACTTAGGTTTCTCTTAAAATTTAAGAACATACAAATAAAATCTATGATGTGTTGCTATTTGCTAGTCTACTGGTTAATGTATAACATAAGTTTTGACATTACTATTTTTATATTTTTCAACATGTTTTTAAACTAGAAGCGCGCAGCGTATACTTGTTTAAAAACTTCTTTGTAATTGTTTTCTTAAAAAAATTGGAAAGTTTCTCTCCTAATTAAGTGTCTAACCTAATGAAATTTCATATTGAACATTGAGATTTCTATCAGACAAGTTTCATCCCACAAGTTCTCTCATTTACTAGTATGATCAAATACTGTATATGATACATTGTCGACATTACAATTAAAACTATTTCTCTCATTAAAAAAAAAAAGGACATTTTTTTGTTTGGATATACAGATAAGTTATTAAGTGGACCATTAGTACTGCATGGACCACAAATTACCATCTCAATATCAAATTTTCTGACAAGCTACAAGCCTAAAAGTAAATGTGTGTCAAAAACAAGTAAAAGGTTTAACCTAACACGTACATATATAGATTATAGATAATGTGTTGACTACACAAAAAACTTGTGGCACGTAATACTCGTAATTAAGTCGTCTATTTGTTATCACTCGTTTTGATCAAATTATAATGACTATATATCCGAATACACCCTATTAGATGTACCTTCAACATCAACAATAAGTACGTAGATTTTATTTTATTTTTTGTAACAAGACAGTTGATATATGAGCCAACTTTGTTAATCTGGAAACAAACTGGTTTCAGGTTCGAAGCTCAAGGAATACCATGTAAATCATCAGGAAAGCCACCAGCGCCAGTGTGATTCTTGATTCTGGATTTTTAGGCTGGAATGGATGGTCTAAAGGAATTGAAAACTGCCAATATTGAAACTTATGACCTCTTTTGAAAATTTTAACCCTTCATTGCTTGATCAATCACTCATATGATAATTTAAATGGGTTTGATACATAATGTAAAAGATTAATCTGAAAAAGACTATAGTATATAGATAATATATTTTGTTAACTAGATTTGTGCGAATGTACCAAGCTTGTCCAATCTAATGAAACGGGCCGGGATGATACCACTTTATATATATAAAGTGTATCCAAGGTGTCAGTATGACTATCCTAAAATGTAATGCCATACCTAAACTACGTAGCAAGTTAAAAAATGGTCTACGTGATACCATGCATTTTCTTTTAGATATATTGTCAAGGATATATGAGTCTGTTAGACATGTATCTGAGTGAAAGAATAGAGGGTTCATCAAGAAACGGTATCAAGAAGAAAACAACATAGAGAAATCTTATGGCAAGTCATGTGATTTTACTAAATAAAGTCCTTTAATTACAACATATATATCCATACCTCCCACATCGATGATGACCTTACTGGACTTGTATTCTGGGTAATTGAGAAGAGGGTTTAGTTCGAAAGCATTAGGAATCACAATGCCAATATAAGGCCCTTTCTAGTTAACTGCTTCAATCAAGTATTTGGTTTTCCCACCCACTTTACCGTTGGTTTCTTTTACCAACAAAACTATTGCTAAAAATGAAATAACAAATAGTAAAGATGTAAAACTTTTCATCGTGTTAGAGTGATAATCACAGGGCTTGTGATGGATGAGTTGTAGCTAGCATAGTTGCAGCTTTCAATTTATAGAACTTATAATACAATAATGGATGGTGGGTTGTGTAAATGACAAAAAACATGTGAAAATTGTTGAGATTCATATGTAGGGATTTTAAATCAAAATTTTACAGATCTTTATTGATGACTGCATGTAAAGGAATGGGTAGCAGAGTTTCAAAACCAAATTAAATGAGAAGTTCGTTTAGATCTTTAGTAAAAATGACCTCATTCAACCAAAAATCGTAACAAAGCTGCACATTAGTCACTTGTATTTACGGGCTTAGCCCATGATAGTTATCTTACTTTACAAGTTATGGTACTCTATTTAAGATTGCTTAATGATATTGATTGATGAGGGGGTTTTATCAAATCTAATATGGTAATCAACCCTAAATCACCCACCAAAATTACGCATAAACTCTATCTCCAAAAACTGTCCAGCCTGCTATATTGTTGCTGCGTTCTTATTGGTATTTTACTGTTCGTTGCATTGCTGGATTTGCTGCTGCACAAATAAAGATAGCATTGACTATAACATAAACCAAGATACTATTGTTGCTGCTTTATTATTATTGTTTATTTTTCTTCTTCGTCGTGAAGCATCATTTTCTTTTTATTATTGCATTGCAAATCTTCCAATCCATTAAACAAAGATACCATAGTCATACAATTATGCATTCTTATCCACAATCAGCCATGCAACCGGCCCCACACATATTTATTTATACTCAATCAACGAGCCCAAGACTTGTATTGGTCTCGCTGAAGCTTGGGCCACGGCCAATAGGCCTTATTAGCTAACATCCCCTCAAACTCAGAATGCCGCAGCGGTGGACATTGGGAGTTTGTCATACACAAAATAAACTAAAACTGAAAATTAAACATGCAGCTTGAGAGTGTTCGAGAGCTCAAACTCAGTGCTAGACGGAGTCTCAATCCGATGCAATCCAAACTGCAGAGTACCAACACCGCGGAATCGGTCAAATCTGAAATAGACGGACCAAAGTCGACACAAAACACATATTATATGTTATTGCACATTTTCTCCTTACAGATTACTAACATCTCTTACTAGTTTTAACTTATATATACTTGATAGACAGTAAGACACTTTTTATAATCACTATCAGAGAATTATATTTTGTGACAAAATTATATCCGAAGACTTGGATTTACTTTATAATATCGATTTATAGAAGATAACTTCTTATATTACTAGTCATGAGAAAAACCTTATAAACCAATATTTAGTAACTTTATGTTAGATATTAGTAGTGATCAGGGTCAAGATGTGAAAATATAGTGTAGGGGATTTAAGTACGTAGGCTAGAACAAGTTTTTTAGCTTAGAACAATCTGTTCTATAGGAAACTCGGTAGCTAAGCTTGCAAGCCATACATTAAACTGTCCTACGGGGTAATTGGTGCTTCCCTTAGGGATTTAATTTACACTCTCACTACACTAAAACCCACTTTTAGCGACAACGAAAGTAGTCGCTAAAACTCCACAATGTGGCCGCTCAAATCTTTAGCGACCACACGTAGTCTTTATAAATGCCATCTCATTAATTTCGTCGATAAAAGTTCTAGCGACCACTTTTTTTACTTTTAATGACTACGCCGTTGACTTGACTATTTTTTACTTTAGACTTTTTGACTTTTGACTTTCGGCTAACTTTTGGGACAAAACTTTTAGCGACTACATATAGTCGCTATAGGTTCATTGACTTATTTGACCAATAACTTAAGTGACCACTTTTAGCAACCACAACTGGACGCCTGAAAGTGGCTTGATTATTTGACCAAAATCTTAGCGACCACAACGTCGTCACTATAAGTTAGAGTCAAAGTCAAATATTTAAAAATGCAATCGGTTTGTCATCGCGACACCTATAGCAACCACAACGTCGTCGCTATTGAGTATAGTCAAAGTCAAATATTTAACACACAATCGATTTGTCGTCTATCTAACCTTTGGCGACGACAGTGCCATTGCTAAAAGTTCGACCGTAGTCAATAAAAGTTTTTGTCAAAGATGGGGCCAAGAATGTGGAATTTTTGTCATTTAGTGGACCTATAATGATGACATGCGTCGTCGTTATAGATCGGCCGTCACGAGAACCAGAAATTGTTGTAGTGTCCAGTGGCGAAGCTTGACCAAAATTAGTGGGGGGTCGGGATCTAATATACCGAAATTTCACAATTAAAATGGGGTGGCGAAACCGAATATACCGAAATTTTTCTACACGAAAACTATATACCCCCTACATCGCAAAAAAAATTTCGGGGGGTCGGGCGCCCCCCGCCCTAAGGAAGCTGCGCCACTGGTAGTGTCTCATCTTATAAAAGGAGTTGAGGCGGTGAAACTTATTAGTACCATTCTATCTAGTACTCAATACAACAACGTTTGAGCGAATACGTGTGCGCGCGCGTGATATGTTACTTATTTTCGAGTTGGGGATCTTGTTCGTGTGTATCGATACATTGCTTAGAGCTCTTTGGTGTGTGTTTATTCCACTCTAGCTTCCGGCTGCTAGATTTCTTCTAACACTGTACGTATCCTTTGATGTCGAAATCATAATTAGAGACACTTGCGGACCAAACGCAAATCTAAGGTGGTTCCCTTATTTGATCGAGACGGTAAACTCTACACGTCAACGACTAAATGGGTCGGGTCAAGACGGGTACAAGATAACACAAATAGTTATAACGGAAAAATCGAAGAAGGGCATGTCGAATCTAAAGAGAAGGAAGTACGATAAAATTGTAAACGAGGCACACCACAAAAACCTTTTTAAATTTGAACGAACATTTTTCTTCAATAAAAAAGAAATGAAGAGCATGTCCGAAACAAAACAAGGCATTTGTATCTTAGTTTCGGATGAGCTTCTCTCAACTATATATACAATAGTAAGAAAATGTTTTATAGACATGCTAAAACTAAATAAAAAATAAAGTATTTACTAATATCAGTTTAAGTTTAAAGATAATGATTTAAAGTGACACCTTCATACAAACCGGGAAAACATGTTTTCACGAACACTTTAGACGGGAAGGCAAGGGAGGTGATCCCTTCACCTAGTTGGTAAAGTCATGAGTGACTCCCTTGGCCATCACCACAGTTCACGCGCGAGGACCACAAATCGAGAGAAGTTATGATGAAACATTCACCTTTCTCTCTCTTTCATGGTTTATTATTTTTTATTTTGTTTGTGAGTATGTGTGAGGTATTTAGTAGGGTATATTTTTATAAAGTGGGTATTTTAATGAAATGTGAAGTGAAGCATGCCTTGCCCACTAAAAGGTGAGTGGGAGTGAGGAGAAGTGAAAGGAGAGAGAAAGCTGAGGTGACGCTGAAGTGTAAGATGAACTTGTGTGTACCTTGCCATCTAGCCTTAGTTCAACAAATATTAAGAGCGTGAAAAAGAAATTAAAAAACAACAAACCAACCTATTCTAAAAAAAATTAATAATAAATAAAATAAATAAAAAAAAGTTTACTGTAACCAATTAGAAGAGGTTTTACCCATCAACAAGCTTGTGGTCCAGTGGTTGAAGCTTAGTTAGTTAAGCGAGTTACGGGTGAGAGTAGTACCGGGTGGGTGACCTAACGAAAGGTCCTCACTTGTGGACCACAAGGTCTGTTGGTATTTGGCAATGAAGAGGAGAGCCTGTAAGCCAATGTTGCGCAGGTTCAAATCCAAGCCGCTTCCGGTTTTCATCCGGCCGTTACTCCAGCGAGGAAGTCATGTGGAGGCGGTACGGTTTTCGGACGGATGTCGTTTGTAGTCCTCACTACGCCCATCGTGGATCCGATTCAGACAATATAGTCTGAACATGTGATGGATGAGTGTCTGTCAAAGTGACAAGTTGTGACTCAAAACCAAAAAATGAAGTCACCTTCCAAAAAATAGAAGAGGTTTTACCCACGTGCTAATTTCCTACCCACATAGGAGTTTACCAGAAACAAATCTTAAAAAAGAAAAAGCACTACTACTCTTCATCTTCTTTATCACATTCCGGTAACAATGTCCCACGGTTTCTCAGCTAATTATTTTGTATGCTTAAATTTTCTTTCTTACTTTCTCGATTTTCTTCTAAGGTGGTTCCTTATCAATCTCAAAGGTAGGTCCTAAAATGATTCAATACATCGCTTCTATATCGATTTTGTGTCCAAGATGGTTCCCGGGCACCACCTAGTAGTGCCTCGGGTCCGCTTCTGATATTTAGAGAAGAAGATGTTAGAAATGGTTAAATATTAAATGTGCAAATGTCTAGTATCGAACCCGAGACCTCGGGATTGCACACATTACAAATGAGTATTAAGGAATAATAATAAATGTATTTTATATATTTATTATTAGCACGAGAACTTAACGACCGTTAGTGTTTTCCGTTAAATGACTAACGACCGTTAAACGCAAATAAGGAAAGAAGTGTTTGTATGTAATTAGGAAACAAAGAAAAAGATCTAGAACCCTCTCCTTTGGGTTGATCGGCTGAACAAAGGGATTAGGGTATCCCATACCCTAACTTGTTCCCAAAGATTCCTAAACACTATATAAACAAACCTTAGGTAATTGTTTTGGCTAATCTTTTGTGCACACAATTATCCCTAAGTTTTCTTTGGTCTTTTCTTCCTCCTTGCCGATCGTATACCCTTCTCCAAGGGTCATAGGATCGAATTTTTGTGATCAAAAATTATTCTTGTGTTTTACTTGCATAACCTTAATACGGTTTAATTTGTGTGTACAAGAACGAGGTAACAACACACTATTGTTGTTATCAAGAGATCGATAAACAAAACGGTAAGGGGTTTATCATTGATCTAGTTTAAATCAAAATCAAGATTTATTTAAGTGCATCGGGTACGTTTTCTATTTATGTTTAAGTTAATAATTATGTGTTATACTAATTGTTTACATGCTTCCGCTATTATGTACTTTGTGTTATGGAGTTATATGATTGTCATGAGTGTCAAATTCCAACAGTGGTATCAGAGCCAGGTTTAACATGTAATTGATTACTTAAACAATAAAAAATGTATCTTTAAATTGTTTAGAATATACATGTATGTTTTCTAGGGTTTTAATTATTAAAAATTTGTTTTTTTAATAAAAGTAGAACCCTAACCCTAATTTAGGGGGGGTGTCGATTTAATGCATAAACCCTAATTAGGGTTTGTGTTTTTCATAATTAATTGTAATTAATTAGAAACCCTAGATCTTTAAACAATTGTTGTGTTATGAATCTTGTGACCTAATTGCTATATGATATGCATGAATCCGTGACTATTTATGCATAATTAGTCACGGATTAAAATTACTTGAATTAAATTGTTTAGATGTTTGCTACATGTTTAGATAAATCTAAAATTAGGGAAGACCTAATATATATTAAATTAATGAATCGGTTATGTGCAACGTGGTATATTATCATTAAAACTTACGCAGCCAATTGTTGGTGTCTGTGGTCCATTGGGCACAATGAGCTCGAAAACCAATGGGAGTTTTATTGATTCTATACATAATAATTCACATATAGATTATTAATAGGATTTGTTTAAAAAGATTGCATGTGGCTAGATGTTTCACTTACAATTAATTGTTTTAATTGTTTTATTATTAGTTGATTGTTATGTTTTCTTTTAATTACTTGTTTATTGTTTTTTATATGTGATATGTTAAAGTAAGCAATAAAAAGGGTAATTTTCAAAGAAAAATAAATTGGACTAATAATGGTGAAACATAAAGTAATAAAGTAAGGATCTTGCAAAGTCTTATGTGCCGACAGTGGTTCGCTTCGCACGGTAATTTGCTCCCAGGCGAGACTAGCAAGATCTAAACTTTGTTACTTAATTTTAAGACTAAGATCATAAACTTTTGCTTGATTGATGTTTTTGTACAATAGTGTGTGAAAGGCGGACCAAAGTTGACAAACTGTGTGGTGGGTTTATCTGGAGAGGGGTTTTTTAAGAGATTCGCTCCTACCGGCTCTCCGGGCCCGCTTGTGCGTCAACTGCGACTTACCTATATCGCTATTTATGTACACTATCATCTTAAGGGTGATTTACCTCAATTCCACGCGCCACTTTTGTGGCAAATATCCGAATAACATGTAAGTAGTAGGATATGTGGGCGATAATTGTTGGTACTTCTTTAATTGGTGAACCCAATACCTCAAGTAAATAGTTTTGGTTTACTCTTAACTAAATGGTAAATAAAAATTGTTTTGAAAACTAATGATACAAAGATGAGTACATGCATCTTTGTACATGTTTTGTCACATCAAAACTAAATACCCTAAAATTTAAGTTACGTGCCATCTAACTATAAGGAACACTTGAAGTTAATTTTGGGTATGCGTGAGACCTGGACCAAAATTAATGACAAGGTAAATTTCCGAGTGTGCGTGAGACCACACATGGATTAATTTGCAGTTTCTAAGTTAGACAACTTAATTAAGCTGATGCGTGAGACCTAGAGCTTAAGGCATGAGATGGGATAAAACATGCTTACGTGACATATTGATGAATCAATATGTAGTAAATCCCATAAATTATCTAGGAATTGGAAAACTTGTTTGCCAATTATTGTACGACAGATTACCATCTTTTGTACTTCCACTACTAGCAGATCAACTGATGTAGTGGAACTATGTAAAGTTGGATCCTAGATTTTCAAGGAAATTAAGTTGGTTATATGAATATATTCATGGGTATTATATTTTCTTGAAAATAAGTATTATCGAAAATACTAATGTTTGAACTTTTCTATTTTCTGTAGAATGGCTCAACCTGATAACTCCGTGTTCGCTGCTTTCAAGGGTCATCTTGAAAGAGCCAAATTGACTGGGAAAAATTTCAATGATTGGCACAGATCGCTCAGAATTGTTTTGAGGGCGACTGGTAAGCTCAATTACTTGAATACTCCTTGCCCTAATGAGCCTGCTGCGGACGCTTCTGAAGAGGTCAAAGCAGCATGGAGAGCTGAGTATGCTAAGTACAATGAGGTTGGGTGCTTAATGCTACAAAGTATGGATCCAATGATGCAAAAGAAGTTTGAGTATTATTTTCCATACAACATGCTCGAGCAGCTCAAGAAGTCTTATGAAAAGACTCCTGAAATTGAAATGTATGAGTCTCTTGACAAACTACACAGCTGCAAACATGGTGATGGTAAACCAGTTGAAGACTATGTGAATGAGATGAGAGATTTCTTTGATCAACTTCATAGAGTCGGATTTGGTTATCCCGAGAATGTTCAAGTTAACCTAATCAACAGATCCCTTAACAAGGATTTTGCTGGTTTTGTACAGAACTTCAACATGCATTGCTCGGGGAAGACAGTTTCTGAGTTACTCGCATTGCTTGTTGACTACGAGAAACACTTACCACCAAAGGGCAAGGCTCCTACTCCGCAAGTGTTGGCAATTCAAGGAGGTACGATCCAGAAAAAATCGCGTGTGAACAAGGGTAAGGGTAAAGGTGATAAAGGCAAGCAGGTCATGGCCTATCAACCAAATCCTAAGGTGAATCAACACCAGCCCAAGAAGAACAAGGTGAGTCCTCCAAGAAAGAAGGATCAGGCTTGTCACCACTGTCATGAAGTAGGGCACTGGAAGAGGAACTGTCCACTCTACATCAATGACTTGCGACAGAAGAAGCAAAAGAGTGAAGCTGGTAATCACAGCTCTTCAGGTACGTTCTTTGTAATCGAATTATTTACTCTAACTCGTAAGTTAAATTCCTGGGTATGTGATACGGGATGTGGTATTCATATTTGCAATACTATGCAGGGGTTTAGAGTTGAGAGAAAGCTGGCCTATGGACAACAATTCTTGCACGTGGGTAATGGAGCACATGCAGCAGTTGAAGCTATAGGCGTATTTGATTTAGTGTTGCCTTCGGGCTTAGTACTATCTTTAAATAATTGTCATTATGCACCGTCAATTGTTAGAGGTGTCATTTCATTTTCATGTTTGTTGAACCTTGGTTTTGAACATACTATTAATAGCAATGGAATTTCTGTTTCTTTAAATGGTGTATTTTATTTTAATGCTATTGCTGTGAATGGTATTTTTGAACTTGATATGAATGATAATGGTAATGCTTGTGTTAAAAATAATTCAATGTATAGCATCAACAATAAGAGAATCAAGAAAAGTCTGGATTCGTCTTATCTTTGGCATTGTCGACTTGCTCACATAAGCAAGGATCGCATGAAAAAGCTGCAACATGATGGGCTTTTAGAAAAGATCAATGATGAATCATTTGATAAGTGCGAGTCTTGTATTAGTGGGAAGATGACAAAGAAACCCTTTAATAATAGGATTGAAAGGGCTACTGATCTACTTGGTCTTATTCATACAGATGTGTGTGGACCACTTAGACATGTGTCAAGGAGAGGTGCTAGCTACTTCTTAACATTTACGGATGATTTCAGCCGTTATGGTTATGTTTATTTACTTAAACATAAACATGAGGTGTTTGAAACATTCAAAGTGTTTAAAGCTGAAGTAGAGTTGCAACTTGGAAAGAAGATTAAAGCTCTTCGATCCGATAGAGGTGGTGAATACCTGAGTCAAGAGTTTGTGGATTATCTAGCTAAGGAAGGAATTGTCCAGCACCTTACTTCTCCATATACACCACAACAAAACGGTGTATCTGAGAGAAGAAATCGTACATTGCAAGACATGATACGATCTATGTTTAATCTAATAACTCTTCCCTTCTCATTCTGGGATTATGCCTTGGAGTCTGCTGTTCGCATTCTTAACATGGTTCCCACAAAGAAGGTAGATAAGACACCATATGAATTATGGACTGGAAATGCTCCTAACTTGTCTTATCTTAAGGTCTGGGGTTGCGAGGCGTACGTTAAACGTGACTCGGGCGACAAGCTCCAACAAAGATCTGTAAAATGTATCTTCGTAGGATACCCAAAGGAAACAATGGGTTACTACTTTTATTATCCTCCTGAGAACAAGTTATTCGTTGCTAGGTATGGAGACTTCTTGGAAAAGGATCTCATATCTCAAGAATTAAGTGGGAGGATATATGATCTTGAAGAAGATCAAGATGATGCATTACCTTCTGAAAACACTAACCAACTTCCTGAAGAACCAGATAGTCTGGGTCCTCCACCAGAAGTTGAAGTGGTTCCCATTCGCAGATCCGTAAGGACTGTAAAAGCTCCTGAACGTCTATGTCTTAACGTAGAATGTGAGGAATATATACAAGGGGATCTTGATGAACCGCCTAGTTATAAAGCTGCCATTAATAGTCCTGAAAAGGAAAAATGGTTGGTTGCTATGAATGGGGAAATGCAATCCATGAGAGACAATGAAGTCTGGATTGAAGTAGACCTTCCTCCTAATGCCAAGGTAGTTGGGAGTAAGTGGCTCTTCAAGAAGAAAACTGACATGGATGGCAATGTACACACCTATAAAGCCCGTTTGGTAGCTAAAGGCTTTACTCAAATGTATGGTGTTGACTACGAGGAGACCTTTTCTCCTGTAGCTGACATTAGGGCTATTAGGATTCTCATAGCCATAGCTGCATACTATGATTATGAGATTTGGCAGATGGATGTCAAAACCGCCTTCTTAAATGATCGCCTAGATGAGGATATCTATATGGCGCAGCCTGAGGGGTTTGTAAATCCAAAGTTTCCAAATCGTGTATGCAAACTTCAAAGATCCATTTATGGATTGAAGCAAGCGTCACGACAATGGAACAAGAGGTTTGATAGTGAAATAAAAAGGTTTGGTTTTACTCAAAATCTTGATGAGCCATGTGTATACCACAAAGTTAGTGGGAGTGAAGTAATTTTCCTTATATTATATGTCGATGACATATTGATCATGGGGAAAGACATTCCAAGTTTGCATGAAGTTAAGGCATATCTTGGAAAGTGTTTTTCTATGAAAGATTTAGGGGAAGCTGCTTTCATTCTGGGAATTAAGATATATAGAGATAGATCTCAGCGATTAATTGGATTAAGCCAAAGTGCTTACATCGATAAAATATTGAAGAGATTCAATATGCAAGATTCCAAGAAGGGATATTTGCCGATGCAAGAACAACATGGCTTGAGCAAGAAAGTTTGTGCTTCAACACCTGAAGAGGTGAAACGCATGGCAAAAGTTCCTTATGCTTCAGCTGTGGGATCTATTATGTATGCGGTTAAAAGCACAAGGCCAGATGTGGCATTTGCTCAGAACTTAACCAGTCGATATCAGCAGAATATCGGTGAAGCTCACTGGACTGCTGTTAAGAATATTCTTAAGTACCTTAGGGCTACTAAAGATATGTTCTTAGTTTATGGGGGTGATCCACAAGCAGAACTTGATGTTACAGGTTACTGCGATGCTTCATGGAAAAGTGATAAGGAAGATATGAAGTCTCAGACTGGATACGTCTTTTTCATTAATGGAGGAGCTGTGGATTGGAGGAGCAAGAAGTAGAGTACATTAGCGATGTCTGCAGCAGAAATTGAGTACATAGCTGCATCAGATGCTGCAATGGAAGCCGTCTGGATTAGGAAGTTTGTATCAAGGCTTGGAGTTATGCCTTCGATTCAACGACCTATAAAAATGTATTGTGACAATTCAGCTGCAATTACATTTGTCAATGAACCTGGAATCATGAAGGGCACCAGACATTATCCGATCAAATATCACTATGTGCGAGAGCAAATAGAGATTGGGCAGATCGAAGCACTCAAAGTTCATACAGATGATAACTTGGCAGATCAATTGACGAAAGCTCTTCCTGGCACTAAGCTTTATAAGTTAGCTGAAGGAATAGGTCTTCGTAAGGCTGAAAGTTTCATGCCCATTTGTGATTAGTATTTGGATAAAGGATGTAATAGACAATTTATTGATTTTATGAAATAAATTATTGTTTATGTTTTATTGTCTTATTGAAATATACATATATCCTGTTTTTGCATGTTTATATCCTTGAATAATTTTATTATTCTAAATGTGTCCATTGTCGGTTAATGATATGGGAATATCATTAAATTAAGACAAATGTGAATGTTGGTGAGAATATACTTGAAAGTATATTGATGCGTAGTCATACCAAATTCACATGATATTCTAGGAGTAGAGTATAGGACTTATCCCAACTAAGCATGAGATTACTTATGGATCTTGTCATCAAGTAAATCATGAAATAGTTATCCTCAGACTTGAGATACCAGATAAGAGTCATGGATGTAGTGCATTTTTGTAAAGCAATCTACCGCTTACCGTAACTGGAAGTTATAAGGATTGTTTTCAGAAGTGTTGCAAAGTTCATGGGTTATTCTTGTAGTCAAGAAAGAATTTGTTCCTTCAAAATTTTGTTTGAAGTATAATACTGCTGGGCCCCTCGTAGGGTTGACAAAATGTTTGCGTGGCCACGCCCAAAGTCTATCTGGAATATGTTCAG
>CP139505.1:299776907-299798531 GCA_021014915.2 Artemisia tridentata subsp. tridentata | reverse complement strand
ACCAAAATACAATAAATATCTTTTCGATCTTATCCTATGAGTCACTGATCAGCAGTACTTTGATGAAGCAGCGAGTACTTTGATCATGAACTAGCAGTACCTTGATGTACTAGCAGTACTTTGATGTACGAGCAGTACCTTCAGAATATTTAATTCCCAACAGTGATGACCACGATCATGATGCTTGCTCATTAGACTTGGTCTAATCATTAAAATACGATAGCAAGCCCCACTTTGCAGTCATTTGTTATGAATGTTTTAAACTATGGGTCCATTTGGTTTGCTCTCATGAATCATAATCGGTATGAGTTTCGGTATAAGGTGGAATGGGAATATATATGAGTTAAGTAATCAAATCCAATATTGTTGTTTGGTTTGTTTATCATATTTGATAATCTTGTTAATAATGTGAGGAAAAATGTTGGTCCGGGAATGAAACTATCATATCCTACCAATTTGATAACTATTAAGTATAGAACATATTTGCATATCATTCCAAGATTATATTCCTATATAAATGTACCAAACTTCACCTATCATTCCATTAATCATTCCCCATTCCTATTACCTCATACCAAACGCACCCTATATGTTTTCTCATTGCATTATTGATAGAAAATTTTATAGCCAATATAATAATAAACATGCTCATTTTAAAAGCTTTGTAGGTTTATTCGTCACTGTCTATCTTTGTCTAACACATTTGTTTTCATATCTAAAACTAAGTGCCGTATTGGATTTATATGTTGCTTAATATTTACAAACAAGAATGGTGATAGTATTTAAGCTAATCAATCAAAAACTGGGTACCACTATAGGCCGAAAGTCTATAATTTATACCAGAAAGTATAACAAACTACTCTTCATTTAACTAAACGCTTTTAGTATTATGTTAATAAGACTCGTATAAAGATAGAGAATGAGAACCTCAAGTGTTTTGGATAGAGAAAAATAATTGGAGTCAACAGGGATCCAAAATGCTTGTTGAGTTTGCTCAGGAGTGCCATCCACAGGATAAACTTCTTCTGCTTGGTACCACACGTTATTCAACAAGTTGTCATCACCATTTGTTGAATATGTTGCAAATTTTAAGTACCCAATTTCCCTTGTAAATCCACCATCTCCTTCAAATGGCAATGGATTTTCAGGCCCATCTCCATACCTCTACAAGATTACATGCATTAGATTGGAATTGCACCATACAAATATAAATCTTGCAATATTCGTTAAGGTAGTTTCAACTACCCATGTTTTCATTTCTACTATGGCTCAAGGGGTCGATGAAAGTCAGTAATTACTTTTGGCATGTATGTCAACACCTTACGTTACTCAAAGCTCAAAAACTAAAACTAGTGTCATGTATTTCATGACTCGTATATTACCATACGAGTCATCAATAGATGTACGGTACGTAGTTATGCGTACCTGCCAATTCCACATAGCGGAATGGGACCAATATTCAGCAATTGTCACATCTCCAATATGTAAATTTGGATTTGCATTTCCTGCTATTCCATAGTGTATCACACCTTCTATCTCAAACAAACTCAACAATAGTTGAGTTGCAACAGCCGCATTCACCTAGGGTAAAAATATATATATTCACTAATGACTCATACAATACAATTAACAACCAAAATAAGGTACACGATATAAAACATACCAATCCCATTCCACTCATGACTAGAATCACAGGTTTCTTGTGAATTTTTCCGAACCTAAATCTCCTTCCTTTAAACCAATCCCAACGTCATTTATCAAACAACAAATGTTTTTTTTCAACACGTTAAAGAAATGTTATGACGAAATAGACAACATGTACGTACCTGCATAATCGATAACTAGCTTGGTAGACTTGTATTCAGGATTACTAAGTAGAGGATTCATTTCAAACAAGTTGGGAATGACCAAGCCTAAATAAGGGCCCTTTTTATTGGCTTCTTCAACCATATTTTTTGTAGTTCCATGTAGCGCACCATTGGCTTGTTCTTGAGATAAAATGAAAATAAAGACTAAAACATATATAAACGTGGAACATATATTTCTAAGCATTTTTGTTTTCTGTAACTGGTGAAGGAAAAAAAAAATGTTGATGAATTGAATTGGATTGGATCATAGATGGGAATTTATGGAAGATGGTCAGAAGGCCAAGTTGCATTTTAGCATTTTTTTTTTAATTTGAGCAAAGTATTTTAGCATTTAACACATGGACATTAATTAATGTAGTAAGTTATATTTTCATAAGGGGTTGGTGAAAGAATCAAAATGAACCAAATAATTGATCGATAAACTATGTGATTTTGTATTTTTCGCGTGCTGGCGGTCAAATCAGGTTTTGGCATAACGAGCCTTTTATCTTCCATTTAATTATCATCAACATTCAACTGTGACCTTTTAATCCTCTCTCACTACCAATATGTTCTTTCCTCCCGACCTTCATCACCACCGGCGCTGTCACCCAACCACCCTTCCCGTCGGTGGCTTTCTCGTCGGAGTTTAGTTTCTTCCCGCAATGCTCAATTCTTCACTCATATGTTACTTTCCTCGAGGTTTTATTATTTGCTAAACCCTTCAACTTTCTTTAATGGTGGAATCATAGTCATGGAGAAGACGGTTACTAAATAAAGGTTTATGCTAGTGAGGATCGATTTCGTCTTTGCAAGATCGAGTTCGTAAGATCGAATTGGGATCTTAAGATCCTACCATAATATCATTTTGTTAATAGTTTTTGTAATATTATACAAATCTATAAATTATTATATATCATAAACACAAAATTATATAAATGTTTCATAAAAAATATTATCATAAATTATGATTATGAAATGATTAAGAATATTAACATATTGTCATTTAAATTCTACAAAACACAATCCATAATTTATAGTTTTTTAATTTGTGGTTCGAGAAAAAAGTAAGATCGGATCGGATGAGATGTTAAGATCTTATAGTCAAGATCGGGATCGTATAATATCTTAAGCTTTCAAATATCCTATGTAAGATCCGGATCGTTTTTGCTTTGCAGTCTCATAAAATCGTAAGATACTAAGATCAGGATCAGGATACTAACAATTATGATGTATTCAAAATCTGTTCTAATGTTAGGAAGGTCAGATTTGTGTTTTACATAAAAATCGAATTCAAGAAAATATTCAAATAAAGGTTAAAATGGTAATTTACTTTATTAGTATTTGTCACTGGAAAAGAAAAAGAAACACACAATTTTCAGACAGGACCAACTGCAACAAGATATTATTATGCAAAACAATGTTTTAAATACCGTACGTACTGGCCGGTACTATCCGGTATTACTGGTACCGGTCGGTCGTCCGGTATGATGTATCCGGTTTTTTGTCTGGTATTTTCACTATTCATTACCGCCGGTATTTTCGGTAATACCGGTCCGGTAAAACCGGTATTTTATTTTTTATTTTTTTTTATTTTTTTAAATTTTTTTATGATTATTTTTATGTTACCTTAATGTTATTTTTTGTTGTTTGTAAACTTTAAAACTTATATTTTGTTATGAGATACCTATTTGGTATTATTTTTGAGTGGATTGTAATTGTATTTTGACTATTTTTGTTAGATTGTAACAAGTTTAGTAGCATTTTTATAAATAAAAAATAAAATAAAATAGCATACCGGTAATACCGGCCGGTACAACCGGTAGTACCGGTAATACCGGTACCGGGTACTACCCCGGTACGACAAAAAAAACGGTATTTAAAACATTGATGCAAAAAGAGACCTTTACCAAACAGATAATATATATATATATATATATATATATATATATATATATATATATATATATATATATATATATATATATATATATATATATATATATATATATATATATATATATATAAATAAATAAACAACCCTTAGTGCCGTATGTGAACTAAACGTTCAATAAATATTTCATGAAGCGTATCGGTAAAAGTTCGTTTATGTTCGTTTATTTATTAAATGAACGAACATGAACAATATTTTACGTTCGTTTAGTTAAATAAACGAACATGAACAAAAGTCACGTCCGTTCATTTATGTTCGTGAACGTCCGATTATGTGTTCATTAACGTTTGTTTATGTTCATTTATTCATTTGTGTTCGTATATCATATCTTTTAATTGTATAATTTAAAATTTTATTTGCTTAAAATAAACAACACTTATAAAACAATATATTGTGCATAATTTAATAAAGTTTATGTTTGTTTGTTTATTTTAATTTATGTTCAACAATTTATGCTTGTTTAGTGTCTTAATAAATGAACATGAACAACTCATTTTCTTAATAAACAAACATGAACAATGAAATTTGTGCGTTTAACCGTTTGTGTCTGTTTATTTATCTTGTTAATATTAAATGAACGAAAATGAACAAGGCTTCATTCGTGTTCGTTCGGTTCGTTTATAGCCCTAATAAAAGTACATCATTGTGATTACATGGTAATATTGAGTATTTTTATTTGTTTATAAAAATCAAAATTGAAGCCTAATATTTACTCAAACAATTAAACTTTTGTTAAATTTATAAAATATGCTTAAAAAAATATGTGTCAGTTTTGTAAAAAAAAAAACTTAAAAAATGATTAAGAATTAATAAAACTTTAGGTGTTATACTTATTACTTTTTTATGTTTTTTAATAAATTTATGGATTTAATAAATACACTATAGACTTTATACTTTTTATACTTTATATTTTATTAAAATAAATACAATAATATTTTATTGTTATTTATAAATATTATTATCAGGATAGATATAACTAATGTATTTGCACGAAATTATAAATATAAAAAGAAAAGCACAGTTACTATAACATGTAATGAATACACAAGATTATACATATACGAACGATTCGCGTGTATTCCTCTTTATAAAATTAAGTAAGATATACAGAAAAAATATTATTTTTTAACTATTCAATAACAAACTCATGTTATTCCTCCTTATGAGTTTAACCCGCGCACAGGTTTAAAATCGGCTTGAATTACTATTAACAGGAATATAATTATCAAAATGTAGGCACGACCACATGTTATTGTGAAATTTAAATAAATATACGATATTCTACATATAACAACCATACATATTTTTTTTCAATGTCATTATGTGCTACTAAACACACATGATGTTTAGAACATGATATAAATAGTTAAATTTAAACAAGATCAACCTAAATATCATGATCAGTTAAATAAAGTCAAATCTTTCGTGCAACAAAAGTCTATACAAAATATTAATCAAAATTAACACATAATGAATAAACTATGTAAAAACTCGTGCGTATACAGGTTTTATAACTATAGTATTAAAACCCTAATATAGTTTTATACGGAGTAGTAAAATCTTAAACATTATGAAATCATAGATTTATGAATTGTCCTAATATTTAACTTTAAAACAAAGTTATAAAGGTATAATTAGCCATTATACAATCTACTCAAACCTCGTGATTGCACGGGTTATAAAACTAGTTTAACGTAACAAGAAGAAATGTATAGCTAATATGGTCTTCCCTTCGATAATATGTTAACTTTTAAATTTCATACAAGTTAAAGTCAATTTTATAGTTAATTAAAATATGAAACTGAACAACATAATTAAACTATCATGCATTTTCGACGATGCTCCTTTAAGTTGTAACTCGAACAAGCTAGCATGATACAGGAGACAAAATGAACAGGTCAAGAGTACATTTAGATGAATATGATTGGTTTCTCTAACCAATAAAAAATTACACGCGTTTATTGATGATAATTTCGCAGATATAAATAGTTACAAAAGATTTGTTTAAATACCTGCTAAATTAAAACGTGTCGTTTTTTAGTTATTAACGAGCATGGCGACGGCGCCCGCGTTGCGGGCTTGCATGTTTTTCGGCTAAGGTTTTGAATGGCTGAAAAGTAATAAAAATAAGCGTTATTGATTTCAAATGAGATTCACATATTAGCTCACATTAGAATCTGAAATAAACATCGAGCAAGTTATACCTCTGATTCAGATAGCCCAAACGTGGTGCTTCTAAAACAATCTACATTTGGTCGTTGGGCTCCACAAAAGTGACCAATATCCCATTCACAACCTATAATGGTCAACCCATAGTAGGGATTATGTTTTGACAATCTCATGAAGAAATATTTGCTACACACACCTTATTCACAACTGTGGTGATAACCAAATGTTGACAAAACTTACAGTGAATTTGGTAATTTGAATGTTCTCTGCAGGATTACCAAAGAGTCGCCTGTTTGTAAAAATCAAGAATAAGCACGACACAGGAAGCTAATTTTCAGTCAGTGTATATCCGGTCATCCTGTTCAGGAATGGTAAGTAGTTTAGCAAATAATGACATGTGCCTTCTCATTTGACCCGTTATAGAAAGCAACGTCTGTGAATGCCAATATCACTTTGAAACTGATTATCTAACACCAACATAATCTCATATCAAGAATCATAGGTGCATAAATGATGCTCTAATTAGAAACATGTCATGTATGCAATATAGGTTTTAAAATAGATGAGTTTCGTGCTTTTTAAGTGTATCCAAATTACCACACCGTTGAATTACAGTTGGTAACGATGATAAATGTCCCATCTGCTACAATTCATAGTTTATGAAAATACATGAACATGGGCTGTGATGAAAATGAAGAATATTTATGTATGTAATTAACATTTGCATACCTCAAGAACGTGACCATAAACGCATACATTCTTCCGGCGTGACCATGAGCGAGGCCATGAAAATGGAGCAGCTGCTCTTTCCTGATGCTTATGACCACGTGTATAATCAACAGCTGACTGTAGTGCTGTCTGCGATGCTTCATTCTTCGTTATGCAGCAGCATTTCCTACAGATGGTGTTGTTACAAAGTTGCGTGACACAAATTCTTAAAAATCCGCATAAGAATTGCTAAAATCCTTTACTTAGCTTCTTAGAGTAAACTGCTTCCATTTTCTTTTTTTTTTTACTGCTTATTCTCTTATCATTCCTGCTTATTGTATTTAGAATTAGCTTATTAGGTTTAAAAGTAGTTAGTATAGCTTATTAGGTTTAAAAAAAGCAAGGTTGTCTTCCTAATACTCAATCATAGACACATTTTACCTAGTAAAAAGTGTCATCCGTTGGAGTGTCATTGTCTTCTCATAAGCTGGAAGGTCTTGAAACTCAGAAGCCCTTAACGATCAGCCCACAAAATCCGCTGTACTCTGTCCACCCCACTCCAGCAGCAACAACACTCCAAACTCCTGCACACCAATTTTCACATCTAATACTTTTAGTAAATCAATCTATTTCATGTAAACAGTCTCATATTGATCGAAAAATAATACTACCTCCGTCCCATATTAAGTGTCCATAATGGAATCTTGAGATGTCCCAATTTAAGTGTCCAGGGAATATTTTTAACCAATGAGAAGAGACTTTAGTGGGTAATAGTGATATTTGATTGGTGGAGAGTGTAGTTAGTGGAATTTCCTAAAACTTTGCGCATTTGGAAAGTGGACACTTAATATGGGACGGAGGGAGTACTTTCAAGTGATAATTTACTCTACATTTGGCACATACATAAACACTTTCATGTAAACAATAAAAACAGCTCATCCGCTATAATCAAAATAAATGGATAATCATGTTCACGATTGCCACCACTTTGAATTAAGTACCAGACCTTGCTAACTTTAAGTATGAGGTCCAACCGTCCAACAACTATTACTCTATGTTTGCGGATTCATATATGTTTGCGCCCAGTGATGTCATCGAGAACATTTGATTATAGGGTCTGATGTTGGTAAAAAAATGCTGGTCCGAAAATAGTTGTTGTATGTATGGCGGATATTCCTGCGGTAAAAACAAAAGTACCTTTCCACTAAGACAACACCGGTGATACAGTGGGCCAGAATGTCTTGTGAAACTACTCAGCCTTTCCTCATACCAAAACATTGCATGACAACTCGAACAGATGCAGTCACATGGCCCGAATCTTTTGTACTCTGCTTGTGGCCCTTCACAATAATTACAGGATGCATTAGTAACCGATGCATTACAATCGAAGATGATCTTGAAATAAGATAAGAGCAGATGATATATTGCATCTAACAAACCTGTATGGGGGCCCATTGTTCTCGTTGGACGTGGAGCCTGTGTATTTGCAGGCAGTCTGCGCGTACCATTTCCTTACTGTGTAGGTGTGGCAGATGTAGAAGCAGAACACGATTGTGGCGCACCTGTCATAACCATTATGTCAAACGTCTTCGAAGGAATAATAATGGAGAGTATCGACATTTTATGACATACACGCACCTGTTTGGACAGCCATCGTCCCCAAAGTTGCAGGAACAGACGTTTGTGCACGTGTTTGCTGTCCCATTCCTGATTAATGGCTTGCACCTGGCATTTCACTTGTAGGCGGCATGTCCAACAATCCTACATTTGCAAAAATATAACAATTTTGGTTAGGAGCTATTCAATAAGAAAATAGCAGTTGACAACGTGTTTTTAACACGATCCAGTTTTAGACTGGGTGGTTTCAAGTGATATGTTTGGGAACTATCAATACAGATAGGTACGATCTGTCATATTATAAGCATGTTATTGGATTGAATGACCATGTGGGCAAGCAAGGGAAGAGCTGGCACTAACGTTGGCTTGCCGATGATGTCATGCGCGATGGACCAGCACTATCCGTCTGAGAACTGCCGTGCGAACCCCCTTGTCCTACAATAATTGAGCGCCAAATGAGTCAGAAACCTACATTCCAGGAAAATATAAAATTATACGCTCATATACATAAGTAATTGAATGAAAGAAAATAAGTGGCTCTGGATTAAAGAAATTTGATGAGACTCAGCAACGAATATCCATACACATTTTAGCAAACCATTTATTCTTAGACACAAAGCAAATTTTCGTCACATACATTTCAGAGAATAACACCTTTAGCCAAGAATGTATGAAAATAAATTTTGCCTTGGAATGCACACATTTGCATTTCATTATAGGTTTATGAGAATACATCCCTGCATATTAACATTTTTCGCATGAGATCCAACAACTATTACTCATATTTAATCAATTTTTACAGTCTACATAGTGATAGAAGTATTGAACAATAAGCATAACATATGCATTTAAACCTAATCAAGGTTAACACGCACCATTTATGCCTTCCATAGCAACTCTTATAACAGGTCCAACAGATACATCGTACACTTCATGAGCCTCTGAATAATATCCAAAAACTTTCTACGACAGCTCTTCATTGTGCATATGCAAAACTTCTGCAACTACAGGACATAGTAAACCAAATTTCGTAATTAATTTCGCCACTAACCAACACAAAATATTACATAAAGAAATTATAACTTATAACTTATCCTTCCCACCTAGACTAACAACATTACGACGACGTTTACCAGCTGTAAACTCTCCAAAGACACAATCTGTAACTCACTTCTATCACATTCCTAGTTAAAGCATCCTTTGCCGCCACGAAAACCAATCTTCTGTTTCAATCCTCCCACTCCACCTGTTCCACAAAATAGCAAACACTATTGCAAACTGTATAAACCAATAAACAAATAAAACACTTCCTAATTTTTTTAAAAGGCAATTTACCAACCTCGTATGGCTCTCGGTATCCGAAACCGCTTCTCATACTCGTACCTAACCCCTAAATCAGCAAAACAAAACATCAATCAAGTCAATACACCAAAATCACCCAAAACCTAAATGACATTAAGAACTCTAAAATTAGGGCAAAAGGGATTACGAAATTAAATCACAAATTAAGAACCCTAAAATCAATGATTAAACCATAATTATAAAAGTAACTTACCATTTTCTTCCATCCCTAAGTCAAAGCAAAATTATGGTTTAATTATTTTGATGTTCTGGATTTGTGGATTTATGGTTTTGATGTTGTTGAGCTCAAGGAAGATGCAATGATCGTACTTGCTAACCGGAGACGGAGCAATGGACAACAAATCTAATTAAATAATTATAATTAAAAGCTTGTACATACCTTTGCATAATCGGCAACCAATCATTCTTCCCCATCTTCTTCATCATCTCTGCTACGCAACTGTGGGTGTGTGTGTGTGTGAAGTTTCTGGATCTCGCTATCGTTATCTAACAATTTTTTTTGGACCGGACATCACAGGAGGGAAGATGGATCAGTGGAAACGGATCAAAATAGCCCAAATACTGGGCCGTATTTTTGGCGGGAAAAAAGTGGCCAAAACGGCGTAGTTTTGAGTCTCCCTTAATATATATTTATAATATTTCGATTCCTACTGTAGGTTTGGAGGTTCGTTACATTGTCTTCAGCTGGTTGACAACCAAACATGTTTATTATGCGCATATTTCATCGGCAAATTGCAAAGTTTTTAAATTGATGTTTATTCGTCAAAAAAATTGACTTCTGATTAAACTCTTAACTATTAGTAAGATATATTAAGAGAAATCATCAATTAATATACACACTAGTTCATAATAGTTACTGACTGCTTAAGATAAATAGCTTTTTCTTGAGGAGAAACATTACACATTTTTATGTAGAGCTGGCAAATAATACCCAAAAGTCAAAATTCGGGTCAATTGGACCTTTTTTTTAAGTATAAAATGGTCATAATGGGCTCAATGTTTTATTCCTTATGGGCTTTATGGTCGGCCTGAAAATTGATAAAACAAAGAAACGGGTATAATGGTCGACACTCTCAATTGAACGGGTATTTTGGGTATTTTTTGCCCTAACAGCTAACACTCTCAATTGAACTCCACAAAATGGCAATCCTACTCAATTCCATGTTCTAATCAACTCACAATTACATCAAAGTATTATAGATTTATAGTATTATACTTTTTTTTTTTTTTTTTTTGGTATTTTTAATTTTTATCTACTAGTTGATATTTACTAAATAAGCATGTGTTTGGGACTGTGTTTTATTGTCGAATCAAAGGGGTGTTTGGTTGTTTTTGTTTAGGTACATTTAATTATTAAGGGGTGCTGAAAAAGGGTGTTTGGGACTATGTTTATAGCTGAAACAAAGATGTTTTTTTTTTTTTTTTTTTTAGCTGAAACAAAGATTTTTTTTTTTTTTGGAATAATTTAGTTATTAAGGGTTGTTTGGAACTGTGTTTATTGCTGAAATAAAGGGGCGTTTGGGCTGTTTTTGTTTAGGTAGATTTAGTTATTAAGGGGTGTTATGCTGTTATATTTGAATAAAAGGAATTTGTTATGATTGCTTTGCTGAGGCAAATATAGAGCTATGTTTGTTTAAGACTTTCTTCAAGATTAAGCTAGACAACTTTGGTGTGGTCAGTCATGTCTGTCTAGTACTGCCGTTGTTGTTACTGTTTTCTGTACTTAAATGAGACTAGTTAACTTGAGTCTGGGATTATTCAATCAGGCAGGTATAAGTTGTATGGTCATTATCTGCTTTTGTAGAGCTATGCTTGCATACTATTATTTTGGCATAAGATTTATTATCACATGGGACTTGCTTGAACTAGCACACTGCGTTTCTAAGATTTTGATTCTTTTGCTAAGTAGTAGCTTAAACAAGTGAAATTGCATTTAGGATTAATGAACTGTGTTATCATTTTGGTCACTATACCTTTAATCAAGTGTTTAATGGTAACTAAAAGTTCAAAAAAGAGACATTCAAGCTCTCCTGACCTGCTACCTGTTCACAACAGGTTTCTCTGTTTTGATATCAGATGCTGTTTGAGTAAATTTGTTGTTTTTTTTATCTGTCATCTGCTTATTTAGAGCTATGCTTGCACTTGCATTCCATCGTTTGGGCATAAAGTTTTAATTATAATCTGCTGAATCATGGCCTAGAGATGTTTTCCAGTGATAAGCAACTTGGTAATTGTAATACAGAGCTGCATTTGTTTAGGACTTTCTTCAACACAAATGAAACAACTTAGGTGAGATTTTCTTTTCTTCTATAACCAGTGATAAGTAACTTTGTTTTCGGATGTTTCTGTGTTTAACTATTTGCTATAATTTTGTATGCAAGTGGTTGTGTAGTTAACTGATACAAACTAACTCAAGTTTGGAAAATTAAATTTCAGATATGTTTGGTTTTTGTGGTCATTAGCTTTTTATGTAGAGCCAATGCTGGCATACTAAAGGGTGTTTTCTTATTTTATTGAAGGAAATTTTTGAATATGTCGGGACAACAAAGTATGCAAGGAGATAACGGAGACGAGGCTTCTTCAGCGACGTCAAACAAAGACCGTTCTTTGGTATGGAAGTGCTTTGATAAGATTGAAGGCGAGACTCCTGCTGATAGAAGGGCAAGTTGCAGAAATTGTGGCATGTATAGTGCCAACCCAAGTTCAGGAACATCAAATTTGGGCCGACACATGCGTAGTTGTTTTGACTTTGAAGAAGATGGACGACCAACAAAACGTGCCCCTTTGGATCAGGACATGTATAGAGAGAAAATGGCAATTGCTATCATTAAACATAACTATGCATTTAATTTTGTTGAACATGAAGCAACAAGACAATTGCACAAATTTTTACATCAAGATGCGAATCCTATTACAAGAAATACATCAAAGGAAGATGTCTTAGCTATATATAGGAGGGTAAAGTCGAATCTAAAAATGAAGTTAGAAAAGGTAAGCAGTAGGATTTGTTTCACCGCTGATTTGTGGAGTTCAATAACAAGCGATGGATACATGGCGTTGACGGCTCATTATGTTGATGAAGATTGGGTCTTAAGAAAGAAAGTCTTAAACTTTAGATTTGTTCCGCCTCCTCATACAGGTAAAATTTTAGCATCGGTTTTGATTAGATTTTTATCAGATTGGGGAATTGATAAGAAGGTCTTTACTGTCACACTAGATAACACCAAATATAATGATGGTTTAGTAGAAACAGTAAAAAGTCATCTACGTTTGAATAATGTGTTAGTTTGTGATGGTAAATTTTTACATGTGTGTTGTGGAGCACATGTACTAAATCTTATTGTACAAGCCAGGTTAAAGGTGATTGAAGGATCAATTGAGAAAGTTCGAGATTCAGTGAAGTATGTTCGGGGAAGTAGTGCAAGAAAGAAGTGTTTTTCAGAATGCATTCAACATTTTCCGTTGCAATGTGAGAGACTTGTTTGTCAAGATGTGGTAACGAGATGGAATTCTACTTACATGATGCTTGATTGTGCATTAGCTTATCAGAATGCTTATGCACATTTGGATCTAATTGATGAAAATTATGAAAGTTTTCCATCAGAAGACGAATGGATAAGAATTAAGGAAATCACCAAGTTTCTTAAACCTTTTTATGATATCACAACATTGTTTTCGGGAAACTCTTATCCTACTTCAAACTTATACTTTTTTATATTTACAAGTAGAATACATATTTACAAGTAGAATAATTGAAAACTCTGCCATCATTCTAATTGAATGATTCGGTTTTCATGAGTAAGGAATGGCGTAAATTCGTAGTCAGACCCGCACTTAAAAAAAATTGAAGGAACTGGTCTTATGGTTTATATTATATTTTTTATATTTAGCGATGAATGAATGTCATATATTCGTCCAATTCAATCTATTCATATTAGATATGGATGGGCCAAATGAGTAACTAATTAATAAAATAAATATTATTAATTAATCGTATATGAATAACATTTTATCATTCATGAATCACTGGTTTTCCGTTCAAAATATGATAAATTTATAACACAATTTTTAAAACTTCAGTCTATATCGCTCCTCAGATGATGTGTTTACCTCGTATAATAAGATTTTCATGAAATGCAATGCATTATAGTTGTTAGTTTAACTTTATTTAAGTGATCCAAAGTCATACATAACTTTTTGATGCAAACTTAAACATGAAAGTATGAGAACGAAATGTCATAATAATTTAGTGTTAAATTGTAATTGTTTACATAACAATATATGCTTTATTTCGATTACAAATCAGGATTGTCTAAACGATTGAGTTTGTTTCCCTATATCTAACGGGTATCCATTTTATCAGTTTTATTCATTTGATATGGATATAAATGGATAAAACAAAGTTCAATGGATATCTTAAGGCTAAACACAGAGGGTCGATCCCCCTCATTTTATCTGTTACGTCAGCTTTCTCTCTCTGGCGATTGGTTGACACAGTAAGGCGACCTACACTACAAAAAAATATACCCTACAAAAATACTTTTTATATTTAGTTAACTACACACAAACACACACAAGAACTTGGACGATCTAGATCGCTTGGACGACCCACATATCCCATTTGCATGTCGATCGATCGATCGTTTGATCATGCCACACTAAGAAGCAATCGATCGTTTGGTGGATTGATCGATCCTTTGGCTATTACTATGTGTAGCCTCAACAAGCGTTAATTGTTTGGTATGGGAGGTGATTAGCACACCATTTTTTTTATTATTATTTCACTATTTGTACAACACTGTAATGCACAGAGAGCACACAATACAACACTGTGATGCACTGAGTGTGGTGAAATAATTAAAAAAAATGATGTACGAATCACCTCCCGTTTGGTACGGATATAAATGGATAAAACAAAGTTTGTTTCCCATATCCGATCCACCACCGTACCTACCTAGATTACCTACCTACCTACATTGTCATATTATACTTAACACATGTTGCTTATATAGTGTTTTTATATTTTATTATTTACAACGATTAACGAGGATGCGATTCTAGGCTTTCGTGAATTGAATATGTGGTTAATAGTGTATCCCTATTTAAGTATTAATCAAATATAAATTAAGAGAAAATTATCAAAGTAGTACAAAAATCTATTCTTAATCTATTATATGGTCACTTTTAGCATCTGTTTTCCCATTTTGGTCATGCTCAACTGATCAACTGCTCGACTCCATCATTTTTTTGACATGTGTCCTTACAAGTACAAGAGTTACGTGAGAATATTTTTTTTTGATTTTAGCATAAATGACAAATATACTCTCCTATATTAATCCACCTAACCCACCCATCTCAAAACCACACAAACTTTATCTTACTTCTCCTCTTCCATCTCTCCCCATTTCCGTCTCTTTCACATTTCTCAAGTTATAATGAAATTTTTTTCACATATTTCTTCTCAAAAACACTGTTACCCATGTTTCTAAAAGCTCACCACTATCCCCAACCGACCACTATCAAAACCCACCACCATTCCTCGGTTTCCATAAACCTACGAAAAGCTCAAGAGTTTTTCGCATCAAGATCTTGTTTAAACAAGGTGTTAAAATGTCTTCCAAACTTTCATGCGTTGTTTCTGTCATTTCAGAAACTTATTTTTTCTCTAACTCTTCATGTTTGTTCTGTGTTTGTTATGTTTGCTTTGTGCAGGGTCTGGAGTTGTCATTCTCTCAAAGATGTTTGGCTATAAAAGCCCCTCTCCTGCTTAGAGCTCAACGGCTCTCTTCTTTTCTTCTGGTGGAATACTTTCACTTGTCTTGGGAGCTCATCTATCTTATTGTCTTGTAATCATTTGACTGATCATACAGATCCAGTCTTATTGTTGTTGTACTTAATCTGATTGACCACTATTGGGTTCAATCTGACCTTCTATGATTTGGTATTTGTAAGCTGACATTCTTATTTTGAATCAAGGGGTGGTTGGTTGGATTCATACCCAAGTGTTCTTAACCATTTTTACATGTTATCAGAGCTACGGCTCTGTCGAATTGGTGATTTCAAGATCTAGGGATTCAATCAATTTTGGGGGTTTCTGAAATTGGTGTCTTCCCTGGGTGTATCATTGTCAATTCAACGTTATCGTTGGGTTAATTGCTGATTGAAGTTAAGATCTGGAGAATTAGGGTTTGGTTATTGAAACCCCAATTTTTCTGATTTGGGCGTTTGTGGTTCAAGTGGTTTCTGTCGCTAATTGGGACCTGATTACCTTATAATACCTCTTAATTAAGAGTATTGTGAGGCTTTTCCGCGATCTTCTTCTCTAAAGCTCTGTAAGCTACTTTCTTCCTTTAAGATTAACAAGTCTTTAGTTAATTGGGTGCAAACGGGTTCGGTTAACACCTTGACCCTCCATCTTGAATGGTGTGGAAACCTGCTCTGGCCAACCCCAGTCCAATTGACTGAGTCTTTGTTACATCTTGGGTGTGAGTTTTTTCTTTTTCTTCTGCTTGCTTGTTTTTGCTTGTTGTTTGCTGCTTTCTGTCTGTTTCTTGCTTTTGGTTTTGGTTATTGCTTTCTGCTTGTTTGATTATCTGTTTCTGGCTGTTCTTCTGCTCTGTGTGTTTTCAGTATGTCTGCTGGTGGTAGGCCTGAGGATCTTATTAGTAATCTTGACTTGGGTAATCCCTTGCATCTTCATTCTAATGATATCAGTACTAGCTCTATTGTTTCTGTTAAACTGACTGGCACTGAGAACTATAGGGTCTGGTCCACTGCTATGAAATTGGCCATTAACACTAGGAATAAAACTAGCTTTATTAATGGTACATGCATCAAGTCCTCTTATGCTTCAAGTGATGTTCTGTCTAATCAGTGGGACAGATGCAACTCTATTGTTTTGTCTTGGATTTTGAATTCTGTTTCTGAAGATTTATATCTTGGTCAAATTTTTTCTGAAAATGCTGCTGAAGTGTGGGCTGAACTTAAAGAAACTTATGATAAACTTGATGGTTCTGTGATTCTGAGTCTTATGAAAAAAAATTAATAACTTCAAACAAGGAGAACTATCTATGTCTGAATATTATCATAAGCTCAACTCCTTATGGAGAGAATTTTACATTATGACCAAATTGCCTAAGTGTTCCTGTACTGCTAGAGAAGATGTTCTAAAACATAATCAACTTATGAAACTTATGCAATTTCTCATGGGTCTTAATGAAATCTATCAGCCTATCAGTAGTAGCATTCTCTCCAGAGAATCTCTCCCAGATGTTAAAGATGCTTTTGTCATTGTCTCCAGAGAAGAGTCTCACAGAGGCATTGTCTCTTCTTCTACTGGTTCTAATTCTAAAAATCCAGTTGTTGGCTTTGTTTCTAAAACAAATTGGTCTAATAATGGGAATAAGATATTTGAGCATAAAAAAGGTTCTGGTGCTGACAGTAAGAAGTTTGTGAATACTGGGAATCATAATAATAGCAATTACAGGGGTCCTAATCCTAACTTGCTTTGCAATAACTGTGGTAAAATTGGTCACACTGCTGACAGATGCTTTGAAATTGTTGGGTATCCCCCTGGTTACATCAAGAATCCTGGTCCTAAACAAACCAATCACAAAACTTCTTATAATGCTAATTCTAGCACCTCATCTGTGGAAAATGGACCTTCAATGACCTTTACCAATGACCAGATGATGAAATTAATGAGTCTTATCAATGATATGCCTGCTAGCAGTATGCAGGCCAACATGGCCGGTATATCCAGTTTTATGAACAATAATGTCTTCTTTAATATAAACTTTCACAAGTTTTATAACAATAATACTGCTCTGTACAAGGTGAGTATTGGGTGGATTATAGATTCAGGAGCAAACCAACACATGATTGTTAATACTCTAAATATGTTTGGCATTATAGATATTTCTGATTTAAATCTTACTGTGGGTCATCCCAATGGTACTCTTGAAAAAATCAAATATATTGGTAATCTAAAACTTTCTGATAAGGTCATCTTGTATGATGTGTTGGTTGTCCCTGAATATTGTGTTAGTCTGTTATTTGTGCACAAACTTATCAAGGATAGAAGAATGTTTGTTGGTTTTGATGAATCTAAATGTTACATTCAGGATTTGACTCAAAACAAAATCATGGGGACTGGTAGTGAAAATGGTGGCCTATATTTGTTTAATTCTACCTCTCCTCTTAATACCAAAAATCAAACTATAGGTAATGTTTCTGTGTTCTGTTATGCCTCTAAATCCTTATGGCAAAACAGACTTGGTCATCCCTTTGACCAAGCTGTGAGTTTACTTCAACCTGATCTTAAATTCACCAAGGATTCTCATGTGTCTCCTTGTGACATCTGTCACAAGGCCAAACAGACAAGAGAACCCTTCCCCTTGAGTGATCATAAGACCTCTGCCATTGGTGACCTTGTGCATATAGACCTTTGGGGGCCTTACAAGGTCACTAGCAGAGAAGGATTTAGATATTTTTTGACCATTGTGGATGACTATACCAGGGCTGTTTGGATTTATCTTGTCAAAACTAAAGATGAAGTCTATAACTTGTTTGTTAATTATGTCAATCTTATTCACAATCAATTTAAGTGTGGAATTAAAACTGTGAGATCTGATAATGGCACTGAATTTATAAACAAAAAAATGAGTAATCTGTTTAGCAGCCTTGGTATTATTCATCAAACCTCTTGTGCTTATACTCCTCAGCAAAATGGTATTGCTGAGAGAAAGCACAGACATCTGTTAAATGTTGCTAGAAGTTTGTTGTTTCAAAGTGGTATTCCTTTGAGCATGTGGCCTGAATGCATCTTAACTGCTGCCTATCTGATTAACAGGTTGCCATCTTCTGTTCTGAGTGGGAAATCTCCTTTTGAGCTTGTGTATGGTCAAAAACCAAATCTGTCTCATCTGAGAAGTTTTGGTTGTTTGTGTTTCTCCTCTATTCTCAACAATTCTGATAAGTTTTCTGCTAGGTCTGAAAATATGTTCTGATTGGTTTCTCTACTACAAAAAAGGCTTACAAAGTTTATAGCATTGACACTAAAATCATTTTCTATTCCAGAGATGTTCAATTCTATGAAACTGTTTTTCCATTCAAAATGAATTCCAAGTTGCAAACTGATCATATCTCAGATCCTACATTGAATGATCAAAATTTTTTTAATGAGAAACACTTTAATCATATTCCCAATGATGAAAGGAGAGGTAATACTACCACACCCAATGATGATGGTGGTGCCTCTTCATGCCCTAGAAGTATACATACTTCTACTGATGGTGAGATTGATGGCACTGCAACATCCATGGGTGATAACACTCTGTCTGAGGGAAATATCCCTTCCAGTCCTGACACAGCTCAAGTCAATCCCACTCAGAACCTAAGTCCTGTGCAGCCTGCTCCTAGGAGGTCTAGTAGAAACACTAAGCCTCCTGCCAAGTTTAATGACTATGTTGTCAATAGTAGTGTTAAATATGGGCTTGAAAAATATGTTTGTTACTCCAATCTTAGCCCTGTTAATTACTGCTTCTCCACTACTTTAAACAAGTCTGTTGAACCCTCTTCCTATGATGAGGCTGCTAAAAACATTAATTGGGTTCAGGCTATGAATGATGAGATTACTGCCTTACAAAGGAACAATACTTGGACTGAATGTGATCTTCCAAAAGGAAGAAAACCGGTTGGCAGTAAATGGTTGTGGAAAATTAAATATAAGTCCACTGGAGAGATTGATAAATACAAAGCCAGGCTTGTTGCCAAGGGCTTCAGCCAGAGGGAGGGATTTGACTATATGGAAATTTTCAGTCCTGTTGTTAAAATGTCCACTGTTAGATGCATGATCAATGTTGCTATATGTAATAATTGGAGTCTGTTTCAACTTTATGTCAATAATGCTTTTCTATATGGTGAGTTAACTGAGGATGTGTATATGACTCTGCCCCTGGGTTTGATAATCATAAATCTAAGGTTGTGAAGCTTAATAAGTCCCTGTATGGCCTTAAACAGGCTCCCAGGCAATGGAATGCTAAACTTACTTCCACTCTGAATGAACATGGTTTTGTGCAGTCTAAATATGATTATTCTTTGTTCACTAAGAAATCTGGGAATGCGCTTTTGGCTTTACTTGTGTATGTTGATGACATTGTCATAACTGGCAATGACATTATTGAAATTGAGAAGTTCAAAGTTTTCTTGAAAACTAAATTCCAAATCAAAGACTTAGGAAAGTTAAAATACTTTCTTGGGATTGAAGTTTTGGAAAATGAAAATGGTGTTTGTCTCAGTCAAAGGAAGTATTGCTTAGAACTCTTTCATGAATATGGTTTGCTTGCTGCCAAACCTGTTGACACACCTTTGCCTGAAAACACCACCCTTAATCACATTGAATCTGTTGATGACAAAGCTTTGAAAAATATTGGGAACTATCAAAAACTGGTTGGTAAGTTGATTTACTTGACTCATACCAGACCTGACATTTCTTATGCTGTTCATTGTTTAAGCCAATACATGCATGCTCCTCTTGAGTCTCACTTAGATGCTGCTTTAAGGGTTTTAAGATACTTGAAAGGCTCACCTGGTAATGGTGTGCAATTCAACAAAACTGGAAATCTTAAGCTTAGGGCTTATCCTGATTCTGACTGGGCTAGATGTCCTGTTACCAGGAAGTCTGTATCTGGCTATTTTGTTTTTTTGTGTGACTCATTGGTCACTTGGAAAATCAAGAAACAAACCACTTTGTCTAGATCCTCTGCTGAGGCTGAATAGAGAAGCATGGCCTCTTGTACCTGTGAGGTCATTTGGTTAAATAATCTGCTTGGTGATATGGGTTTTAAGACCTCTTTACCTATGGTGTTGTACTGTGACAACAGTTCAGCTATTCAAATTGCTGGAAACCCTGTCTTTCATGAAAAAATCAAGCACTTTGAAATTGATGTTCACCTTGTTAGAGAAAAAGTGGCTGCTGGTGTTATCAAAACTGAGAAGATCCATACTTCTCACCAGATTGCTGATATCTTAACAAAGGCTCTTGGCAGCAAAAGCCATTTGCACTTGTGTGATCAGCTGAGTATGCTGGACATGTTTGGTGTGAAAGTTTGAGGGAGGGTGTTAAAATGTCTTCCAAACTTTCATGGGTTGTTTCTGTCATTTCAGAAACTTGTTTTTTCTCTAACTCTTCATGTTTGTTCTGTGTTTGTTATGTTTGCTTTGTGCAGGGTCTGGAGTTGTCATTCTCTCAAAGATGTTTGGCTATAAAAGCCCCTCTCCTGCTTAGAGCTCAACGGCTCTCTTCTTTTCTTCTGGTGGAATACTTTCACTTGTCTTGGGAGCTCATCTATCTTATTGTCTTGTAATCATTTGACTGATCATACAGATCCAGTCTTGTTGTTGTTGTACTTAATCTGATTGACCACTATTGGATTCAATCTGACCTTCTATGATTTGGTATTTGTAAGCTGACATTCTTATTTTGAATCAAGGGGTGGTTGGTTAGATTCATACCCAAGTGTTCTTAACCATTTTTACACAAGGTCTCGGGTAAGGTTTTGTTTTTGTTTAAGGTTAAAGATCCATGATGAGTTGTTGTAAATGGTCTTAAAAATCTTTGCTTGAAAAAGTGTAACAACCTAAGATCTTTCCGAGTTTTTGATTCGATGATGGAGATACAGAGAATGGATCTGTATATCAGTTTATAGATCTTAAAATCAGTTTATCGTAGGTTATAAATTTGATCCATTTATCATTATGTTTGACAAACAAATATTAGCTGTAAAGTGATTAACATAGTTGGCCCCAATTTACCTGTATCATTTTTTATGATTTGTAGGTTACAATAATATTTTGTGAATTTTTAGTGTTCTTTTTCATAAATATTTTAAAGTTTGATTCTTTTATAAATTTTTGATCGAGCTTTTCTTATATAAAAAATTGATTAGTTTTTTGTTTTTATAATAT
>CP139505.1:299560615-299776807 GCA_021014915.2 Artemisia tridentata subsp. tridentata | reverse complement strand
AGAACAAGGGGAATCCCGACTCTGCCAGAGTGTTGATCTGGGCTTCCTTAACGGTTAGACTAAGGTTTTACGATATGTGCAAATGAAAATGCTAAACGAAGAATAGTTGGTTTTCTTTAGAGCTTATATAAGTAATCTATGTCTTTTCCTCCCAGGAGATAACTAATCTGACTTAATAAGTGCTTATTTTCAAACATTTGAACATACAAAATCATTTTTGTAGAACCTAAGACCTTGATAGATCTTTGAGCACTCTTGGATCGTTAGTAATGTTTATGTAATCACAAACACACTAAAAGAAAGTCTCTAATACTTGTATTCTAAAGCGGAAATTAAACACAAGTAAGAACACAAATAACTAAGAACACTTTGATCCTCTATGGATCTTTTATTAAACTAAAACTTGTTTTTTCTTAACTCGTACATCATACATAATAACGTGTTCCTTTTATATATAAGGAACCCTAAATCCGTTTCACTAGAAACCCTAAACCGTTTCACAAGAAACATATATCTAAAAACTAATAGAAAATATGCTATATAATTTCCTAATAAAACTCGTGCATATCCAAACTAATAACAAAGTACACTGAATATCTATATCAGCAGAAACAAACTATGCATAATCTCTACTTCCGCAGAAACAAGTCATCAGCAGAATCCAACACTTCAGCAGATTCCATCAGCAGTAACCATCAGTACAATTCTTCCTTAGCAGAATTCCCAACAATCCTCCCCTAATCTTGAATTTGACATGGTTAAGTTCAAGATTCTTGATAGATCTCTAACACTTCAGAAGAAGAGGATTGAATTCGAACATCATCAGCAAAGAATCAAAGGAACCACATCTCTATGAATGGCAAAACTCTAAACTTCAGGTCTTTGCAGCAACAAATGACAAAATGTACATCAAAACATTCAAGTTTCATACTATTCTCATCACATCCAGGTGTGTGAACTCCTGTGAGAGGTGAATCATTGAAAATAATGGATTTGATGTCTCTTTACCAATAGCCATCACTACTGGAGTAGCCAAATGTTTAAGTTCGAAAACTATGGTACACTGATAACCATATGATTTTTAGCAAATCATCAGCTATAAACGGATTTGAGATGTCTTTACCTGTAGCCGTTTGCTCAGGACTAGCCAATCCTTTGGTTTCAACTGAACCTTGGTGAATTGAATACCAAATATGGATACCAAATGTCTTTACCACAAACCATACTTTTGTGGACTAGCCAATTCTTTGGATCCCATAAAGGGTTACATCCATGGTGAATTGAGAACCATTTCAACTCTCAGAACTTAATCATGGGTGAGTTGAAGTACCCTATAGCTTTGAGCAAGCTATTACAGCTATCAACAGATTTGATGTGTCTTTACCAAAGCTGTACCCTTTGGACTAGCCAACTCTTTGATGGACACAAGTCACATCTGGTAAGCTGATAACCATCAACAGAGTTATACAACAAACCTGCAGAAAGGTTAGTACAAATATACAATATTTTTTTTTTTTTTTTAAACTAAAAACACAAAGAAATAAGAAATAAAGGAAAATAAGATACAAAAAGAATACAAAATACCAGAATCAAGAAGAAGCTTGATGTTGCATAAGCTTGAACTTGATTAACCCAACCAGCTGTTCAGCATGGGTCTGATCATTGGCCACTGGATCAGGAGGAACTTCCAATTTGCTTCTAAGCATACGTTTCAGCAGAGGAATGGACCAAGGATAATGCTGATCAGAAAACATACATACCCTAATGCCAGACTTTGTTTCAACAACATGCACATTAGGCATAGGGTAAAACCTCCAAGTATCAACCCTCCATGTATGTGAATTCTCCCAGATTGAGTAGCCTTTTCCATTAGGAGAGTGAGAATCAAACAGAACATGCAGATCTCCCAATAAGTACAAACCAGCCCCCTGTGGTGTATGAGATGCATAGTACTCTGTGACCATTCTATAGAGAGTATGCAAATCTTGCCTATCCACCAAATGAAGTATCTCTTGCAAGAAAGTAAACTCCATATAGGAATGATCTTGCCTATAGATGGTGTTAATCTGCCCATCTGTCAATGTCCATTTGACCAACACATTGTAAGAACCCTCAGGAAATGTCTCAGAAGAACCCACTTTAATAAATGTTGTATCAGCAGCATTGAGATCCATATGCTTAGAAGAACTCCCCTTTTTAGACTTATGTGCTCTAGAAATCTGCTCTCTAGCTAACCTCACAGATCTTCTGATAGCAATTTGTCTGCTGTGTGCCATCCTTTTCTTCCTTCTCCCAGGTAAATATATCCCTAGAGGACTAACATTTTCAGATGCACCAGAAGCATCTTCAGGAGGAATGGAAGAAGTGGGAACAGAACCACCTTCTGCAAGCAACTTCTCAGTATCTTCTCTGGCCTTTCTAGCCTCAGCAGCTTCTAGTTCAGCCTTCCTCACCAAATCTGCATTGTAGTTGGAAAGAAGTGATTCCTCTTGTTCAACAGATGCAGAAGAAGGAATGGTAGCAGCCTCAGCAGATTGATTGCCTTCAGGAGTTGCCTCAGCAGAAACAGCTTGAGGGAGCAGTTGGTCTTTATCACCAGAAGATGAAGTACCAAGCTCAGCTGTTTTGAGCCTTTTAGCTTCTGAAGCATCTATACTTGCACTAGGCCTCTTCAATTGAGTTCGAGGTGAATGAAGAGCCTTCATAATCTGATTATATATTTGATGCAAATCAGATTCAGACAAGGCCCAGACTTGCTTCTTGGTCAAAGCAGAGTTATATACAGAAGTATATTGATGATAAACCACATTCCTCATATAATTCTTGGTTTGTGCTTCAGTCTGGGGTTTAGCTCTTTTAGCTTTGGCCTTCTGTGTAGCAAGAGCCTTTCTCCTATCTACTGCACCTTTCTTCCTCTGTTGACCAAGAGCTACCATTTGTGCAGCAAAGTTGTTACTATCAAAAGCAGCTCCTAAGATGCTTTGGGCCAAAGTAGAATTTGAAGCAGCTTGTTGAGTATAAGAATCCCATTGTGCATCAGTAAAATGAACTGATTGCTCATCTAGTTCTCTTTGCCTTTCAGGAGGCAAATCTGAAGTAAATTGAGCTGTCATCTTTTGTGCTAAAGCTTGACTCTTCATCATATCCTCATACTCTTTAACCAGTCTAGCTTGCTCCTTCCTTTCTTTGTCACTCACAAGATCTGTACCAAGATCTTCATCAACCATCACTCCTTGCTTATTGCCAGATATGTTAACACTAGATACTCTTTCAATATTTTCAGAAGAAACACCAATAGAAGCATCAGCAGAAACATGTTGAGTGGAAGATTCAACATGTGGAGTAGAAACCTCAGCAGCAGTATTCAAGACAAATGATCTCCCAGCAACAAACACTTCAGCAGAAACTTCAGAAGGTGTGACATCAGCAGAAGTCACATTAATCATTGATTCATCTGCCTGAACATGATCAACTTGTTCTTGAACAACATTCAAACTTGGCATTGTAGATTCCTTGCTCAAATACTGTCTTCTCCTCTTTCTATAGAACTGGATCTGCTCTTTTTGTTGTGAGGATTCAGCAGCTTTGGGTGAAGAAGTATGAGTCTGCTGAGCAGCTTCAGCCAATAAAACAAGATGATCCAAATAACTATCCTCCTGCTCTTCATCAGAGGCAAACACAAACTTCCTTTTCTTTTTCTGCCCAAGTTGATCTTCTAGTTCCTGAACCCTCCTTTTCAATACTACAATCTCATCACCAAGTGAGGATTTGGTATCTGCAAGCTCCTTCTTCAACTTCTCAATTTCTTGATCATTCATGTTGAGCAAATTATACAGAGAAGTGAGAGTAATAGGGTCCTCAGCTCCACCAGCAGATGTCCCAGTGGTAAAGGGAGCTTCATTGGGCCTTTCAGAAGAAACATGTAAATTCTCAAAAGTAGGAGTGCTTTCATCAATTGGTTCTCTAAAAGGGCTAGGAGTGGACAGTCTTGTAGTCTCATATTCAAGAGGTGTAGACACATGAGTATCAAGAGACTGAATTGTCTCCTCAACCTCAGGAACAAGCTCATCAAGAGCTTCATGAGTTTGTGATGGAATAGGACTGGGTGAAACATGTACAGGTGAAGGTGTAGGTTGGTCAGGAGAAACAATGGGTGCTTCAGCAGTTGTGGATGGACTCTCATCCCTTTCCACTGATGGATTACCATCAGCAGTAACACTTGGAATTGATGGAGTACCATCATCAGCAGCATTAGGAAATGGTGGAGCATCAGCAGCATTACCCTCATCAGCATCATCATTGCCATGTGGCAACATAGCTGGTAGAAGAGGGTGATGTTCCCCAACATAGTGAGTTTTCATTGAAGCAAACAACTTAGCACTTAGGGCTCCTATGGGATAATGGCCTCTATCTTGGGTGTTTATGTCTAAAATTATTTGAAGAAACCTAGGGTACGTGAGAAACTTATGCTTTTTCTTTTGAATATTTTCAACCATATTATCAAAAATAAACTTAGAGAAATTATAAGTTAAACCCTGTGATAGACATACTATACCACAACCCAATTGGGTAGAGAATTGATCCCATCCTCAAGACTTGTTGCTGATGCACTGAAGCAATGTGTGCACCAAAAACCTTCACTTGGGGCAAAACTTGTTCTTGAGCCACATAACTGTATCCATACTTTGATAACCAGCAGCTCTCAGCCCAGCAAGTATCTCATCAGTGTTGGTGTGATAGACACCACCTTCATCATCCAACTGCAATCTTGTCCTAATCAATGACTCAGTCACCACATACTCTGCTCCATCAATCTTTGCAACAATCTCTGTATCAGAACGTTTCTCAGCAGATGCCCAAAATTGCTTGACCAAAGATTCGTGTACTACATCTGGATAATGAGTCAGTGCAAAGTGAATCTTGGAACGCTTCAAGAAATCCACCATAGGTTCATACATTTCATGTCCCTTTGCTTTTCCTAGAAAAGCAACTTTGTTATGATCCTTCTTAAATTGTAGGGCCTCCATTGAAGAACTTATGAGAGATAGGGTATGAATTAAGTGAATGGAAAATGGGTTTAAATTGGTCGAAGAGAGAATCAGTTGATTTTGGGCGAAGATTATATGAAGTAGGTTATAAATAGAAGTTACCCAATTATGGTCAAAATTTATCGGAACTAATTGTTGACCGTATATGACGTGTAAAGTAACTTCATCATTCAAAATTAACTCTTCAGCAGAAATGACGGTCAATCTGCTGAAGTGAGAAGTCAATCAGCAGAATCAACTCAAGAGTAATAATATCTTCAGTAAAGATCTTGAGTTTTACTTTGCCACCCAACTCGCATTTATTACCATCAACCCTTGACTTCACCTATAAAATAACCCCAAATCACAATCCGCACATATCAATTAACCCCAATTAACCATCAAACCCTCATTCAACCTAAATCAAGCAGCAACACAATGACCAACCAACCAGAGGTAGTTGATCTCACTTCTGAGTCATCAGCAGACTCAGGAGATAACATTCCCCAATCACCACCAACACACCAAGCCTCCCTATCATCTACACGACCTTCTCATAGAAGGTATGGTCTTACCAAAGAACAAGCCCGTAAAAGAAAACATGATGTGGGCTCATCAAGCAGACCCAACAACCCAATCAAAACTCCATCATCATCATCATCTGAGGATAGTCGTTTTTTATTCCGATACCCCTATCAGGATGAACCTCGTCCTTTGAAGTCCCCCTTTCTCCCTTCATCTGAAGATGATAGTGTGGTGGATCCTAATGATTCACCTAGGGGCTCTGATGACTCCACAGAGCGTCTAGAGCCAATCTTCAATAGATTGGTGAGAGAGGAAGAGGAGAGGGAAGCAGCAACAGCCAGGGAAGAGAATCCCCAACCTTCACAACCCCAACCTAGACCACACACCAGAAATCCACCACTCCCAGAGACAAGGGAGGTGGTTATTGGTCTTCCTGCTCCAAGGTCTGGTGTTTCATACCACAGAGACAAAGGAAAGGGCAAGGGTGCAGAGGTGACCAGAAAAGGAAAGGGAAAAATGGAGTAGGTGATGATGAGATGTTGCCAAGGACCAAAGATATAAAACTAGGTTCTTCAGCATCTTCATTCCTGGTCATGCATCTCCAACAACTTTTGAAACCATGATGATAGGATCTAGATTCTGTGTAGGTTAACTTGTATAGGAATGGTCTTTTATTTCAATTTGAAGTTGTTTGTATGCTGTAATTTATTTTGAATGAATGAACAACTTCTCTTTTATCTTTCAATGATTATCACTTGAACTGTGCTTCAGCACTTTCCTTCAGCAGGAACAATCTTTAAGCTTACTTGATCATTTCCCATTTAACCAATCTTGGAGAACTTCCACTTAAGATCAGTAACTACACATCAAGGCATTCTGCAAAACAGACACATAAAACAAACCAAACCAAACCAAACAAAACTTAAAGAACATTAGTTGGTTAGTATGTTAGTAACCATAATATACAAAATATTACAAATTTTACAATAACAATCCTCCCCTGAGGCATATGCCTCCCCTCAAACTTAGCATTTAAGGGTTAACCATCCCAATATGGACAACTAAGTGTTGAAACCTAGGTCCATCAAAAGCCTTAGTCAATAAATCTGCCACATTATCATCTGTGTGAATCTTAACCACCTTAATCAAATGTTTTTCATATGCATCTCTTATAAAATGATGCCTGATTTCAATATGTTTTGTTCTGTTATGAAAAACTGGATTTTTGACAATGCATATGGTACTTTGATTATCAATGAAGATTGTGGTGTTCATAAAATTAAAGCCATAATCCAACAATTGATTTTGTATCCAAAGAACCTGTCCACAACAATTGGCAGCAGCAACATACTCTGCTTCAGTAGATGAGGCAGCAACAATAGTTTGTTTCTTGCATTGCCAAGAAATCAATCTTCTTCCAAGAAATTGGCAACCTCCAGTTGTGGATCTCCTATCCAGATTTGCACCAGCATAATCACTATCACTATATGCTTCCAACTTAAAAGGAGACTCTTTTGGGTACCAAAGACCTAAGTTAGGTTGACCTTTGAGGTACTTGAAGATCTTTTTGACTGCATTCAAATGGGAAGTGAGTGGAGTGACCTGATGTCAAGAACAAGCACTCACAGCAAATGTAATGTCAGGCCTTGAGGCTGTCAAATACATCAATGACCCAATCATGGATCTGTATAGGTGAACATTCACTGCAGGATCTGGTTCAAGATTGTTCTTTGGTTTTGGAGCTTCATAAGGTGTAGTGGCAGTTCTGACATTTTCCATATCAAACTTCTTCAAGATATCCTTCACATATTTATCCTGACTTATAAAGATACCATCTTGTTTCTGCTGAACTTGTAGACCCAAAAAGAAAGTTAGCTCCCCCATAGCACTCATCTGAAACTCTCCCTTCATCAATTCCTCAAACTCCCTGCACCAAGCTTCTTTAGTGGAGCCAAAGATAATGTCATCCACATAAACCTGCACAAGAATTATGTCCCTGGAATTCTTCTTAATGAAGAGTGTTTTGTCAATGGCACCTCTTCTGTATCCATGCTTCAGCAGAAATGCAGAAAGCCTAGCATACCAAGCTCTGGGTGCCTGATGTAGTCCATAGAGAGCTTTTACAACCTTGTAAACATGTTTTGGATTATTTGGGTCTTCAAAACCTTTGGGTTGAGTGACATATACTTCCTCTTCAATTTCACCATACAGAAAAGCACCTTTCACATCCATCTGATTTACCAGGAAACCCATATAAGATGCATAGGCCAAGAAGATTCTAATGGCCTCAACTCTAGCTACTGGAGCAAAGACTTCATCATAATCAACTCCTTCCTCTTGTCTGAACCCCTGAGCCACCAATCTTGCTTTGTTTTTGACCACAATACCCCTTGCATCTCTTTTATTCTTCAAAATCCATTTTGTCCCAATGGCTATCTTCCCTTCAGGTAGTGGTACCAATATCCAAACCTGCTGATTCTTGAATTGTTGCATCTCATCTTGCATTGCTTCAAGCCAACTTGAATCTTCAAGAGCTTGAGCAACACTGGTTGGCTCCACTTGAGAAAGAAAGCAAGCAAACAGACAATGCTTAAAGTCTGTGTGATTGTCCCTTTGCTGATTTGACACATAGGAAAGAAAAGCAACTTGACCATACTTAGAACTTTTCACAGTACTTCTAGTTCTAACAGGTGCTTGAGGATCACCAAGTATATTGGATTGGGGGTGAGCAATGTTGATCCTTTTGGTAGCATTGGGGTTGACATCAATTGTGGTGTCAAGATTATTCTCATTGGGTCCAAAATCACTGTCATAGGAGGCTGAGTTGAAGATTCCAGCTTTGGGTTGGTGATTCCCAAGATCAGAAGGACTTGGAAAACGTGTATATGGCTCTTCAAAGTCTGTGGACACACTAGGAGAAATGGGAGAACCTTCAGGAGAACTGTCAGCAGAATTGGTGATGTCAGGTGAAACAGAAGAACTATCAGCAGAATCCTGGTTTCCACTGATTGGTTGTGCTAACTCCACACCAAGTCTTTCAGCTTCTTGATTGGCTGCATGCTCCTGCTTCTTGAGTCTAGCAAGGTCCTCTGCATAGTGTGACTCATCTTCAAGCTCATCAGTAATTTCTTTGGAGCTATCACCTGCAAATTGGTTAGGAGAAAAAGAAGGTACAACAATTGGTTGTTCATCATGCTCAGAGTCACTATCTGAGTCAACATCCATGGTACCAACATTGTTTGTGGGAGACTCTTGAGAACCTGCAGATTTGTTAGCAACATATCTAGTATAGCCCAAGTAATCAGTTAAGTAATCCAGGTCAAAATACCAAGCATGACCTTGACCCTGAACATTAGGCTTGTCTTCTAGGTATCTCAGGTTAAGGATCTCCTCAATCTTTTTAGCATTTAAATTATACACCCTATAAGCCTTACTATGTGCTGAATAACCTACAATATACCCCTCATCAGCTTTTTCATCAAACTTTCCCAGTGGATCACTAGTATTCAAAATGGTCACTTGACATCCAAAAGGTTTAAGATAATGAACATCAGGAACTTTCCCAGTGAGAAGTTCATAAGGTGTCTTGAGATGAGGTCTAGTGATGGATACCCTGTTCAAAACATAACAAGCAGTGCTTACTGCTTCAGTCCAGAACATAGTGGGTAATTTAGAGTCTGCAAGCATGGATCTTGCTGCCTCTATTAAGGTCCTATTCTTTCTTTCAGCAACCCCATTTTGCTGTGGGGTTCTTGGATTGCTATAGTCCCTTTTTATCCCCTTAGACTGACAAAGTTCTATTAAAACAGCATTTTTGAACTCTGTCCCATTATCACACCTAATACCTTTAACCTTTTTGTTTAGCTGGTTTTCAACAAGGGTAATGAACTCTTTTAAAATTGGAGATGTTTCATCTTTAGTTTTCAAAAAGAATACCCAACAAAACCTGCTATAGTCATCAGTGATTACCAGGCAGAAGTACTTGTGATCAATACTTCTGATTTGAGTTGGACCAAAGAGATCCATATGCAGCAACTGAAGAGGTTCTGAGATGGTTCTCACAGCAGTAATGGCTTTGTATGAGGCTCTATGTTGCTTTCCTTTGTTGCAGGCAACACAATTGTGCTCATTGGTGAAGACTTTGGAGGGAAGTCCATGAACTAGACCAAGTTTAGAAAGCTTGTTAATGGTCTTGAAATTCACATGAGCCATCCTTCTATGCCATTTTGTAGACTCTCAGCAGAATTGTTGTATCTTCTGGAAGTTTGAAGTCTTTAGAGAGCACAAGACATTCATCCTCAGAGAAGAATACTTTGTTCTTGGTGTCACAAATTTGTGATACTGAGAACAAGTTGAAATGTTGCAGTTCCTTCACATAATACACATTCTCAAAGTCCAAATTAGGTGTTCTGATGGTTCCTTTCCCAGTGATTCTACCATCTCCTCCACCAAAAGTCACATTGCCTCCTCCTTCAATGGGTACAAAATCATGCATCATCTCAATGTTTCCTGACATACTCCTGGAACAACCACTATCTACTATGCCTACTTCTTTACTTTTCAGAGGATGATCCTACAATAACAACAAAAATATACAAAATATAAGTACACTTGGGAGACTCAAGTCATTACTGACTTGAGTCTGCCTTGTGGATCATAAGAGTTAGGCCATGGAGATGTATAAGATCCACCATTGTTCTTGGACCTGCTATGAAAATTAGGTCCCTTTTTAGTCCAAAAACAACCTGCTGAGGGCTTAACAGCAGTATCCCAATCTCCCCTACCCACATACATTGGGTCAATAAATCCAGGCCAATAACCATTCTGAAAATATGAACTAGTTGGTCTCACATATGGTCTAGCAACACATCTTCTCCAAGAAGATGGAAAAGATCTATCAGCAGAATTGCTGATCTTTTGAGTTGCTTGTGGAAAATATGGTGGTATTTCATTAACATTTTTCCACATTGGTCTAGGTTTATTTTGATCAGCACATACACCCATTCTTTGCTCATGAAAAGTACAATCCTTAATCAAATGAAATTTACTTCCACAAACAAAACATTTCTTCTTTTTAGAAGATTTATTAAAAGTGAAAGATGTTCCATTACATGCAAAAGTATTCAAACCACTAACATTAACAGAATTGTTTTTGACAGAATTAAAATCATTATTTTGCAAAGAATTAAATGACAAGTCTTCAGAAGAAACTGTCTTTGAATTTGATTCATCAGCAGCAACTCTAACAGGCTTGTAGGTAGTCTTGGGTGTAGGCTTTGGTGAGATCTTGGGTGAGGTCTTGGGAAGGTCTGACTTTTCACTTGAATCACAACTGGTAGTAGACCCTTGGTCAGAGGACTTGTCACTAGAAGAACAAGAGACAAAGTCAGTAGAATTACAATCAGGGTCTGGCAAGTCACTTGACTTTTTGCCATAAAGATGGTGTGATCCATCAAAGTCTGTGGTGGTGGTGTTTGAGGGCATGTGTTCTCCTCTAATAGGTCCAGGTACAACATGTAAGTTTCCTTCTTTAACAAAATTTGCTAAGCCTGCTGGTGTAGATTTACCCTTATCATCCCTAGCCTCTAAACCAACATATTTTTTAAAGCCTAAACCTATACTAGAGTTTACAGGTTGACAATTATAGAGACAGTTAGATAACTTATCACCTGACATTAACCAAATGTTATGATTAGCAATCTCCTACTCTAATTTCTCTTTTAGTACTTGGTTTTCAGATTCTACATCAGCTTTTTCTTTTTCAGTACGTTTTAAATCAATTCTAGAGCATTTCAAATCACTTTCTAATACCCTTATCTTTTCATCATAAGCAAGCTGATTCTTTTGAAACCAAACCTTTTGTTTTTCTAGAGTTTTTAAAGCCTGTTTCAAAGACTCAACTTCTACATAACATTTATTATATTTAGGTTTCAATTCATCATATGCCTCCTTAAGGTCATTATATCTTTCACTACAACCAAAAACACAATTATATACCTGAGAGATGCCCATTAAGGCAACTTGATCATGTTGATCCTCTGTAGTACAGCTTGCCAGCAATCTACTCTGCCCAGAAGCTTCATCATTATCAGGTTCTTGTGCCTTCCAATTAACATGGTCATCCAGAGTAACCAAAGCTCCAGCTTTCCCAGCTTCTACTTGATTCTGCTGATAGGTAGTATACCTAACCTCATCACCAGCCTTCCTATCCTTGCATTCTCTTGAGAAGTGACCCATCTGACCACATGTATAGCATTTGACCTTCCTTCTGTCAAATCTAGCAAGGTCTCTTCCCTTAAAACCAAACTTTCTCCCTGACTTGTTCTCAAACCTTTTGATGTTCATTGAGAGCATGGCCACCTGCCACTTCAAGTTCATCTCTTCCATATCAAGAGGATCCACCTGATCAAAATCCTCAAAAGCAAGTTGCTGCTGATGATCATAATCAGCAACAAAAGATTGAATAACCTCTTCCAATACACCACTAGACTTTGGTTGTGAATTTGGTCTGGTGTTGTTGAAGGAAGATGATGCTGAGGAGCTTGGGATTGAGGCTTGATTCATCTTATTGGAGGTGGTGCTAACAAAGGCTGAGTAACTGGGAGTGGATGAACGAATGGGACTTCTAACATCAGGCTCAAGAGTTTTAAGCTTGTTGTAGAGATCATCAAAAGAGAGCATATCCAATCCACCTTTAGCTTTGAGTGCAATGCTCACATGCAGCCAAGATGGAGGTAAAGATCGCAAGAACTTTGCATTGCAATCCTCATTGTCTGGCCTGGCCTTCAGCTGATTCAATTGACTCAAAATCTTATGAAACCTGTCATACCCCTTGTGAATACCTTCTTCCTCAGAGATTTGGAATTCTTGAAACTGCTGTTTCAACATTGATTTCCTCATCCTCTTTGACTCATCGTTCCTACCAAACCTAGCCTTGATGGCCATCCAGATGTCCTTTGCATCCTCCATGTAGTGAAAATCACCAATGTGATCATCTGGAATAGCCTGAAGAAGAATGGATCTAACTTTATTCTCTCTCTGTACAGTAAGAATCTCTTCAGCAGTTTGAGGATCAACAATGGTAACTACACCATCAGCATCTTTGATGTGCTTCTTCAAAGTATTTCCCTTTTTGACAATTTCCCAAAGATTCCAATCTACATTAGTGATCCAGTTCTGCATCTTCATAGCCCACAATTCATATTCTTCCTTCTTGAGGTATGGGAACTTTGCATTGCTGTTGGTGAGAGTGAGTTGTTGAAACGATGAAGATGTGGTGTTATGGTTGTTGTTGACTTCTGAACCATCGTCTGATCCAGGCATTGTTTCGGTTGTTTTGATTGAGAGGGTGTAAAAGAAAAGATGTTCTTAGTATCACAGAGACTCTCCCGAGGCTCTGATACCACTTGTAGAACCTAAGACCTTGATAGATCTTTGAGCACTCTTGGATCGTTAGTAATGTTTATGTAATCACAAACACACTAAAAGAAAGTCTCTAATACTTGTATTCTAAAGCGGAAATTAAACACAAGTAAGAACACAAATAACTAAGAACACTTTGATCCTCTATGGATCTTTTATTAAACTAAAACTTGTTTTTTCTTAACTCGTACATCATACATAATAACGTGTTCCTTTTATAAATAAGGAACCCTAAATCCGTTTCACTAGAAACCCTAAACCGTTTCACAAGAAACATATATCTAAAAACTAATAGAAAATATGCTATATAATTTCCTAATAAAACTCGTGCATATCCAAACTAATAACAAAGTACACTGAATATCTATATCAGCAGAAACAAACTATGCATAATCTCTACTTCCGCAGAAACAAGTCATCAGCAGAATCCAACACTTCAGCAGATTCCATCAGCAGTAACCATCAGTACAATTCTTCCTTAGCAGAATTCCCAACAATTTTTTATACGATTTTGAAAAATACTAGTTCAAAGATTTATTTAAACTTCGGAATAAGCATATGTCATAGTTGCAAAAGTTAAGTAATAAATGTATGTGCAAAAAAGGCTACGGTTCAAGATCGGCCCTTGGATCCTTATTTTCGGAAGGCGTTTAGGTCTTGGCTACCCTCTTACACCGGCCCTTGGACCTCTAATTCAAGAATGTGTGAGGTCTTGGTCTAACACCCTTGGATCCTCATTTCAGGAATGTTTAGAGTCTTGGAACTCTCCGTTGTAACGGCCCTTGGATCCTTTATTCTGGAAGGTGTAAGGTCTTGGTTCCGGTGAAACTCCATTAGTTTATGTTGCACAAGTAAAAAAAAATGATGAAAAGAAAAAAAAAATAATAAAATAAAATGGAATGATATTGCAAAATGCAATAAAGTTTTGAAACTTACTTGTTTTAAATTTTAAATCTATCTTTCAACTAGTATTAGTCTATAGAGTTAATTACATTTTTGGTCCTTGTGGTTTACCGGGTATTTCATTTTCAGTCCAAATTTTTGAAAAATCTCGGATCCACTACAAAACCCGACGACCCGTAACATGTTTAGTCCAAATTTATTAACACCGTTAAGTTGACTGATATTGATCGTTAAATAAAGGGGTTTATTCGTCATTTCACATACATATAACATCTAACATAAAACATAAAACACTTTTATCATCAACGATAATAAAACCAGTACTTTTATCATTTTTACAAGAACATTTCACATACATATAACAAAACCTAACACCCTCTCTTTCCCTCTTGTTAGCCGCCGCACCACCACACCTCAGCCACCACCTCCGCCCGTTCACTAGATCTAAGATTTGGGTTTGGGTTTGGGTTTTCTTCGAATCTTGTGAGTAACGACTTGAAAACATAAAAAAAAAGTTAATTACATTTTTTGTCCTTATGGTTTCAAGATCTTATCTCCATTATCAGCAATCACACACAAATAAACACAACCCTTGTTAACTTATCACAATCAAACCACAAAAAACATCCTTGGTTCGATTTTGTTCTTCGAAGACAGAGTACTAGACGTATTTTCACTTTGATATGGCTTCAAGATCCTAGGATGGGTCTCGGGTAGGTGCTTCATATGATTTGCTTTGTTTGTGTGCTCTTCGAACGAACCAAGATAAGGTAGTAACAGATTTGTTATTAATCTTATCTTTATGTTTCGGATATTGAATGAAGCTAGGCTTCAAAAAGATCGATGAAGAGTTTTCTTTGGTTATGATATACTTTTGTATCACACGATAAGAAAGAATCTGAGATCTTGTTAATTTCATTTAATTTCAAGTCTTGTTGTTGGAGATGGGATATAAGACTGTTGTAGTTTGGTTGTGTTGAATATGGGATTAGTCGAGGGATTTAGATTTGTTGTAGCTTGTTGTGTTGGTTGTTGGTGACGATGTTTAAGATTACATTGGATTTGATGTTGGTTTGAAGTGGTTTTGTTGAGTCGCTAAGAATCTTGGTGTGTGTGTGGTTGTGGATGTGGTGAATCTTGGTCAGATCTTGGATGTGGGGTTTATAGGTGTAGTGGATTTTGGTGTGTTTGGTCGGATATTGGTGGTGGCCGTTGGCTGTGGAAGTGGATGTGAGCGAGGTGATGGTGGCTGACTATGAAGGTGGGTTGTGTAATATCTTGCGCCTGAGTTTTATGGTTCGTGGCAACAATAAAGATGCATTATGTTTGTATTGATGCGTTGGGAGGAATGAAGTGATAACTTAGTTCGTATGGAGATATAAGGAAGGAGCTTGTTTATGTGTTTTTGATTCGTGTGATTTGGAGTGATAAGGTAGGTAATAGATGCGTCTGAGTTATTAAAGATGTGGCTGCAATATGGAATGTGCATTGGAAGTAATGGTTGAATGGTAAAATTGATAGATGGCTATGAGCATATTGATGAAGCCTTTCTATCTTGTAGTGGTCCTTAGCCTTATCCTTTGGTTAATCCTCATATCTACAATGTTCATCAAAGATGTCTGCTGTAAATCAGAGTGTTTGGAAGAGGAAAGTAGTTGCGGATCTGATGGCTCTGTAACTTGATTTGAAAGCCTTGGTCTTTTGATACATAGTGAATTCGATTATATTTTTGAATTCTGCTTTTTTGTTATGTTAAATTTTAGTTTTTGTATTTCCAAAGTTGTTCTAAGGAATTGTTTTTTGATGAGCTATGGAACTGTGGAAGTCAAGAAGTATGAGGATTGGGTGGTTTGGAAGTCAAGAAAAAGATGAAAGGGCATTTTAGTCATTGTACATCATCATTCGAGGGTATTTTAGTCATTTCACGGTTTTTTAACTAGTCAACAAAAATTGGACTGAACTTGTTACGGGTTGCCGGGTTTTGTAGTGGATCCGAGATTTTTCAAAAAATTGGACTGAAAATGAAATACCTGGTAAACCACAAGGACCAAAAATGTAATTAAATCTAGTCTATATCTTATAAAAACGTCGATTTTTGTGATCAAAATTTTGAAAATCAAGCACAGTCACCTAACTTGAATAAATTATGGGAGTGAAAAGTTAAGTCTCGGCTTAAATAGATTATTAGTATAAGTAGTGTTAGCATTTTACAAAAATATTTGCACATTGAGTTTAAGCTTAGTTGGAAGTATAAAAAAGATGATGACGATTTCAATTCCCTGGAGACACCCATTTTGTGTGAATCCCGTTCCATGATACCATTTTTGGAAATCAAGCATGTTATCTATTTTTGTTTTAGTTTAAATTTCTTGCATCAAATAAAAAGTCAAAACGGGGTATACTTGGTATTCTTTTGATCCTTTCATTACTTCACATGATCGGATTGCTAGGGACTAGCAATAGTTTAGTGTGGGGGATTGATGAGTGTGTAAATACTCATCATTTTATGCCCATTTTAGACCATAAAAATACCAAAAACACCAGAATAGACCATATTATACTGCAAATATCCTTGGTTTGTGTTTTTATGTGTTTCAGGTACAAAAGGGTTGAAAACGGGGCAAAAACGGACAAAACCGAGCACGAGATTGGAAAAAGTTCAAAAAGCCGAGGCCGGGGAAGAAATTTACCAAAGTGGATAATAATTATGCTCAACTTGTCGAAATTGGTCCTTGGAAGTATTTTTGCAAAGTGACAAGTTTGGACCTTGGATTTTCAGAATTGGCAATTTTAGTCCCTAAAGTTACAACTAATTCCAATTCTAATCCTAACCCTTAAATACAAATCAACTAAACCCAACCCAATTTTATCCTACCTGAACCCAGCTAAATCCCAAGCCCACTCCACAAAAGCCCAATCTAAAATTAAACCCAACCCCGTTTATTAGTTAAAACCAGTTTGACCTGGTCAAAACCACCATCTTCCCACCCTTTGCCGCCAAACCAAAACCAAAACCACCATCACCATGCCTTTCCCTGACATCCCCCACACCTTACTCTTCACGTACACACTCCACCTCCCCCCTCCTCCAATGAGCTAATTCCAAGTACAAGCTCACGTGATTCCTTCCCAGCTAGAAATCCCACTAACTCTTTTTGGCGCCAAAATTGAGTATGAAAGGCTGAGATGATCTTAAATCAATCCAATGGTCCAGAAAGTTTCAGAAGAGGACAAGAGTATATTCCCATCATCTTTTTAGTATAAATAGGCCCTTTTGTAGCCAAATTTGGCATGTAGATTTTTAGCATAGTCGTATTTTTAGTTTAATGTTTTAATTAGTTAAAATTTAAGTTTTCTGTATCAATTCAAGTTTATTTAAGCTTATTTATCTTTTATTTACTCAGCATTGTATCAATTTCTAAAGTTAATGAAATTCCAAATTTCAAAAGTTGACTGTTAAATCAAGTTGGGTCATTTGGTGTTTTAAAAAAGCTTCTATATTGTTTATATAAGCTCATATAAGCTCATCATAGCTTATTGTGAGCTTATGATAGCCTAAACCAGTTTAATTCCAAAAGAACAAAAAGTCAATGAAAGTCAATGATAATCAAAATAGGTCAAATTAAGCAATCTGGATGATGGACCAAAAAGGGAAGGGTCCATGGGCATTTACTAGCTTATGCTAGAGCTTGTAGAACTGAATTAGCCTTGGTTTTGAGCACAAGGCTGTTGTAAGTTTCATTTTTACCTTTGTAGCTCTTTTTCTGAAAAATTTACTGTTCATTGGCTTATTTTTGAGCTTATTTGCCATCTCTGTGCTTATTTGTTCTGTTTGAAATTAATTTAAGTTAGTTAGTTAGTTAGTTCATGTCTAATCTCATTATTGCTTGAAAAGTCATAAAAAGCCAAAAATAGTCAAACTAGGTGTAGCTTATTCTAGTGCTTATTTAGGATTAAAAAGCTGTTCATTAGGCCCAAGCAAGTCAGTAAACAAGTTTTATTCCAAGGGTTAAAGCTTTAATAGTCCATTTTAGTTCTAAATTTGCAAAACAGCCTTCTTAAGGACTGTTTGGCATTGGCTTAGTTAGGAGTCAAAGAGCAAGTGTACTGTTCATGTGCCATTAGGGGAATTTAGTTCTTGCTTAAAATGACCCAAATAAGCTGTTTCCAATGTATTTTGAGCTAATTAAATAGGTGTCATAGTTAAAAGTCCACTGTTTCAATTTTAAGCCATGAAATGATCAAAACTGCTTATTAGAGCAATAAGCTCATTTTGGCCTTTTTCTTTGCATTTCTGAAATCCTTATGGTTCATATAGTGGTAGTTTAAAGTCCTTGTTTCAAGTCCTTTGGGTTGTGCCATTTCTTTTATTCACTGATCACCTCAGTGTATCAGCACACTTCAGTCCCACTCACCCCTTTTCTCAGCTTATTTATAAGCTGAGAATAAGCTTCTCTTGGTCTGGTTTTTGGTCCTATATAATCCTTGGTAGGTGATCTTTAGGAATTCTCAGCTTTTGTAGTTGTCAAGTTTCATCTTTGAGCTTATATTTAAGCTCAAATCACACCCTTGTGGACTGCTCAGGTCTGCAACATCAGCAGACCTTTGGCTCAATCTAGATGATCTCAGTGCTTATTGGTTCTTGTTTTTAGTTTTTTCTGCTTTTCTTGTTTCCATTAGATTGAGACTAGTATGCATTAGCTTGCTTCATTTTCTAGGTAGCTTATTCTAGGTTATCAGTTTCTTAAAAGCTTATTGCCCTTGTTTTCTTCATTTTAGCCTGACTGTTTTGCTTTATGGCTTATTGCTGAGCTTATCAGTGTTTTTTTAGAAATAGTTTCTTTTATTAAAATTACTTATTTTTTAGTGCTTATCAAGTTTTCAAAAAGAAAAAGTAAAAAAAAAATATTTTTACAAAAAGCCTGAGGCCAGGTTCGAACCCTGGACCTCAAGCTCACACACCAACACACATACCAGGCGCCCTAGGGCCTTTTTCAGTTAATCCTTGCACTTTTTTTTTATTTAACCTTTCTTTTCATTTTAAGCTTATCACCCATTTTGCTTAATAACTGCTTATCTGAATAAGCAGTTGCCCCAACTTTATTTTTCATAGGATTAGTTTTTCATCAAGAAGTTTTCTGTAATTTTTCAGATTTTTCCAGTTTCATTTAGTATTTTTAATTAATTTTCTTTTAAATTTAGTTTTTAATTCATAATAATTAATTAAAAAATCAGAAAAATACAAATCTTTTTCCAAAAATTTTCTTCTGTCATATAGATCTTAGGAAAAATAAATTTGAACTTGTAGGGTTAATTTTTTAAAGATTTTAGTTTTAAGGCTCGTTTTTGGAATTCCCAATTTGCGTTTTTAGTGTAATTTTGATGTTTGCTTTATTCTCTTTGTAAATTCACTTTCCATATCTCATTAGAATAGTAAAAACACAAAAATTCAAAATCCACACTTCAAGCACTTTAATTCCTAACCGATAACGAAATCCTCGATTCACACCTCGCTGGGACACGACCCGGGTGATCACTTGCCCGGTATCACAAGTATCGTATTCACGGGTTTTGTAAGTTAACCTTTTTATTAAAAGGTTGATTTGTCATTTCCCGCGTATCACGCATATCCGTGTGATATTATATATATACTTTAGCACGGATCAAAACTCCTAACGCATTTGACGTTAGTCGGGGGTGGTAACTTAGCAATAACATCTATTTTTGCTTTGTTAACTTCGATTCCCTTGCTAGAAATCTTGTGACCAAGCACAATGCCTTCTGTCACCATAAAGTGACATTTTCCCCAGTTTAGTACGAGATGAGCGGTCTTGCATCTTTCAAGCATTTTATCAAGATTGGAAAGGCATGACTCGAATGAGTCTCCAAATACCGAGAAATCATCCTTGAAAACTTCCATGGAGGTTTCAAGCATATCTTGAAAAATAGCAATCATGCACCTTTGAAATGTTGCCGGTGCGTTACAAAGACCAAAAGGCATACGCATATGTGCCAAAAGGACACGTGAACGTGGTCTTTTCTTGATCAGCTGGATTAATTTGAATTTGGAAATAACCGGAAAATCCATCTAGAAAACAAAAGAATTTGTTCCCCGCAAGTCTTTCCAACATTTGATCCATGAACGGTAAAGGAAAATGATCTTTCCTGGTGGCGTCATTTAATTTGCGATAATCAATGCATACTCGCCAACCAGTTATGGTTCTGGTAGGAACAAGTTCATTACGTTCATTAGTTACAACGGTTGTTCCTCCTTTCTTAGGAACATAGTGAACAGGACTCACCCATGAACTATCCTCAATGGGGTAAATAATACCAGCATCAAGAAGTTTGATTATTTCCTTCTTAACAACATCCTTTGTGTTTGCGTTGAGTCTTCGTTGTCTTTGAACAACGGGTTTGGAATCGTTTTCAAAATTGATTTTGTGTTTGCAAAAGTTTGGACTTATTCCACGAATGTCAAAAGTTTTCCAAGCGAAAGCTTCTTTATGATTTTTGAGCATAGAAACAAGACATTCTTTTTCATCGGGTTTGAGTACTGAAGATATGACAACCGGAAGAAGAGATTTTTCTTCCAAGAATGCATATTCCAAATGATCGGGAAGAGGTTTCAAGACGAGATCCACCGGCGGATCTTCAATTGAGGTTTTGATTCTCATTTCATCATTGAATTCCAACTCCTCAAATTTGGTTATTTCTTCCTCAGAAATTTCTTCGGTGTTTATCTGCATAAATTCAGCGAATTCTCTGTCGAGATCTTCATCACTTATTTGTCCAGATGTTTTATGAGTCTTAATTCTTTCATCAAGCAACTCATCGAATGTTTCCTCTGTAATTTCATCGATAACATCAATGCTATAACAAGTGTCATCATTCGCATGAGAATATTTCATGGCTTGATTAATTTGAAAAGAGATTCTTTCATTTCCAACTCCAAGATTGAGTTCTTTGTTTTTGACTCAAATGATAGCATCGGCGGTGTTTAGGAAAGGTCTTCCTAAGATCCATGGAACTTTGCTATCTTCCTCCATCTCGAGGATTACAAAATCAACGGGAAAAACGAATTGCCCAACTTGAACAAGCATGTTTTCAGCTACTCCAACAGGATATTGGATAGTATGATTTGCTAAACGTATACTCATTCTTGTGGGTTTCAAGGTATCGATCGAAAGCTTCGCATACAATGAGTATGGCATAAGATTGATACTCGCACCGAGATCGGCTAGAGCATCACAAGTGATTGAATTTCCCAAAGTACACGGGATGAGAAAACTTCAAGGATCACTGAGTTTTTTTGGTAGTTTGTTTTCAACAATGGCTGAGCAATCTTCATTCAAGAAGGTAGCGGAAATGTTTTCCATTTTGCTTTTGTTGCTCACAAGTTCTTTCAAAAACTTCCCATAATTGGGTATACCAGCTAGGACATCAACAAGAGGAACGTTGATCCTAACTGTAACACCCCAACCCGGCAAGGGTAAAGATGTCACAACGATGGTTCCATATCAGATCAAACACAAGCATTTGACATTAATAATACAATAGAATTCAATGGTTACAAAGGAAATATGAAACTACAAGGTTACAATACAAAAGTTTCTAAATCTAACTATAAGTTCTTCTAATACTCTTCCATAGCTAGTCGGGCCTTCTATATCCATGGTACTCTCCGCTCATACCCAGCTTCCAAACTAAAACCTGCCGCGGGAAAAAGAAACGCGGCTGAGCTACGAAAGCTCAGTGAAACAGATATAACGATACAAAGCAGTAATAAGGGATGGTGAAATAATGAAATGGCACAAGGTGTGACAAGAGTAGAAAGGACAATGGAAAAGATTATCAAGAAATGGTTACAATGGCTCAGTGTAAAGGAAACCATAACCCACCACCAGCCCAAGTCGAAACAGGTCAAGTCCAGTATCAAGTCATAGGGTAACATAAACAGTAATCCACCACGAGCCCAGAAACAGTACATATCATATCAAATCACATATCAGGGTGTATGGAGGGGTGACCTCAGCATACTAGGTATAGGGTGAGGGGATACCTCCAGGGGTTGGAGTCGCGGGCTCCCAGGATTGTGAAAGACGTGTATCGCACAAACTCGTCAGTCACCAGATAATACAAGTAATACAAATAAATCAGGTCAGGTCTAGGATGCATCCATACGCCCCAGTAGGCCATATGGTCTTCCTCTACGTAACAAGTATAAATCAGGTCAGGGACGGGACAGGTCATCACTCTCCTACCCTAGAGTCATGCCACCGGTGCATCAATGACATGGACATTGATGCGTGCGATGTGTCGTTGCGGTTTAGCAGTATTAATGCCTACTCAAGTTTTAAATTTATATTTAGCCGACTTATCAATAACACACACACTTAACGAGCAGTGTACCCGGTCAGTATGAATATAATGGTAAGTAGAGTGTCGATCACTAAGAGTGGAACGTATTATCTAGTTATTCTAATCAGTATTTTAATATATTAAGTTAGCTATACAACCTAATCTAACGTAAGGGGGTTCAGCCTGAGAGACTGGCACGATTTGGTTGCAATTAAATAATAAACTAAACCAATAGGCACGAATCAGCGAATAGCACACACGTACACAGATAAATACTCGAGACAATAAGAGGGCTGTCCTTATGATAAGTAGTTTGTCACTTGTTTTATTGCTAGTGTTATATGAAGTGTATAGTTCGATGCAACGCACCGAGATTAAGTCCTTTCTCGTTGGTTCTAATCTTATCGGCGAGTAAACCCTTAATGATTACTTATGACTATCCTATTTATCTTTCTTCCTACTTTTCTACAGACCATAGAATGCATAGGCGATCTAATAAATAGGCGAGGGCAGAGGCATGGCGACCCGATCAACGCTCAGCTAGACACAGAGGTTATCAATGCACTAATAAAAGTCACCAAAGACATCAACATATAAACTTTAATTGATGAGAAAACAGTTTTAAGGGAGTGCAATCTTTCCGTTGTCACATTACACAAGCCACCAATCTTGATGAATTAAAGTTTACTAACACAATAAAACAAAACTACTTAATGAATTAAACACATGCAGCACCTTCTTACAGCTCTTGTATCTTTGATTTGAGTGTGTCTTGTGCTCGCTATTCGACTGAATTCGTCCTTGGTTTCTGTACTTCGGTCTTCGTATATAATATATGTCACTCGAAATTCGTCTGGTCTTGGGGTATTTATAGTTTCTGTCTGAGGGTAGGATGCGGCGCATCTAGTAAGTAGATGCGGCGCATTGACTTAACTTCGCGTGGGGTCCAAGATTATAATATTCAGGAATATTCGTACACCGCCAGAAGATGCGGCGTAAATCCATTCTAGGATGCGGCGCATGTCCTCTTGTATCTTGGATCGTATCTAGTGAGATCTTGATAGCGATGCGCCGTATGTGATAAGCAAGATGCGGCACATCTGGAGCAGATTAATCTTGATCTTGTGCATTTCAGTAGACTCTTAACTTCTTGCATGTTTTGCCCCATAATTAGTCCAAAATCGCCAAGTTTCACCAAATGCTTGTTTTCAACTGAGAATTACAAAAGTAAACGATTAAGTATCAATCCTCATACATAATATAATAAAACAAGTCAAATTATTAGGATAAATGATAGTAATAATATGTACTTATTTGATGAGAATTACAAAAGTAAACGATTAAGTATCAATCCTCATATATAATATAATAAAACAAGTCAAATTATTAGGATAAATGATAGTAATAATATGTACTTATTTGAGTTCATCAAATATCCCCCCACTTGAACTTTACTTGTCCCCAAGTAAACCTTAGAATTATTCTTATGAAAATGTATCCTAAAAGATATTAGGATTTATTTTTATATTTAAGCATGTATTCGTTTTTGTCATAATCACACAACTAAACACTTAACGAATTAGAAGTAAAATAAAATAATTTGATAAAAGCAAATCTAATCGTTTAACTGTCCAGTCGTGACGAATATTCTATCATAAGCTTGGCAAGTATACATATCTCCCCCACTAAAGCAAAGGAATAACAAGTCTAAAGCGGTAAAAAGGGTTTTTAGGCTTAAGGGTTGATTATTCTTAATCTCTATCGATCTCAAATTCCAGAAAAGGCGACAAAATCACAAATACATGATCGAATCCACGAACACGATACTTGCAATTTCTCAAATCCTTAACTCGAACAGGCTAAAGATAGGTCCAAACTTCACCAATAATAATATATCAAAAAGGGCGACAAAATCATAAATACATAGCCGAATCCACGACTACGATACTTAAGATTGCTCAAATCCCTAATCTCAATAAATCAAAGGTTTGGTTGGATAAAGAATAATACAGGGTATGGATAATATTTGGGATATAAATTGGTGTAAAATGAAAAATAAACAAAACAAATAAATTAAAATCCTAAGTGTGGTTAATCACTATCCCAACCATCCCATGAATAAGACTCATATCATTGAATAACTCACGCTTTAACACTTGAAACACACGCTTTAGGTAGACACGAATTATACTCAACAAGATCTTAATCAAAGAATAAACCTTAGTTGACGTTCCCATAACTGCCAACTCCCATTTCAATCCATAGATATAATACAACAATTAGTGGTGATATCGACCACTTAATACAAAACTTTACATAAGTTGGTTTAAATCAAACATCCAACTCTTCCTTTGTTTATTTTTTTTTCTTTTTTTTTTTTTTTTTTTTTTTTTTTTTTTTTTTTTTTTTTTTTTTTTTTTTCGATTTTTTATTTTATTATTTTTTTTTAATTTTTTTTTTTAAAAAAAAAACTTGAAACATAAACATAGATGTGTAAAATTTCACCACATCACTATAATGATAATTCTGGATATTTTTTCCATACTTTTCATGACTTCAGAAATAACGGTAATAGTGAAAGTAGTAAACACACGAAAAATAAACTCAAAGATATACAATATTTACTTTCACTCCAATTGCATTGTGCAATTTCCCGACCTAACCATAGATAATGAATTACGCACGCGAACACAGGTAATGTAAGGAAACACACTTTGCCTATAGCAATTAACCAACCACGGATTCTAATCTACAGGGTAGGCTAAGGTGTAAGGGTGTAACGAAACATTTTAAACATTGGTGTAAGAAACGAAAGGAATGGCTCTGAGTATTTTTCTAGGGTTATCTTACTCTAAAAGTGAGAGTAACAAAAGGTTTTATACGGGGGTTAACTAACCAGTGTAGTTAGTTAATAACACATAACATATAAAGGCTTTTTGGGTGTAATCCTAGAATTTACCAATTTAGACAAGTCATTCCAATTATATAAATAATACTTATTATGGTGGTCTCGAATAGTATACAAGCCAAGTTCTAAAGTTTACAAGTCACCGGCACACTCATAGATTTGTGAATTTTGAAAAATCACAATTTTTGAAAATAACGTCATGTGTGCAGCTATGCAACTTAGACTTTAAACAAAAACATGCTAATTTTTTTTTTTTTTTTTTTTTTTTTTTTTTTTTTTTAATTTTGATATATTAAGCACATTTTAAGCATATTTTGAAAAGTTTAGGACAAGTAAGAGTTAAGTGTTCTAATTCTCCAATCCCCCCACTTAAGTTAAACAACGTCCTCGTTGTTTGTATGAAAGGTTAAAAACTGGAAAATAAAAGAATTAGAACAGAAAAACTCCCCTGAGATTTGCTCGGTATGATCCTCCATTTGTATAAGAGCAAAAATCATCTTTCTTGTGGATTAGAACGTTTAAGCTTCATAATAGATGTATCCACAGGAAATGCAGGAAACTATAATACCACCAAGGCTTTAAAACACACCTAAGGTAAGAAAGGTTCAACTTGCATAACACATTAGTAGTTAGATAAAAATAAAACATAAAAACAAAAAATGAAAATCATCAGGTCAGTCGATGCGCCGTATCTTATGGAAGAAGATACGCCGTATCGAGCCTGGAATAATTACGGATCAGAATAGAAGATGCGCCGCATCCTTAACCAGGGATGCGCCGCATTAAAATAAACTGATAAAAAGTTTTAAATTCGAAAATAAAAAATGCAGAAAAATAAAATAAGATATGACCATCTGCAGGAGATGCGTCGCATCTCAGGATGGAGATGCGCCGTATCCTCTGCGGCCTGAAACAAAAATGAAACGAAATAAAGGATAGGATGCGTCGCATCTGTTTACCAGATGCGGCGCATGTGTTCACCAACCAGACTGCTAACAGTCTGTTGTAAGATGGGTCATTCCATGGTTCATCTCTCACTTCCTCTCGCACTCTCATGCTGAACTTAATGCCAGTCTTTGTCAAGCATATTAAGAAATATAAACTGAAACATCAAATACATAAATGAGAATATAGATTAGTACAATCCAAAAAGAATAATAATAATGTGCATGGAACAATGTCAATAAACACGTGGAATCAAAAGATCAAGGGTCAGTGTGGTCGTGTGGGTGGGTCCCTGAGGTGCTGGCATCATCCGTCCTAGGACGGACTCTGCGAGCGTATGCACGTGTCACTCCCGCAACATGAGTACCATCTGAACGGGTGTGGGTAATACCCTGCTGCTCCAAAAGTCTGCTCACACTCATAACCAGCCACTCTGAGTCCCTCCTCATACCATCAACAATGCCTTTAAAGGCTCTCAACTCCCCCTCGACTGCCTCGACTCTCTGACTCACTGTGCGTACAGGGACTGGTGGGGGTACTGGTGCCTGCGGCTCCTCCTGATGGGCTGAAGCAGCAGCCGGAGGTCCCTGAGGGCCTCCTTGCTCCGCCTCTGGTCCTGCAGCTCTGGTGGGCCCTAATGCTACCCAAACGTACTCTCCCATAGCCAACTGACATATCCCAAGTCTAACCAAATAATCCCTGTCAATAACTGGGAGATGGGTCACCACAACCTCCAGCCCCGCTGGAATCTCTGCTCCAATGACTCCAAAATGGCGGGCCAGCCGAGAAATAAAATGCCCGCCAGTCATATGGCTCCTCCGATCTCTCCCTGCAGCTGATCGGTGGAGGTAGTGTGCCAAAAAGTGGGGGATGTTCACTGACACCCCCTCATCCATGCTCCTAAGGAGGAAGAGGTCCAGAGTGGTCACCTTCTCAGGTGACTGACCCCTCCCAGCAATGGTAAGTGCTATCAAACGGTGGCACAACCTCCTCATCGGCTCCCTGATCAAAGTGTAAGAGGGGGTGGAAGTAGTGATATCACCCCCCGAAGAAATCCTGTCCCAGTAATCACTGAACAATCCTCTGTCAGGGACCGCTCTCAAACTATCATCCCAATATCTGGCAAACCCATCTGACTCAAGCTCCTCAACCGTATGCAAACCCATGGCCAAAATGAACTGTCTCATAGACATCTGCCTCGACACCCCACCCAGTCTAAACACAAGGGTGTCAGCAATATCCAAACCAGTATCCGTCTCTCTGTAGTAAAATGTACTAAAAAACTCCATCATGAGCTCCCTCACCAAGGGCTCGTCAATCCTGAACAATCTCTCCCAAGCACTAGATCTGAACACCACCTCCTCATCATCTCCAGTAACTACCATCTCCATCCTATGCTGTAAACTCTCAGCAGCATGTCCTGCCCCAATCAATCCTACATCAGCAAAATCCAAAACCTGTACCCTGAATATCCTCCTAAAGTAAATCGACTCAAGTCTCCGTAAGTAATCCTCCAAAGTGCCAGGGGTTAGTCCCATATCCTCGAAACGTAACCACTGGTGTCTTTGTGCAACTTCTGGTAGTGCCATCTGAAATAAAATTTCAAAGTTAGTAAGCAGTCTGCTAGTGAGGTAGATACGGCGCATCTGATTTAATCAGTGCGGCGTATCTGCATGAAATATAAGAGATGCGGAGCAAGAGATGAGATACGGCGTATGGAGATGCGTCGTATCTAGATTAAGCAATACGGCGTATCTATAATTTTATTAATTTGGAAATAGGTCGTTACGCCGCATCAATCAACCTAGATGCGCCGCATCTAAAAGCATATCAGTATAAATAAAGGGGATCAGGCAGGTTTTTCAAGAATCCGTATCCGTGACGTAAACTACCACTAAATATCACAGTATCATATACCCCTTATATCAGTTCTAATAGCTCATTACATTTTACTAATCCACCTTCCCGCTAAATATTCAAAATCGAATTCATTTTCCCAAATTTTCGTTCAAATCAAACTAGGTCAGAAATTCGATGATTTACGCAAGTTAAACACGGGGAAGATCATCTATTACAAGTCCTAATCACATCTCTATATCATTTAAGCATAAATCAAATTAATCATATAAACCCTAATTTTCGTATTAACCAAGATTAAATCGAAATAGAATAATTACCTTAATTTGATGATTAGGTGATGAATTATAGATCGGATTAGAGGCGGATTTAAGAAAAATGATCGGAATTAGAGTATAACTTTTACTGTGTGTAAGTCCTTAACTGTGTGAGTTTTTGTGGTAAAAATTTTAGATCCGGCGCATTCCCGTCATATTTATAGGGCAAAACGATGCGCCGTATTGAAAATTGGGATGCGCCGTATCTATTTAATCTCGTTGACTAGTCAATGAGTCCTAGTTGGTCAGAGATACGGCACTTGGGATATTTAGATCCGCCGTATCGCTATATTAGTGAACGAAATTTAGATGAGGAACGTACCTTGGCCTCCGCAACACGATTCTTTATACACCAAATTGGGGTAAAACGGTCATACCATATGATATAAATGATTCAAAATAAGAGCAATAGGCATAAACGTTTTATTAATAATTGCAATCTTATTTTTTTTTAGTGGATAAGGATTTATTCCGTGGTTAGGAATAAATATCGTTTGTAAGCATACAAAATTAAGATTACAATTTTAATCAGATGTATTATATGGATAATAAAATTGAGATTATATTGTAGAGAACTTTCCTTTGGACTGGTTGAATTACCGTAGAGGTTACCAGGAATTCTATTTCAAGAATTTAAGACGTTCAATGTTACCGGTACCGAGTTTTCCTTCACTCTCGCAGTCTTATGTTTGACCCTTCCAGCTAGCGTCTCTCGGTTTTGTACAGAACGTAATCTTTCATGGTGATGCTTGAGTCATCCTTTATCCTGAAAATAAACAACTTGCAAACGAGAGTAGCGGACCGATCAAAGTAAATATCAAAAATCAACTATATTTATCAAATTATAATCGTCGTATTAACAAAGGTTAATGCGCCGTATTTTCGTTACGTTTCAAAATATAAGATTTTTGATTCAGAAGATGCGCCGTATCGATAAAAATCGATACGCCGTATCTGTTTAATAATTCGAAAACTGTTTTTAATTAAAATAATAGATACGCCGTATCTGCTGAAGCGGATGCGTCGTATGGCGTTAACGTTTAGAATTTTTTTTTTTATCAAAAACAGATACGCCGTATCTTGGGGAAAAGATGCGTCGTATCGAATTAATTAAACGCGTTGTATTTTATAAAAATTAAACGCAATACGCCGTATCTGAGAGATCAGATGCGCCGTATCATTCGATTTAGCTCAGTACAACGATAGCAGAACACACAAAATACGAAAAATGAAAACAAATATAAACACACAAACGAAAATAAACACAAAGAAAACAAACAAATAACACACAAAAACCGAAAATATGCAAAATAATACAATGAATGCAAATTAATCTAATACACAACAAAATTAGCAGTTAGATAAAAAAAATTAAAACCTAATTAAAATACTAATCAAATTAACAGATAATAACAATTCACTCCCCGGCAACGGCGCCAAAAACTTGATGCGTGCGATGTGTCGTTGCGGTTTAGCAGTATTAATGCCTACTCAAGTTTTAAATTTATATTTAGCCGACTTATCAATAACACACACACTTAACGAGCAGTGTACCCGGTCAGTATGAATATAATGGTAAGTAGAGTGTCGATCACTAAGAGTGGAACGTATTATCTAGTTATTCTAATCAGTATTTTAATATATTAAGTTAGCTATACAACCTAATCTAACGTAAGGGGGTTCAGCCTGAGAGACTGGCACGATTTGGTTGCAATTAAATAATAAACTAAACCAATAGGCACGAATCAGCGAATAGCACACACGTACACAGATAAATACTCGAGACAATAAGAGGGCTGTCCTTATGATAAGTAGTTTGTCACTTGTTTTATTGCTAGTGTTATATGAAGTGTATAGTTCGATGCAACGCACCGAGATTAAGTCCTTTCTCGTTGGTTCTAATCTTATCGGCGAGTAAACCCTTAATGATTACTTATGACTATCCTATTTATCTTTCTTCCTACTTTTCTATAGACCATAGAATGCATAGGCGATCTAATAAATAGGCGAGGGCAGAGGCATGGCGACCCGATCAACGCTCAGCTAGACACAGAGGTTATCAATGCACTAATAAAAGTCACCAAAGACATCAACATATAAACTTTAATTGATGAGAAAGCAGTTTTAAGGGAGTGCAATCTTTCCGTTGTCACATTACACAAGCCACCAATCTTGATGAATTAAAGTTTACTAACACAATAAAACAAAACTACTTAATGAATTAAACACATGCAGCACCTTCTTACAGCTCTTGTATCTTTGATTTGAGTGTGTCTTGTGCTCGCTATTCGACTGAATTCGTCCTTGGTTTCTGTACTTCGGTCTTCGTATATAATATATGTCACTCGAAATTCGTCTGGTCTTGGGGTATTTATAGTTTCTGTCTGAGGGTAGGATGCGGCGCATCTAGTAAGTAGATGCGGCGCATTGACTTAACTTCGCGTGGGGTCCAAGATTATAATATTTAGGAGTATTCGTACATCGCCAGAAGATGCGGCGTAACTCCATTCTAGGATGCGGCGCATGTCCTCTTGTATCTTGGATCGTATCTGGTGAGATCTTGATAGCGATGCGCCGTATGTGATAAGCAAGATGCGGCGCATCTGGAGCAGATTAATCTTGATCTTGTGCATTTCAGTAGACTCTTAACTTCTTGCATGTTTTGCCCCATAATTAGTCCAAAATCGCCAAGTTTCACCAAATGCTTGTTTTCAACTGAGAATTACAAAAGTAAACGATTAAGTATCAATCCTCATACATAATATAATAAAACAAGTCAAATTATTAGGATAAATGATAGTAATAATATGTACTTATTTGAGTTCATCAGACATGAAACCCTCATGCCTAGTGGGTGGCTCGTAGTCTCAAACTGTGGGTCAAGGTCAAGTATCAAGTCTCAGGTGTCAAGTATCAGGTATCAAGTGTCAGGTTTTATATCAAGTTTCATATCAGATTTCATATCAGGGTTCATATTAGGATTCAAGACAGGAGATCAATGCAGGGGTTCACTATCAGGAGATCAATATCAGAAAGTCAAATACCAGAAGGTTCATGTCAATTTATTAAGAAGTAATCCTTTTAAAATGATTTTAAAATAAAGTGGTCTTTAAATCAGTTTTCATAATGAAAGTCTTTAAAAACAATTTTCAAAACCTCTTCATATGTAATTTAGAAAAATAGTTATAAAATCCTATGAACCTTTAAGTATCCCAGGGTCCTAAATATTCAGGTTACCAGGTTATGAACAGGTCATGTCAAGTATCAAGGAAACATAACAGGGTTCAAAACAAGGTTCAGAACAAATGATCAAGACAAGAGTTCAAAGCAAAGGTTCAAATCAAGGTTCACAATACAAGGAAACATAGCAATGGCTTAGGGAATCTTAAATGAATCAAAATCAGAGTTCAAGAGAACGAAGGCACCTTACAAGAAGGGCAGAATATCTGTACCTTATTAACCAAGTAAGCAGAATCACAAAACAAACACTGACAGGAAAATCAGTCACTCCCTCTTCGGACCTAGCGGAGTAAAAGACAGAATTACTAATGGTTCCAATTTACAGATTTCGTTATCTTTCCATTTTAAGTAACTTTCCCAATTTAGTAAGTTTCCATTTTTAGAAAGTTTCCCTATTTAGTAATACTAGTTATTAACATTCAAGTTTATCAACTTAAAGTATTTAGAATGACCATTTTAGTAGTTCAAGGTTCATAAGGTTATTTACACATGATTAAGGTTATTATGGTAGTTTTATACATTTGAGGGTTTATTAATTAATTATGATAAGTTTAAGGACCAATTATGCAATTATCATAAAATTAGGGTATAAAGTGTAATTATTGTAAGGTTACAGGTTCTTACAAGTTAAGTCCTTTAGTATTAGCAAAATAACAATTTAGACCCTTTAGTATTAGAACATAAACAATTAACACCTTTTAAATGTCATATTACACTTTATCAGGTTTTAGGTATGATCTGGACCTGTTTCAAATAATTATAAATCATAGTAGAACTTCGAAATAAAATCTACAAAAATTCACAGAGATACCTAAATGTCCCTAGTATTTTACCTAATTTTTCCATATTTTATTAACTAGTATAGGTATGAATGAAAATTCCATTTCCCTAACCTATCCCAGAATCGTATCTGATGAAACACCCGAAAAGAAATTAATTATTTACCCCATCAATAAAATTTATAAAATCCTACAAAAATTCCAGTAACTAGTAGACATCTAAACTATTACTCATTTCAAAGGAAATCTTCTAATTCGACACGGTTTGTAAATTAAAATTCAAAAACCCAGACTGATTTTCCAGACATACGAATTCGATTTGACACTTAATTTTCTAAAAATCAAAAAGTAACCTTCCAGGCCTCTAAAAATTACAAGATAAATTTTCTCAGGTAGCTATTTCATTGAATTTAGTTCTAGACTCCAGAAACACCAAAATACACGTACACATCAATTAGATACATTCGATTAAAATTGGTCATTTTTCCAGGCCAGCAGCAGTTCTTAATATATCATGTATTCTCTTAGGTTTTCGTCATTCCAATCATTAGTTCTTGACACATAACGATTATAGATGAGTTCGTATCATGTCTAGGTCGATTAATAACAGGTCATACATATTCAAAACAATTTAAAACCATCACACACACCTGTGTCGATTTACATATTAAGATTTAGGGTTTTATGATTCATGATTTTATGTAACCTCTTTTATTATTTCACGTGACAATATCGACTAGAACACAAGATCATAACAAAGATTGAACAAGGTAAGGTAACACAATACCCTCGTAGACCACGAAGAACACGAACACAACAAAGTTAACACACGAACGAATCCTTTCTTCTCCCTCTTTGGATCGAACAGCAGCAGTAAGACAAGGACAAAAACACATGTTTTGATTAATTTTGGTTTCACGAATTCATATAGATCAAGACTAGATTGTGTTACATGGTTACCTTAGAATAAGAACAAGATTCAAGAACTCCTTTTTGGGTATACAAGTCGACAGCAGCAGCAGTAGGAAGAAAGGGAGGCCGACACTTTTGTTAGAGGTGGAGTTTAGGGTTCCTTTTTGGTTTTTTTTTTTAGATCGGTTATACAAAAAAAAAAAATGGAATGCCGAGTATTTTGATTTCCATAAATTAGGAAGGGGATCAATTATCATTATGGGCCTAGTCAATCTTATTTAGTGTAGGAACTTGGACCATATTGTGGTCAAAGGGGGGGGGGGGGCGGCATATATAGCCTTCTTTCTCTTTTTTTTTTTTTTTTTTTTTTTTTTTTTTTTTTTTTTTTTTTTTTTTTTTTTGTACACATTGTATAATGTAAGGTTTTAATTATATTGGAACTTAGGTTAGTGTTACTTAGTTAATATTCGTAAGTTCTCAAAAATTTAAATTCGAGTGTATTTTTGTCATTTCATATTATGTTAAATTTCGGGGTTTTACACTAACTTCTTTGATTAAGTCAATGAACTTGCCATATTGTTCTTCCATCTTTTCTTTCCTCAAACGTTGAGGATATGGAATTCTTGGTTTATATGCTTTGAGCTGTGGAGTGGGTTTAACGACTGGTGTAGGAATTGGTTCGTTATCTTTTGGTTCCTCCTCTGCTTCATCCTCACTATCATCATGAATGATAGTGGTTGTTTGGTTTGGGTTTGGTGGTGGATCATAAGATAGACCACTACGAGTGAATACAGCATTTACATGCTCATTTCTCGTTTGAGGTGGACGATAAGATCCAGATGATGATGGTTTCGGGTTGGATTGAGTATTGCTTGGCAAAGTACCCGATGGTCTAGCAGCAAATTGATCAGAAAGACGACCAAATTTGGTTTCAAGGTCTTGGATAGAAGCTTGATGGTTCTTTTGACCTTGTTCGACTTTGGTTTTGAGGCTGAAGAACTGATTTTTGATAAATTCATTCGTTTGCTTTTGAGCATGCACGAATTCACGCATGGTTTTTTCGAATTCAGATTCTTCATTTTTCTTTTCAGGTGTTTGTGATGATGAACGGTTATCATCACGAGACGATGTCGGACGGTTGTCGTCACAAGGTTGGGAACTACGATTATCATCCCTCGGTGGACAATCTTGCCAATCTCCAGAATTTCTACCGTAGTAGTTTCCACGATATCCTCCTCCTCGATATCCTCCATAAACATAATTGGCTTCGGCTTCGGGACCTCCCATGGGTTTGTCATTACACTCGGATGATGAATGGTTTCCACCACATGCATCCATCGCGCATATCTTTGATCTCTTTTTGGATACTTTGGAATTTAGAATCGATTTTGGTGGTGAGATCTTTCATCATGTCTATGATTTTGGAATTTTCATTCATTCCTTCGGCGAATGCAACGGTTTTTCGTTGAGGTTTGGTTTTGGCATCCTTAGACCAATCGAGCTTAAGAAGTACACGGTCTTCTAGTAAAGTGTAAGCTTCGTTAGGGGTCTTATAAAGGAAAATTCCTCTGGCATCAAGGATACCTTGAGTTGTGTCATCGAGACCATGGTAAAAGATTTGAATGATATTACCACGAGACAAACCATGCCCATGACAACTTCAGAGCATGTTTTTCATTCAAAGCCAAGCTTCGACAAGATTTTCTCCTTCCTTTTGAGTGAAACTACGAATTTCACCTAAGAGACGATCAAACATGGCCGGTGGAAAGAAACGTCCAACAAATGCTTCTCTCATTTGGTCCCAAGTTGTGATCACTCCGGGGTTTAATTCGTTTTACCAAATTTTCGCTTCTCCGGTGAGAGACGATGGAAAGAGTTTAAGGCGGATTGCATTTGCTTCGGTAGTTCCATAACGAAACATGTCACAAATTTCAAGAAAATCGGCGATATGTTTGTGTGGATCGGATCTAACTCGACCATCAAATTGATTGTCTTTAATCATCGAAAGATGATGACCTTTGATAGTGAAGTTATCTCCAAGATTAACGGGAACAATGGCGGCCGCGGGTGTAGGAGCTACAACCCTATTGGTGGCCTACATAGGTCGATCGTCGGCCATTGAAAATGGTAATTCAAGAAAAAGATCAACGATTGGATGAACTTCGGAAAGATTATCAAATGGTGGGTTAACGGTTCTTGGTTTTCTTCGATTATTTGGAACAAATGGGGTTCTCTTTTTGTGAAATAAACTTTCGGGGTTAGACAATGGTGTACTTAATTCTTCGTTAGAAGAGCGAGTGGTCATACACGAGAAAAATGAGCCAATCGAAAAAGATTATCAACTAAAAAGAAAATTAAAGGAATTTTTTTTTGAACAGTAACTGCCGGTTCAAAAATGAACCGGGCGGTTGGGACCGGTCTGGGTCATAGAAACAAATGAACCGGGCTGGCTGAAAATGAACCGGGCGGCTGAGATAGGTCAGGAACAAACAAACCGGGTGGCTGGGTTTGAACCGGGCGGTTGGGGTAGGTCAGAAGACTCTGAACCGGTCGGTTCAGATGTGAACCGGGCGGCTGAGTATTTTCGGGGTCACAGAAACTTTTGAACCGCGATTTCCTGGGTGAAAATTTCAAAGAAATTTTAAAGAACAAGCTTAGGAACAAGAACAAAGCACAAAAATTATAAACAAAAACTCACAAAAACGTTATCAAATCCCCGACAACGACGCCAAAAACTTGATGTGTGTCAAGAGTACAAGTTTTAAATTTAGAAACACGATCTACCAATGATTCAAACGAAACACATACGAGCAAGTATACTCGTCCGTGTGTAGCAAGAGGTGATATGGTAAGCCGAGGTCGTTCACAAGGATTTGTTTAGTTTTTATGTAACGTGAGTTTGATTATAACAAAGACTTAGTAATGATTCTAAAGCAAGCAAATAATGATGATGATGTAAATTCAATATATTAAAAACTACACTTGCCTAGACTAGTTTGCACAATTCCCTTGATATGATTATGACAATGGTTCAAATCGATTATGATCAATAAATTAGATGGTGCTCTAATTTGATTAGTTGGTGTACTAATCTTCTTGTTTTCAACACTTTCAATCCTCGTCAAGATTTTAAGATGACAAAAACAATATTAAGTTTTGATCAAACAAGACTAACACAATTCAATCACTTGATTCGCTATCGTTTCACAAGTAATTGACAACTACACTTTTAGTTTTCTAAGTTTAACCAAGTTACATATGAAATGGTCAATACATAAGGTAACACCTTCATAGACAAAGGTTTATAATTGATTAAATAACAATGTCTCTTTCGAACTATTACACCATTAATAATCAACCAAACTTGATAACTCTTTTGTTTATGAAAACTTTGAAAGCAAAATTCGATCTTAGTATTAGCTTTTCATTGAATTAGAACCATAGAGTCATAATCAATCAACATTCATGTAACAAACATCATCTAGGCAAGTGCACAAGGCACTTAGCCGCACATGGCAAACAAAGTAATAATCACAGAAATTATATCACTTGAAAACATGATTAAAGAGTCTTACAAAAGTTGTAATGATGATTACAAGACTTAGGAACAATTATGAGGTGATCAACAATGATTCCTTCGATGATTACAATGATGGATAATGAATGTAAGTCAACTTCTTCATGCGTTTTCTTCTTTGTAGCCTTTTTGAGAGAGTATGAGAAATTTGGTATATGAGTATGTGTCTTTTCTCTCTAGCCAATGCTTCTAATTAATAGAAAACTACTCCTTGGCCAACAAGCAAGTTTCTTGGGCACCAAGTGTCATAAAATTCTGGACTTGAAGTAAATGAAGCATAATGACAACCCACATGAAGAGTTAGATCATAAAAAGTAGTCATTAAGTGTGCCAGGAGTTGCAGCAACCCTAGGTTGAAGTCTCAACCTGAGGTTCAGATTCCAGCCCAAGGTTTGGAGTAAGGTTGGCATGACAGTTTTGAACCTTGGGTTGAACTTAAGCCTTAGTTGTATTTCTTGAACCTTTGGTTGAGGAAGCAAGCCATAATTCATAGCAAACTTTGCATGTAACTTCTCATTCATTTCATCAACACTTAATCTTTTCTTGAGCTCGGAAATCTTTGTAACTTGATTATTTATCTTTGATGATCTTCTCGAGGTCTCTATTATGGGTAGAATCTTTCATTGTGCATAAGCTCTTGATTTAGCGAATTTTCCCCATCTTTCTAGCTATTTTCTTGGACTTGATTTTACCTGAACCTTAATATATATTTTGTACCTTTTTCGCATAATATTTTCACAAACACAACCAAATACAATGCACAAACATAAAAATAACGCGACTAAAACATGTACGAAATGAGCGTTATCAGAGTCACACTGGACTTCAATGAAAGAAAGTCAATAATATTAAATTATTTTAATCTTTAACAAATAACTACTCTTTAATGAGACAATCAATTACCTTGTGAATGGTCAACCGTGATGTGCAAAAGATGACAAAAGTTAAGGTGATAAAAATGGTTTAATCGGTAGACTGTTTCTATATTCATCGTTTCATATAGTAGACCGTCAACTACATAATAATTAAAAAAAAAGATATTCAAGACCAACAACAAGAAGAAAAACCTTAAGCTATAAACAAAGATCCAGATCAACCATTACAGGCGGCTTCACCAAACTGGAAAGACAAGCCGAGATCCATCAGATCTGCTCATTTTGGATGATGAGGAACATGGTTGTGGTAGGATCCAGATGGATCTTGGTGGAGGCGATGGTTCTTGGCGGCGGTGACGGATCCAGACGAACCATCACCGGCGGATCTTGAATATTACTTTTTTTTTTCTCCAGATCTGAGTTTATAGATATGTTTTGTGTGCGTGTGTTTGAGGACATATGTGAGTTGTTGTTGTTGTGATTTCTTATAGTGATGAAGATGATGTGTCTAGATTGAGTTAGTTAGTTAGTTAGTTAGTTTTTTTTTTTTTTTTTTATTTTTTTTTTTATTTTTTTATTTTATTTTATTTTAAATATAAATGTGATAACGGTGTTATAAAATGGACTGAACTTGTTACGGGTCGTTGGGTTTTGGAGTGGATCCGAGACTTTTTAAACTATTGGACTGAAAGTGAAATACCCGGTAAACCACAAGGACCAAAAATGTAGTTAACTTTTTTTTTTTAGAAAATAACAAAATAGAATGTCGCTTAAAGTACACACAAGTCGCTTAACTTAGGTCGCTCAAAAAGGACACGCCATTATAGCTTACACATGCAGAAAAGGTACATGCCACTTGGCGACTTCTTATTAAAAGTAAAAAAGTCGCAAGTCGCTCGGTCTAGTTTCGGAAGAGTACTTTTTTGGTCTAGTAAAGGTATAAAAGTTGAGCGACTAGTCTAATGTCGGAATTTCCTCTTTATTTATTGCAATCTATGTTGTTTTTTTCTAGTTCTATAAAAATGTTATCGAAAAATTTCCTTAGCCCTCGTTCAGGTTTCAGGTCCACTTGATCATAAGCCCCAAGATAGACTTATCGTAAAAGCATATGGCTTGCAAAGGTATTCAAATAGTTGATAACCTCCATCTGTTTTGCTGTTTTTTAACAATTGAATTGTATGCATCTCACATGGATGTGATGATCCCTCACACCTTTGTTGACCATAATATGTATCCAGTTTTGATCCATTTTTCCTTTTTCTTGTGTACGAATAAGGTTCTGTGTTTACCTATGTCTACGATTTGATTTCCAGTATTTTAGTCATAAAAGTGTGCGCTTAGCATATCCAATGTATAGACTTGGAGCATTTGGCATAACTAAAAGACTGATTTTTGTTCACAACAAGGATAACATCTTGAGGCAATCCTACTTGAAGCATACAGTGAAGGCAGCTGTGGAGTATAGTGAGCATTAGAAAGAATTTACATTCCCTTTTACAGTTCTCCTTAGTGAATAAAGCAATTGATTGTCCCTAGGGGGCTAAATATATGTTGAAAATGATGGATTTGATAATAATATAAAGGGGACAGACGTTGAGGTAGATGTTGCTGAAAAACAGGGCATATCGACATCAAAGACTTTGGTTTTACTGATGCAATGTAGTAGAATCCTAAGTGTAAATTAATCATAAACACTTGATTAAGATAAAGTTTTTAACTTGCTGATGCAGTGATGCTATGTCAATATGATGAGTTTTTTAAACTGCAATAATTAGAGGAATGACGTGCTCATATTATGTAATTACTTAACTCAAAATAGCCTTTGCCTCTATAAAAATTGTTGTTATCAGTAGCTGGATCAATAAAGTTATCATTTCATCTTGTATGTCTCCACTGACTTCTTGTGTCTCTTCTTCTTCTTGTCTCCTGACGTGTCCTTTCCTGGCAGCTTCTTTTCTGCTTTCGGTTTTGGTGCCTTCTTTGCTGCCGGCTTCTTCTCCGCTGCGGGTTTCTTCTCTGCTGCCTTTGGTGCCATTGGTAAAAAATATGTGTGTTTTTTGAAGGTGTTTTTACTGTGTGTGAAGAGATGATGAGAATGAAGTAATTATGGGGTTTGTTATATAGGGTGTGGAGGTGGGATTTAATTGGTGGGTTTTGTGTCACGCGGATCGTGAATATTGGCCATTGGATTAGAAGATTATATTTGAACGCTGGAGGTTGGATTCATTCGTGATTTGAAATTTTTTCTTTAAACGAACTGGGTCGGGTTTAAATAGGCTTCAATATAATTTGAATGAACTGGTCGGGTTATTGATGGCAACGAAAGTACTTTACGAGATGGAGTGAATACTTTTAGGGCCCGTTTGGTTTGTAGATGGGTTTATGATTATGATTTGGATTTGGATTTAAAATTGGTTTAAGATTTTTATTTGAATTTGATATAAGAGAGAGAAAATAATATTTAAAAATGTATTTTATATTAAAATATGAATTAAAAATTATATAAACTAAAAATGAAAGGATAAAAATAAAAAATAAAAAAACATGAAGGAGAAACCATGTGGTCCTACATGTGTCATAAAACCTCTTAGAGCCCCTATCTTTAGCCTACCCCAAATATTTGGATTACATGCCTAAACCCAAATACAAAAAATTCAAACAAACACTTGAATTAAATTTCTTATCCCAAAACCCTTGATGACCCCCAAAACCAAACGGGCCCTTAGTCATTTAGATTCGTTTAAGTAAATGGGTCAAAACACACATTTAATATTGGGGATGTGTCCAATATGTAAACTTACAAGTAAAAAAGGTGGAGTAGGTCCAAACTTTGTAAACCATCAAGGAGCATCTGACGTTTGGGATTCACTGGAACGCGGGGTCAAGAGCGATGCTACACACGGGAGTCAAGCAGTTTACTTGGCAGGTCAAAACGAGTTATCCGGTTCAGTTCAAACGAATCCCTTTAAGAACAGAGATAAAGGGGTTCGGGTCCTGAATCCTATTTGATTGAACTTGGTGTCCAGTGTGTAACACCCCAACCCGACAAGGGTAAAGATGTCACACTAATGGTTTCATATCAGATCAGAACAAAGCACACATTACAGTAATACAAGAAATCTCAAAGGTTACAAATGAAACACTGAAATTACAAGGTTACAAATGCGAATACAAATTCTAACAAAATATAATATCTTCTAATCAACTCTAATCCAGAATAACTATCAAGTCTTCTAAGTCCAAGGTACTCTCCACTCATACCCATCTTCCAACTAAAACCTGCCGCAGGAAAAGAAATGCGGCTGAGCTTAAAAAGCCTAGTGAACAGATATATAATAAACGGAAACGAAAGTAAACGGAAATGAACAGAAGTAGCATAATGAATAATATATAAGTAAAGGTTTAAAGAGTAAAGGTTTAGGACAGTAATCCACCACGAGCCCATATCATAACATATCACATATCATATCTTATCATATCTTCATAATCATATAGAGGGGAGACCTCTCAGATAATCAGATAATATGAGGGGTGTCCTCATTCTTCAAATGGAGTAGCTAACTCCCGAACTTTGTGAAAGGAGTGGATTGCACCCATCCCCAGTCACCATATCATATCAAAACGAACTGTCCACGAACACGGACACGAACCTAGGATGCATCCATTCGCCCCCCGAACAAAATCATATAGGCCATAATAAATCATATAGTGTGCATGCATATCATAATCAAAATGGGGACGGTGTAACCAAATCACTAGGGCTACACGCTAGTCATGCCAGTGGTGCATCACAGACACGGCCATGTTACCTTCATGGCTAGGAAACGAACTTGGCTCGGGTATCAAACTGGGGTCAAATGTCAAAGTCCAAATCAAAGCAAAGGTCCATGTAGTCATAGTCCAAATATCAAAGTCCAAATCACAGGGTTCATATCAAAAGGTTCAAAGTAAACATGTCATATCGAACATCAAAGTCAAAATGAATCGAATAAACGAACCAAGGTGTAGGGGAACATAGCAATGGCTTAGGGAAATCCTAAACGAACCAAAATCAGAAGTCAAGAGAACGAAGGCACCTTACTGAGAAGGGCAGAATATCTGTACCTTAAACGAAATGAAGGCTAACGATTGAATGAACACCTGGAAATACGAGTCATTCCTTCTTCAGCGAATCTACACGAATTTATGGTCGTCTTAGTTAATAACTTATTTTAAATCAGATTCTTCATTTTATCGGCTTTCCATTTTTAGTAACTTGCTATTATTTAGTAACGTTCTATTTTTAGAAAGTTTTCCGAGACAATAATTTAATACTTTAAGGTTATAATCGACAATTAAATAAATTTAAAGGCTTAATATGACTAACATTATAGTTTAGGGTTTAATATGACACTTTTAATAATTTAGGGTTTATACTAGTCATTTTATTTAAGTTCAGGGGCTAAAGTGTAAATTACATATTTTATGAAAATTCTTATACTTGAACATTTTAAACACTTCATTAATGATTTCCTGTAATAAGGACCCTAACCCGAACACTCTTTTTTACTTTACTCTTTTGATCCCTTTTTAACCCACATATAGCCAACTACTCAACACAACACACACTCTCTTTTATCCAACCAACTCGACTTCATTTTCCCCTTTCCAAAACTAAACCAAACTTGACCCTTTTCTCTTCTTGTTTTCCCTTTATACGTGACCATAAACACCACAAAACACCCATTTTTGAACCCAAAGTATTTATACTAATAGACTCATTCTTCTTGTTTTAACATCCCTCTTACTCGACACCTATAACTCACATGCTACACTTCATTTTCCAGTCATTTGACACCCCACTCAACCCTTTCAAAAAAAATCAGTTTGTATGCCACGCATGCATGGCATATCTACAAAATCAGTTTTCGAAAATCAGTTTTCAAGATACTACAAAATCCACACGCGCAGCCACTCCTATCACATCCATAATTCGAGACCCATGCATGTAATATCAACAACGAGACACCCATGACTTTCTCGACTTCAACCTATATAGGACACAACACTCTCTTCGGTACACTTTGTCGACACAACACACCCTTCTCGTTACCCCTTTTTGAGCCACAACGAAACCCAAACGACTCAACATTAACCAACCTACACCCACGACTCTTGGCCCTTTTTTACTCAGTTTATTTATACGCTTTATATCCACTCCAAACTGACACACATACACCTTATTCGACCACCAACTTAACGAGGCAAAACGATGAAACCAAACAACCTAACTCCTAACTCTCTGATCTGATTACACACTCTCAAACACATGTTTTTCTCACTCCCATCACACAAGTTCATAACTCAGTGGTCAATATGCATGCATGTTTTCAGCCCTACTATCCCCCACATGAAATTTCATATAATCATGTCATTAACCATGCTACTGAATACGTATTCTCATCTTTATTTACTTAAGTCCATGTCCAGTTCTTATTAGTATATATATTAGAAATAAAAGAATCATTGGCTGACCAAAATGTGTGCATGGCTACGAATTGAAAAAGGAAACAGAAACAAGACTGTTATGTGTAGTATCCAATATCATCATATCATAACGTTTCATACATATTTTAATGAAAAGAGATCATAGTTCCATTTGTGTATTTATTATTTAACGAATCCGAATATTAGGTACGACACACACGACTCATTCATATCTTCATCTTTAACGAACCAAAGTAGGTTGAGCTCACCTAATATATACGTATACATGTTTCATATTCGAAAGGAAAAACACGAAGACGAAAGGAGGGATACCTCTAGGACGATTTAGAACAGATGACACAAGATACTACCAAGTCGTTTTCCAACAAGTTAGAGCACAAAAGTAACCCGATCACTAACAAGCTACCACCTTCGTTACCTCTTGATTTCTTGGAGAGAAGAAAAAAAAATTGGGCTGCCGTCACTTTGTTGTAGGTTTAGGTTTGAACGTGAGATGGGATTGTGAGATTCGGTTTGAGAAGAGAATAAATGTGGGCAATTATAATGGAGATATGGCACAAAAGTTACCGAATATTTGGGGTCAGTTTAAGACCAAATCTTCTTCACAATATTATATGTATTTAGCCATTTAAAAGGAAATATTGTTGTGTACATCGGACCTTGTATTTAATTTGTTGTACGTGTGCAAATTTGATTTATTTTGCCCTATGAATCGTGTGATATAAGACCAATTTCCCATTTATATGTTGTGTACAAACTTTATTCACTTTGGACTAGCATTTAGACGTGTGATATATAATGTATGCTATATATATTTGTGTCGAATTTTATACGGTCTATTTATGGCTTGTAGGATTTAACATGATAATTTCTCATATGATAGTTCATAATTACTTGGGTTCAGTTTGAGGTTCAAATTAATACGTATTTTAGAATTTACGTTTCTAGGTTACTATAGGTTATATAATTCATATTTCATTTATATATTTTAGGTGTTCTATAAAAATTCAAATTAGAGGGGTAATTTAGAGATCTTAACTGAATGGAAAATGAGGGTTTTACAATTCTTCCCCTCTAAAAAAAAATTTTCGTCCTCGAAAATTGAAGTCGCAAGGTTAAACGAGGTCGTATCAAGTCGCAAAAGTTCATCACAAACATTCTCTCGCCCGAGGAGGTTCTTCCACAAGATCTTCAGACCAAAAGTTTCTCATGACTCAATCAAAACAAGGTGGGTTCAAATTCCTCAGAAAAAGACAAATTAGGTTGATTCAGATCAAAAGACCATGCAACAAAAATGGAGGATAGGTGAATCTTCCGGAAAGCTCATATGAAATACGAACAAGATTTCAAATCAAATTGACTGTGTCAACAGCGAAGAGCTCTACAAAGAGTTCAAGATTTATAACTGAGGTCAAACAGAATGCAAAACGAGAGTCCAAACTCATCCAGATATCTAATGAAAACAGAGTACACGCATAGGTAGAATGAACTTAAAGTCTCACCAATCATGGATAGACCAACGAAGATCAAACTCTAAACTTCTTAGGTACTCCCCAAGATATCCTATAGCCACAATGAGTGCACGTTATATGGTGTAAGTATTATCACGTTGATCAGGCGTCATAATACTAGCACCACATAATTATGCCTTCATGATGATCATACTTTATCTCAAGTCGTAATCAAAACCACCTATCTTAATCCACATAGTACTTCTATAGTCATCAAAGGTCAACCAAAATCGAATGCCAAAGTCAAACAGGAAACAAAACTATTCGCAAGAGTATCAAAGCTCCAGATTGCCTAACAGAAGTGAGGTACGCCGTCACAAGCATCATATCTTCCATAATTCGCCAAATTCTCTCAAAACAAAGCCATCACCGAACATACGAAAATAAACACGAACTGAACTACTTCTAGAGAACTTAAATCATAAAAGGATCTTATTACTTTATAACAAAACTTAAGAGGGTCAACGGAAATGAAAGTTAGTCGCCAAGAACTCCGGCCTTCATAGAATCAACTCTTCCAAACATAAAGGGTCTGCTTCAAAAATCCGTTCATTCAACACATCCAATCTCTTCGAGTCCGGTTAATCTGTCTTCGTCCGTCCATAATTTTGGAAGTGAAACCTGAATCGGATACTTGTGTCTGGTTCGTCAAGCCTCCTGCAGTTCTTCTTGGAGTAATGTGAATTCCTAGCATGCTCTTTAAATCTCTTCATCATCCAGTCTGCTTCCGCCCTCAATTCATCTTAGTACAACCAAGATGAATAGGGAAGTGAGACTGCATGTCTTCATCAGCTCCAGGTTCGCCATCTTGACTGGAATTTCTTCTTCTGCATCGCCAACACTTCTGCCTTGTAAGGAATGTCTTCACTCTTCAGGGTAGCCACCGTTGTTGTCAACTCCAGGTCAGGTATCGAAGTAATTCTTCTGATATGATTCTAGTTGTCCTGATGCATACGAAAAACTTTCTGTGCAGCAAGGGAGTATCACCGAGTCTCTTTCTGAATATCCCAAAATTGTTCCGCCCGAGGGTATGGAAGCTAATTTCTATCCCAGCTTTTCCAAAACTCCATTCTCAATCGAACTAAGTTGTTTCTCTCTGTTCACGAAATTTCTCAATGGTATCATAAATTGCAAACATCTTCTAGAATTCTTCTGCAAAGTTCAAAAGGTTTCAGTTCTCCGTTCTGCTATCGGTCTTGACCAATTAGTGATAGTTTTCAAAACTTGCGGGATTTAAAAAGGTATCCTCAAATAAGAACATCGTTGTCTTAACAAATATCAATCTCTCAGAATGCACAAACGATCGACGACTTTCCTAGCAAAGTGCAAAGATGATTTTCATGTTCTTCCTCGTTTCCGAACATACTATTAAGTCATACAATGACCATTTGCCCAAGTACTCACGAGAAAATACTATTTATCAAATTCACGAAACAGTCACAGCTTTAGCTAATACTATTAGCGTCACTAACCGTCATAACAGTCGTTACGAATACGGAAGTGATTCCAAGAATAAAATCAATTTTATCAGAAGGAAACCTCGCGCTCTGAAATTAAACAAACACATGGTCGTTCGGGGAAAATAATGGCTCCTAACGGTATTACAGTTCAGCTTCCTGTAATCGATACATATCTCCAGTCATCATCCTTCTTCATCGCGAACGAAACTAAAACACGCCCAGAAATACACTTAAGTAAACTCACTTCCTGGTCTTCGGTTGCTGCTCTTCCCGATTGCTCAATCCAACAGGTATGATTCCGGACACATCTGAAAGACACCTTCGCTCAGTGACTAGACAATCTCTCGGTATCATGTCAAATCTTACTTCACATTCCGGTGAAAACTTGGTGGTTCAGTCACGAATCATATTCAGAAAACTCAGGGTGCCAAATAACTCTCAAAATAAGATTCATTCATTGGTGCACGAAATGGGTTCAAGGAAGACTTCATAACCGCGAAAGTAATACAGGAGTCTCCAGAGTAACAGTGATAGCAAAGGTTTAACAATCGGTAATCATGGTAGGGAGTTCAAATTTATTACAAACGTCAAAGGTGAGACACAGAAGGGTAGTTGTCAATATTTGAATGCTCAATCAACCAATTCCTTGTCAGAATAAAATCGAAGTTAACTACCCAAAGAAAGACAGATCAGTATAACAAAACTTATCGTTCAAAAGTGAGAGGGAAACATTCTTATACTCGTGGTTACATACTACAAGACTTCTCATAGGGACAGAGATGGGTGAAACGAAATCAAATAGTGTCGGAAGATTCATAAACGTTTATCAAAGCAAAAGATAAATAACAAAATGTATCAAGTACGTCATCGCCATGGAGATTCTCAGAATGCCCGAAGAGGTATCAAAATGATTAATGAAAGGATCAAAGATCAGAGTCAAAATCTGAAGATGAAGATCAAATAGTGTCAGGCAATTACTATGCAATTCTCACCGCCTTCAAGATTTAATTAGGTTTCAATTCTTAGGTGGTGCAAAGCATAAGCTTTCAATTCCCAAAAGTGATATCAACAGGATCTAACCAAAAGCAAGGCATGAATCAGAGTGATGCGGAAGCAATGATACTTAACAAATGCCTTATAGTCTACCCGTTCCTCACTGGTCAAAACTTACGTTCCTATAGGGAAATCTTAAAGCAAATTCTTCAAAGGTTGTCTTACGAGCGCCTACAGGGAAAACTTAGTGGTCCTAACTTACACAGGCCAAGGGTAAATGTATTACAAATCGCAACCTGTCTCTGACACCATAATTGTAACACCCCAACCCGACAAGGGTAAAGATGTCACACTAATGGTTTCATATCAGATCAGAACAAAGCACACATTACAGTAATACAAGAAATCTCAAAGGTTACAAATGAAACACTGAAATTACAAGGTTACAAATGCGAATACAAATTCTAACAAAATATAATATCTTCTAATCAACTCTAATCCAGAATAACTATCAAGTCTTCTAAGTCCAAGGTACTCTCCACTCATACCCATCTTCCAACTAAAACCTGCCGCAGGAAAAGAAATGCGGCTGAGCTTAAAAAGCCTAGTGAACAGATATATAATAAACGGAAACGAAAGTAAACGGAAATGAATAGAAGTAGCATAATGAATAAGATATAAGTAAAGGTTTAAAGAGTAAAGGTTTAGGACAGTAATCCACCACGAGCCCATATCATAACATATCACATATCATATCTTATCATATCTTCATAATCATATAGAGGGGAGACCTCTCAGATAATCAGATAATATGAGAGGGTGTCCTCATTCTTCAAATGGAGTAGCTAACTCCCGAACTTTGTGAAAGGAGTGGATTGCACCCATCCCCAGTCACCATATCATATCAAAACGAACTGTCCACGAACACGGACACGAACCTAGGATGCATCCATTCGCCCCCCGAACAAAATCATATAGGCCATAATAAATCATATAGTGTGCATGCATATCATAATCAAAATGGGGACGGTGTAACCAAATCACTAGGGCTACACGCTAGTCATGCCAGTGGTGCATCACAGACACGGCCATGTTACCTTCATGGCTAGGAAACGAACTTGGCTCGGGTATCAAACTGGGGTCAAATGTCAAAGTCCAAATCAAAGCAAAGGTCCATGTAGTCATAGTCCAAATATCAAAGTCCAAATCACAGGGTTCATATCAAAAGGTTCAAAGTAAACATGTCATATCGAACATCAAAGTCAAAATGAATCGAATAAACGAACCAAGGTGTAGGGGAACATAGCAATGGCTTAGGGAAATCCTAAACGAACCAAAATCAGAAGTCAAGAGAACGAAGGCACCTTACTGAGAAGGGCAGAATATCTGTACCTTAAACGAAATGAAGGCTAACGATTGAATGAACACCTGGAAATACGAGTCATTCCTTCTTCAGCGAATCTACACGAATTTATGGTCGTCTTAGTTAATAACTTATTTTAAATCAGATTCTTCATTTTATCGGCTTTCCATTTTTAGTAACTTGCTATTATTTAGTAACGTTCTATTTTTAGAAAGTTTTCCGAGACAATAATTTAATACTTTAAGGTTATAATCGACAATTAAATAAATTTAAAGGCTTAATATGACTAACATTATAGTTTAGGGTTTAATATGACACTTTTAATAATTTAGGGTTTATACTAGTCATTTTATTTAAGTTCAGGGGCTAAAGTGTAAATTACATATTTTATGAAAATTCTTATACTTGAACATTTTAAACACTTCATTAATGATTTCCTGTAATAAGGACCCTAACCCGAACACTCTTTTTTACTTTACTCTTTTGATCCCTTTTTAACCCACATATAGCCAACTACTCAACACAACACACACTCTCTTTTATCCAACCAACTCGACTTCATTTTCCCCTTTCCAAAACTAAACCAAACTTGACCCTTTTCTCTTCTTGTTTTCCCTTTATACGTGACCATAAACACCACAAAACACCCATTTTTGAACCCAAAGTATTTATACTAATAGACTCATTCTTCTTGTTTTAACATCCCTCTTACTCGACACCTATAACTCACATGCTACACTTCATTTTCCAGTCATTTGACACCCCACTCAACCCTTTCAAAAAAAATCAGTTTGTATGCCACGCATGCATGGCATATCTACAAAATCAGTTTTCGAAAATCAGTTTTCAAGATACTACAAAATCCACACGCGCAGCCACTCCTATCACATCCATAATTCGAGACCCATGCATGTAATATCAACAACGAGACACCCATGACTTTCTCGACTTCAACCTATATAGGACACAACACTCTCTTCGGTACACTTTGTCGACACAACACACCCTTCTCGTTACCCCTTTTTGAGCCACAACGAAACCCAAACGACTCAACATTAACCAACCTACACCCACGACTCTTGGCCCTTTTTTACTCAGTTTATTTATACGCTTTATATCCACTCCAAACTGAAACACATACACCTTATTCGACCACCAACTTAACGAGGCAAAACGATGAAACCAAACAACCTAACTCCTAACTCTCTGATCTGATTACACACTCTCAAACACATGTTTTTCTCACTCCCATCACACAAGTTCATAACTCAGTGGTCAATATGCATGCATGTTTTCAGCCCTACTATCCCCCACATGAAATTTCATATAATCATGTCATTAACCATGCTACTGAATACGTATTCTCATCTTTATTTACTTAAGTCCATGTCCAGTTCTTATTAGTATATATATTAGAAATAAAAGAATCATTGGCTGACCAAAATGTGTGCATGGCTACGAATTGAAAAAGGAAACAGAAACAAGACTGTTATGTGTAGTATCCAATATCATCATATCATAACGTTTCATACATATTTTAATGAAAAGAGATCATAGTTCCATTTGTGTATTTATTATTTAACGAATCCGAATATTAGGTACGACACACACGACTCATTCATATCTTCATCTTTAACGAACCAAAGTAGGTTGAGCTCACCTAATATATACGTATACATGTTTCATATTCGAAAGGAAAAACACGAAGACGAAAGGAGGGATACCTCTAGGACGATTTAGAACAGATGACACAAGATACTACCAAGTCGTTTTCCAACAAGTTAGAGCACAAAAGTAACCCGATCACTAACAAGCTACCACCTTCGTTACCTCTTGATTTCTTGGAGAGAAGAAAAAAAAAATTGGGCTGCCGTCACTTTGTTGTAGGTTTAGGGTTTGAGCGTGAGATGGGATTGTGAGATTCGGTTTGAGAAGAGAATAAATGTGGGCAATTATAATGGAGATATGGCACAAAAGTTACCGAATATTTGGGGTCAGTTTAAGACCAAATCTTCTTCACAATATTATATGTATTTAGCCATTTAAAAGGAAATATTGTTGTGTACATCGGACCTTGTATTTAATTTGTTGTACGTGTGCAAATTTGATTTATTTTGCCCTATGAATCGTGTGATATAAGACCAATTTCCCATTTATATGTTGTGTACAAACTTTATTCACTTTGGACTAGCATTTAGACGTGTGATATATAATGTATGCTATATATATTTGTGTCGAATTTTATACGGTCTATTTATGGCTTGTAGGATTTAACATGATAATTTCTCATATGATAGTTCATAATTACTTGGGTTCAGTTTGTGGTTCAAATTAATACGTATTTTAGAATTTACGTTTCTAGGTTACTATAGGTTATATAATTCATATTTCATTTATATATTTTAGGTGTTCTATAAAAATTCAAATTAGAGGGGTAATTTACAGATCTTAACTGAATGGAAAATGAGGGTTTTACACAGTGAACTTACCCCTTGGGCTTTTTTGCTTTACGGTTTTAGCTAGTTGTCCAGTGAACTTACACCGACATTTTTAGAAATATGAAGAGTTGGACACTAACTATATGTTTACAACATGGATGAACTCTATTCTCAAGATCAATAAATGTATTTTATGTATAACTCCTGTAAAATTTATCTTATAAAAATTTCGTATTAGAGGAAATGATTTGTAAATATTTGTATTTATTTGATTTATCTATTTCCTTGTAATTTAGTTATTGACTCTCCATAATTATAGGAGAGATTCTTGTATTCTTTGAATATAAATAATAATCTCAATCACCTCAGAAATCATTGAGGTTGATTTTCTACATGGTATCAGCCTAACATCTCTCCCTCAATCGATCCTTTTTCCCTCCCCTTCAATTTTTCTACATGGCTACCTTGGCCGAACCTGCTGTCCCCCATCTCTCTCTTGTTAAACTTTCCTCCTCCAATTATCTTATCTGGCGCAACCACATGACCTTGTTACTGGGACTTCACAAACTTTCGGCCCATATTGATGGTTCTTCACCCGCCGAAACCATTATCGCCAATGAAAAAACTGCCCCCAATCCAGAGTTTGCATCCTGGACCGCCGCCGATCAGAAGGCTGCTCTCCTTCTTCTTTCTTCTCTGACCGAGGAAGCAGCAACCGAATTTCTCGGCATAACTAATGCTCGACAGATCTGGATTGTGTTGGAACATACATATAGCAATGCGTCCATTGAACGTGTTCAGTCCTTACGCGACTCTCTTCAACAACTTACCAAAGGTGCGTCGTCTGTTACAGAATTTTCACGAAAGTTTAAGCTTTTCTGTGAACAGCTTGCTGCAATCGGTCATCCGGTTGCCGAAACCGACAAGATACACTGGTTTCTTCGTGGACTTGGTCCCTCTTATGAAGGTTTTTCCATCGTCATTCGCGCCATCAAACCCACACCATTATTTCGTGATCTTGTTTCTCAAGCAGAGAGTCATGACTTGTTTTCACAATCACTTCATGGCACTGCTACACCTCCGGCTGCGTTTCACGTTCAAACCAAACGTGAATCTTCAAAGCCGAGTCGGGGTTGTGGCTCATACCGTGGCTCTTCCTCTCGTGGTTCTTGTGGCAGGGGCCATAGTAACAATCATCGGCCGTCCCACTGTCAATTGTGCCGTACAAATGGCCACTATGCTTCGGCCTGTCCAGATCTTCGCACCTTTGCCACTCAGTCTTCAGCCTCAGATGATACCTTGGCAAAGGCATTTCATGCTCAATGCCATGTTACGCATGACACTCCCGATTGGACCGGTGACACGGGAGCCACTGACCACATGACTCCTAATCAAGAGTGTCTCCATCCTTCCACTCCTTACACAGGTAAACATCAGGTTATTTTCGGAAGTGGTAAGCGTCTTCCCATAACGCACATCGGATCCTCTAAACTTTGTGATAACATTAACCTTCGAAATGTACTTGTTGTTCCAAATCTCACCAAAAAATTACTATCAATAAGCAAGCTAACTGCTGATCATCCGGTTGATGTCTTGTTTTCTCAATTTTTTTTTCATATTCAGGATCGGACAACAAAACAAGTACTTGCTCGAGGGACATGCGTTGATGGACTCTATGTGCTTCAGAATGAACCATAAGCCCTTGTTGCTGGTGTTTCAAATAAAGCTTCTTATGTATTATGGCATGCTCGTTTGGGTCACGCGTCGTTTGATGTTATTTCTAGTTTAAATAAGACTTGTTGTTTGTCACTTACTTCTTTATTACCTAAACCCGATATTTGTACTTCATGTCAACTTGCAAAAGGAAAATGGTTGCCATTTATTAATAATGAAAATCGAGCTTCTTTCCCGTTAGACTTGGTTCACTGTGATTTATGGGGTCCCGCACCTATCACTTCTACGGATGGTTATCGATATTATGTGGTTTTTATTGATGATTATTCCAGGTTCACGTGGTTCTATCCACTCAAAACAAAAACAGGTTTTTACGCGGTGTTACCGGCTTTCATTAAACTTGTGCAAACTCAATGTTCACGAAAAATCAAAACGTTTCAAAGTGATGGTGGAAGTGAGTTTGTGAACCACACCGTTCATAAAATCTTCGAAGAAAATGGGACGTTTCACAGATTTTCATGTCCACACACGCCCGAACAAAACGGACGTGCTGAAAGAAAACATCGCCATATAGTTGAAACTGGACTTGCTATGTTGTTTAATGCTCACGTGCCTGCTTCCTTTTGGGTTGATGCTTTCACTTCGGCAACTTATGTTATTAACCGTGTGCCAACCCCTCTTCTAGCGAACAAGTCTCCGTTTCAAATTCTATTTGATCAGCTACCAAACTACTCCAATTTTCGGGTTTATGGGTGTCGTGTTTTTCCTTACCTACGTGACTATGCTAAGCATAAGCTCGAGCCACGAAGTCTTCCATGTATTTTTCTTGGCTATAGTGCTTCTCACAAGGGTTTTCGCTGTTTGGATCCTACCACCAATCGGGTTTTCATATCCCGTCATGCTCGCTTCAATGAGTCGTCATTTCCATTTAAAGATACTAATGCTTCCATGGATTCTCATCAATTTCTTCTCACCACTTTCTGTGAAGATACACCCACTGCCACTTCCCCTCATGATCCAACCTCCTCATCTTCTCCTTCTGGCCTATCAACACCCGCAAGCCCAGCTACATTTTGCCTGTTTGTACCTTAAATACTACCACATTACCTAATAACTCTCACGCCCATAACCCACCTCCTACCCAACCCACTATCGAACCCACTACCCAATCCACTGCTGACCCCACTGCCCAATCCACTGCTGACCAACAACAACCCGAACCCACTAATGCCTTCGACTTTCCCAGCTCCTCCACCCAACCCGCCAACACTGTTGTTTCTGAAGCCGTCCCCGATGCCCCTACTACCACTCCCATATCCACTGTCTCTAATTCTCATCATATGACGACTCGAGCAAAGACGGGAATTTTTAAACCCAAGCATCAGGCGGACCTTGCTGCCCTACAATCCTATGCCTTACATGTGGCCTTGTCCACTGTCACCGAGCCACGCGGTTTCAAGTCGGCCGCCAAAGATCCAAAATGGATGGCAGCAATGGTGGAAGAAATTCAGGCACTTCATCAAAACAACACTTGGACGTTGGTTCCGTGGCCATTATCTATGAATGTTGTGGGCTCCAAATGGGTGTTTCGTACTAAATATCACTTCGATGGGTCTATTGATCGGTATAAAGCACGTTTAGTGGCTCAAGGTTTTACTCAAATTCCGGGGTTGGATTATTCCCATACCTTTTGTCCGGTAGTAAAGGCATCTACCATTCGCATCGTCTTGTCTCTCGCGGTGCTCAATAAATGGAAATTGCATCAGCTCGATGTCAAGAATGCCTTCCTCAACAGTGATTTGAATGAAACCGTCTTCATGGAACAACCACCCGGGTTTGTAGACTCCAGTCATCCAAATTATGTTTGCAAATTATCTAAGGCGCTCTATGGTCTCAAACAAGCCATTCGTGCTTGGCTTCAACGTTTAAGCACGTTCCTTCTATCCTACGGTTTTACATGCAGTCGGGCCGACACATCTCTTTTTATTCTTCGCAGAGATGCCCACATTATGTATCTTCTTGTTTACGTTGATGATCTTATCCTTACCGGAAATGATGAAGTTGTTCTTCGGTCCTTTATTTCTCATCTTCATCGGGAATTTGCAATCAAGGATCTTGGCAGTCTTAATTATTTCCTGGGCTTAGAAGTTGTTCACACGGACACTGGCTTGTTTCTTACACAAGCTAAGTATGCTAAAGATATTCTTCTTCGAGCACAATTATATGATTCTAAACCGGTACATACTCCTCTTGCTCCGCATGAATCTTTTTCGGTCATGGGTGTGCCCTATTCCGATCCCATTTTGTATCGATCGTGGGTTGGAGCTTTGCAATATTTAACCATCACCAGACCTGACCTCTCGTATGCCGTTAACCAACTCTCTCAGTTTCTTCATAGTCCAATAGTTGATCATTTTCGAGCGGTCAAACGTCTCTTAAGGTATGTCAAAGGTACTCTTTCCTTTGGCCTTACCTATAGCCGTTCACACCTGCCCGATATCACTGGTTACTCTGATGCGGATTGGGCACGTTGTCTTGATACGCGACACTCAACGTACGGCTACTCGATTTTTCTTGGTGGTAACCTTGTCTCTTGGAGTGCAAAGAAACAGCCTACCGTCTCCAGTTCAAGCTGCTGAATACCGAGCTATGGCTAACACGGCTGCTGAGCTTGTTTGGATTACTCATCTTCTACGAGAGTTGCATGCTCTACCACCTGATCGTCCAACGTTACTCTGTGACAATAAGAGCGCCTTGTTCATGACTCAGAATCCCGTTTCTCACAAACGTGCTAAACACATTGACTTGGACTATCATTTCATTCGTGGGCTTGTTAATTCTGGTAAACTCTATACCAAGTTTGTACCGACCAATCTTCAGGTGGCTGATATTTTTACCAAGAGTCTTCCGCGCGCTCAATTTGATGTCTTTCGTAACATGCTTCGTCTTGGTCCGCCACCATTCCGATTGAAGGGGGTATTAGAGGAAATGATTTGTAAATATTTGTATTTATTTGATTTATCTATTTCCTTGTAATTTAGTTATTGACTCTCCATAATTATAGGAGAGATTCTTGTATTCTTTGAATATAAATAATAATCTCAATCACCTCAGAAATCATCGATGTTGATTTTCTACATTTCGATGTCACGTGTGTTTGCCAATTTTGTCTTTCTTTAAAGACTTATTTTTTTACTCAACTTAGTGGATAACTATTTTCTAGTTACTCGCACGTGTTTGACTTTTTGATCGTGGTTTTTAATTTAGTCGTTTTCTTTTAGGCGTTGGCTTTTAGGTGTTGCTTGGTGTTTGCCATAGCTGCTCTCTCTGTGTGAAGTTTTCCAAATATTGTTAGGGAAAATGATGCCTGCAGTTGGGGGCAGGCCATTGCCTGCTTCTCTTTGTAAAAAAGGGTGGGGACAGGGAAAAAATGTGTATCAGTCACTTACCGGAGGGGCTAAATTGTACATTTTTCAAACTTTTTATAAAGGGGAAGGCAGACAATTCCCCTGCCCCCCAACTGCAGGTATATTATCCCCATATTGTTATTATTAGTTTTGGTGTTTGTATCGTCTAGTATTTTGTTATTTTTAGTTAAGAAAAATTATTACTATAAAAACACTAGATACAGTGGATGTTACAGAGCGAGTTATCTAGCAAAGGGTTTTGGCTCAGTTGGTACCTACATTCAAAAAATTCATAGGCCCACTAGAGAAATTTTATGGATAAAAGGTCACGGGTTCAAGTCTCAGCTCGTGCTCACTCAAGTTGGTGCCCTACAGTATAAAGACCATTAAACAAATATTCACTAATTAGAGCTAATTAATTTGAGAGATAAAAATAATTAATAAACGCAATCATCATGTGTTTGAAATTCCTATGAATTTTATTAAGTACCTAGCTGATCAATAAAAACACATGTATTAATCAGAAAATACCAAAACACAAACATGTATAAGTTAACGGACATCATTCAGCAGCCAATCGATCTTCATCAATCTCTTTTTCAGATAACCGTGGCTGTGCTATGCAGCATGTGAAGTGACGAAGAGCGGACCTAACTGGATATGTAATCCAAGTGAAGATTAAAGATATCGGAAACGCCGTCTGAATAGGGGTACTCTTTTCCTTAAGAGTATACTTTGAAGAAATTCCGGCCTATGATGCCATCTAAATTAAAATCTGGATTAACGACAATGTCAAGATCCCGGGCCAACTCAATTACAAGCGAGAGAATGCGTGCGTTGATGTTGGGTAGACGAATTATGGTTAAGGAGGGATCTTCTTCCATCATTTGTACTGAGAACAATCCTGATTGCTTGGCCACAGCTTCTTCGACCTCGAAAGTTACTCCATCAGAGCTTTCCAAAGTGAGTATTCTTGACATGATCGGAGTAAGACTGCATACAAGGGGATAGGAGATATATACGTATATAAAACATGTACGAATATTTTTCCTTCTGCATGTTTAGCCATATATCTTTTTTAATTTGAATTGGACTCCGTGTAGATATAAAAACATAAAATAAAAAAGAAGTTATGATATTCATTATCCTAATAAGCACTAGGTTCAAAATGCATAAAAGGATAAACTTTGGACATCGAAGAAGGGGATTGTAAAACCATGACTCGTATTAAATATTGTTTAATTTATTTTTTTGAAGTAAAACCTTGAAAAGCTGATACATTTAGTCAACATTTAGAAAAAAATTTTCGTTTATTTGTCAAGTAAAAACCAAAACTTTAATAGGCCTTTTTTTTTTTTTTTTTTTTTTTTTTTTTTTTTTTTTTTTTTTTTTTTTTGTTCCCTGTAGTAAAGACAGATACAAAACAAAGTGATAACTTTGTACTTAACCATAACTTGGAGGGCTTGGGATGTACATTCTGAATACTTTAAATTTTCGTTATATTCTGTTATTGTCAATAGGAGTGTACGTGTTTAAACCATAAATATCTTCATTCCATGCATGCATGCACCATTTTCATACCTTCAACTCAACGTTTCATTGATATCGTAAACCCTACTTACAAGTTACAATAACAATCATGTCTACATCGTCGTCAAAAACCATCGTTTTGAAAAGCACCGAAGGAGAATTGTTCGAGATCGAAGAAGAGGCAGCAAAGCTATCATCAGTTCTTGAACCTTTAATAGAAAATGGTTGCGTGAAACCTTACATCCCTATCCCCAATGTTAATAAAAACACCCTCTCAAAAGTCGTCGACTTCTGCCAAAGGTACATCAAAGTTGTAAAAAAAGATGGAGAGAAAGTGAAATCCTTAATCAAATTGTACGTAAACGAGGATGAAAAATCTCTATTTGATTTGCAAAAAGCGGCTCGATATCTGGATATTGAGGACATGTTCATGTTAGTTTCCAGAACTTTGCTTGATAAATTGAAGGAAAAAACTGCGGATGAGATGTGTGAGTTTGTCGACGTTGACGCTATCAACGATTTATCGCCAAGGAGATTAGCCGCCATCCGTAAAGTACTTCCCAAGGCATTTAACTGACCAGTAAAATGTAGCACATGGTTTATGTTTAATTTTTTTTGAATATTGTTACTCTGCACGTTATTGTAAGCTTGAAAAGATCGATCCATATATCTTGTAACATCGAAACAATGTTGATTAACCGAATTGTATTAGATCTCTGATTTTCATAAATCTTGTATCATGTAATGAATAAATGATCATATCTTTGAACCCTATGACTTGTGTTTATATTCTTGGTTGAATTGATATTATACCTCAAATCAGTAGCGTTTTATTTATTTGTTTTCTATGGTTCTTCCATATATACTAACTGTTTAATTGCTACCAAGGCCTTTAGTCATGGTACGTATATGTGAGTGACGCGACAAACTCAAGGTTGTGGGTTCATGTCTTGTTGCCATTTTAAGAAAATAATTACTGTTTAATTGTTGGTACCGAGCTAAAATAAATATTTCGAAAACAATATTAGTAGTTGGAAGGCTTGTTTTGTATATTTAGAATATTTTTCTCCGTTTGTTATTTCAGTTAGAGTCGGTTTAGTCAACCCTTTTTGATAAAAATATCTTCTACCATTTCATGCGATTGGTAATCTCACATAACTTAAAGGACATTTCCTGCACATTTTAAAGATTTTTGGGTGTTTTTTAAAAATTATTGCGTATTCTGTTAAAAACGGTTATATCGTCTTGTTTCTATATAAATATCCTTCATTCATAAACCATGAAGATTTGAAGCATCACAACTGGTCAAATATAAACTCACAAGTATGTGAATAAATAGTGGGTAAAGGAAAATATGAGAGAAGGATACATTCATTCATAGATAGGTGGCTCGTGCTTTTTGCAAACATTGGTTCCTTTCAATTCTTTTTTTATATGTAGGTCTTTCAATCTAAAGAAAACAAAAATGGACCCACCAAATAAATTGGCTTTATTTACATCTTCCATTTAGCCCATGTATTTATTAAACGAGGTGCAGGTGCCCGCCGCAACGCGGCGGGGGCGTCTGCTATATTTTTGGATTATTGTATGTGCGAACTCTGTTGTAGGAAAACAGGCAGTGATGTTTTGGCTGCTGTTGTTTACAGAAAATGGCATTCCCTACAACGAAAATGAGCAGCAGCATCAACCAACTTCTTCGCTCATTAAATGGTAACAATTCACAATACCATTAAACAAATACAGCAAAGGTAAATCGAACTCAGGCATATATTTATAACATAGACAAATAGACAAATCAATACAGAATAGGTTTACATCCGAAACCACCGTCGGACTGCCATCACTTTTGCGTATAAAGCTAGAACTTATTTAGTGACACGCATATAAAGTACAACCTATTTCATTACGCAAGAGGCTTTCCCAGAAAAAAGGGAGAAAACATAGATACATTTGTTGTAGTTCCAAAAAAAACCCTACTCAACCATGTTTAAATTCATAAAATACTTTCATGATGGACCTGGAGTTGAGGTATTACAATGAGCATTGCGTGTAGCCTCTTTAAAGCATGAATGTTCAACCGTAGTTTGCGTCTTTGTTTTATCTTCATAACCTGCACGTTAAAACCTAAATTAATATTCCATGTGGATAGGTATTGCAAGAATAAAAGGTAAGTTTGAGTTGCACTTAGTCTAAGACCATCTTATGGATAAGACCATCTTTTGTACACTTTGGATCCTCCATCATTTTTTCTAAAGATTCAACCAACACCAATGAACTGCTACGACTTTCCCTATATTGGATGTAATGAGTACATTAGCATGTTACTGGAGTAAAAGAGCGATGTACCAAAAATGTATGTTTCAAATAGCCGATACAGGATATGAGTTCATCTTAGCGGCTCATATAGTGTAAACGAATATGCCTTTTAATTGCGTACGGCCTTCTTAGACCTTCGTAACTATCTTAAGAAAAGCGATATGCCTCAAAATTTTCTTTTAAATCAAATCATAAGCAAGTTATGCAACCTAGTATCCTAGTGTAAGCTCATTATGTAATAGATAACTGGATATTTTTAATATGACATAAAGAGTTAATGATCATTTAATCTACAAAGCAAATAATATATACATCTAATTGTCATCTAACTTGGGCAAAAGCATTAAAGTTACCAGAACTCATCCTTACTAATTCAGATACCCCAATACAGATACACATACTTCCTATATCAGTAAAGGAAGTCTTGTAAAAGTATACCTTGAAAGCGAAGCCGAAAGTAAGCACACTGCAAAAATATTACATGTACCCTCGCAAAACATTATATGACTTACCTACAAATTAAAATTTACCATTAAAATAAACTCAACTAAGTTAATATTAAAACATAAACCTTTAAAGTACCTAAGAGAAACCTGGAGTGTATTACTTGCATGCGACCGTGAACTTGTTCTAGGTGTAGGCGCATCTAGTGTCTCGGACAGGTCTGCATGACAACAATATGAAAGGTTTAATAAAAGGCGTGTAAAGTGTGACGACAAATAGTTGCATCTTCAGTTAAAAAATGTTATAAACGTAAAAGATGAAGAAGATTAAGTACACTATAACGATTAAAAAGCCATACCTGCACGCGCATGCCTAGTTGCTGCACTTGGTATAGGGCGGGTTGATCAGATCCTCGTTTCTATACCTGTGGGTGACTCCGTAGCTGTTGTAGCTATAGGCACACCCACTGTGTCTGATATGCCTGCGATAACAATAATGCCAGAGGTTTGATAAGAGGCGCCGAAGCTAAAATAACAAACAACTGTATCTCAAGTTTGTGCTACAGACAATCTACAATTTTCACATGCCAACATGTTATGTTGCTGAATTAAAAACAACTTTAAGTAAAAATGGTGTAAAACTGTATGTGGAAATGCTAAAAGAGAAAGCAATAACTTCTGTCATATTCCAAACTCGAATGTTAATGTTATAAACTAAAGTGCTGGAGGGTGAACTCAGTTTACGGAGGTCATAAAAGGAAAGGGAGATGCCACTAACTTCTGCGAGTTGCTGTTGGTATGGCTAATGGGTCTTCGCCTCATGTTGAGGACTGGGTTTGTCTATCAACTGTATCTGCAGTGATTGTAACAGAAAATAATTTATAAGGAAGGAACCAAGGTACACCATAAAGCGCAGAGTGATTGTGCATTAGTATTGTGACATACCCGCAACCATTTGGCTGAACACCCTTTTGCGGAGACCATATGTATGGCGGCCATTGGCTGTTGTCCATATGTTACAATCACCATGTCATTACAGATGTCAGTCTACTAAAAGTGACGAAAGTTGTCAATTGCTAAAGATATAATACCTGAATCGGAAGCTGTATGTGTTTGCGTGTTGCTGCAAGGAGGATGAGCAGAATTCGGAACGCCAATGACTGCCATCACAATGCAAATGTTCAAAGCTTGGACAGACGACTGCCAAGACTGTATACTAATATGGATAGATGAAATATCTTACCTTCTGGGAGTAGTCGTTGCTGTGTTATTGCTTGTTCTTCTGTAGGTTACCCGAATTCAAATTACCTAATAAGTGCACAAAATAAGCTTAAACAAACTACGGAACACAAAGTAACATTTTTGCACAAACGACTCGAGTTCGCAACAAAAGCCAAAATCATAAATATTATACTTCAAGATGGTATTGCAACTGATACTCGTCTTCAGGTTTGTCAAGTACCTGTAAAACATAAACCAAAAACATTAGCTAATGAAACAACTATATCCCTGATTGGATATCCTTGCGTTTCTTATATTACAAAGATTAATATAAAGCTGAACTTAGGGTAGAACAAAGTATGCAAACATTTTCAATATTCATGAGTGTAAGTCGTCAGTCTTGCTATATGACGGGCTGAATATTCGATCTCTCCAGCAGCTTCGGGCCTTACACAAAAAAACATTATCAATCAATTTAGAAACGTGTAATAATGAATCAACCATCATCCATTAGCATTTGCATACCTTTGATGTATCCATCTTTCGAATTTTGGACAGTTTATTTAGTAGCTAAATGATTTGGGTTTACGTGCATTCATTGATATATATATATAGCTCAATGAATTATTTGTTGTGACACGTTGATGTTAACGTGGCGGACGGTGGTGGTGGTGTTTAGTAAATTAGATATTTTGATCTTTATCTCACGAATAGAAAGGTTTTTTGAATATTATGTAATGTTTTTTTTTTATTAATAAAATGTTATGTTTTTAATTGTATATAGTTTTTGTGGGATTTTATGTATTAAAAATAAATGGAAAAGAAAAGGTGATGTGGCAATTAGGTGATTAGGTGAAACCAATGCTACCAAATTGGAGAAAATTGGAGTGAATTGGTGAAGTGTGAGTTGGAAGGTTTTTATTGGTTATTGATGATGTGGAAAATTGGTGAAGGGAGGGATAGGTGAAACCACTCCCTCCACCATAATCGAACTCAGCTCTTGATACCTAAAGATCAGGAAACAAGTGACCACTTCTACAAACGTGCAAATGTACATACACAAAACTCGGTCATAGCTTTTACTTTTTTTTGAACAGTCAACGGGACGGCTAGCCCTTGGGTCCTGCAGTGACATCCAATTGGGCAGTATGCAGAGGCTCAAGGCGCACTAGCGACCGATGAAGTCACGGAAACAACGGGGGAGGGAAAACTCACCAACCAAGCAGCCCGTAGGCACTACACTTAATTGGGAGAAAACCTTGCCTCCTCCAGGATTCGAACCCGCATCAACGAGTCCAAACCCCTTCATTGGGGGACTTGGGTACCATCTGCGCTAGAAGCCAGATGTTAGCTTTTACTAGTTCATCACATATATGATCTTTTACCATTTATTTAATTCAAATACTAAAATACTAAAATACTAATTCAAGATTAAACCCAACAAACCATTCTCCATTTTCATTCTTTTGAATATATGGAAGTGCTCTGATGACAAGAATTCGAGTTCGAAGAAACCGCAGCACAACTCTTACTCCAAAATCAAACACATCATCAAACAAGATCCCTCTAAAACCATCAATCCGATCCCTGGAGTTAAAGGGCACACTCTCTCGAAGATCATCGACTACTGCACGAAACATGTCACTGATAAGGACAACGAGGAAGCTTTGGAATCGTTTGATTTAGTAAACACCCCCTAAGACTGTAGATATCTAAATATCCTTAACAAGTAAGAAAACTTCCTAGCTAAGTTTCCTTAGAAGGTAAGGATGTTTACTAGTTAAGCTTCCTCCATTATTAATATTACAAAATATCTATTAAACATACTTCTAATTAAACAAACAATCTTAGATACTTTAACAGTTTTTGCCCTTTCAGCTTGACAGAAATGGAAAATGCACGTGTTATTATGGATGTTCTTGCAGAAATGCTGACGGGGTAGATCCAGAGAAGAAAGAGGTAAAGATTTTTTTGATTAATATGATTTAATTTGTTTTATGTATTAATATCTCAGATCAACTCATCAACTACATCTTAATCTGTCATGTGGATTGACTACATTGATGTTCATTTTGTTTAGATATATACTAATAAATTCATCATGATAGATTGACTTGTTTCTCACCATAATCATAATATTATCAGGGACTTAAGCATGAGGTTATTGTAGACTTGGTGGAGCAGTGTCGTACGTACAAGAGAAGAGTAGTACACCTGGTTAACTCAACTTTGTAAGTCCTCTTGTAATTCTACTAATCACTTCAATCATTGCCGTTTTCACCAAATTATACTATTAAAATTTGTGTCTTCAGTATCATTTTGCATGCTATAATCTCATTCATTCATTTTGTGCTGAGCAAAGGGGTTTATTTATTTATTTATTTATTTATTTATTTTTTGTGGTGGTCACGGGGATGAATCATTATTACGTCAAGGATTAGCTTTAAATGACGATTTGGAGTGAATTCTGTCCAAACATCAAGCACTTCTTGCAGGAACCCCTGTTTCTTCTTACGATTTGGTCCATTTGGAGTGAATTCTATCCAAACATGCAGGGGACACCAAACAACTCAGGTAATCAATTTTACTGGCACTTCCCATAATTATGTGACCAATGCTATTTAAGTTAGATTAAGCACCTCAACAATCTTAATCTCCGAGATATATGTAAGATATATTTCATCCATTATTGTGATAGTTGGTCAGGTAGTGTTATATATCTAATACCATTTAGCTAAAAACAAAATGGGCCAAACAGGTTAAAAGTCACTCGGAGTGTAACCTCCTATATTGCTTTTTTTGAAAAAAAAAAATAGATCATTTGGCTGATAATAGGTTCTGTAATCTTATTGATATATAATTTGTGTATGAAGATCTTTTTAAAATTTGGACTAAAAGAATTGTTCCCAGCCTATTTAGACCAGCCAAATATTAGCTTGTTTATCCAAGCAAGTTTGACCTGCTTCTATTGTCTGCAGATTTGCCCGTCGTGCTCTTGGGTGGGCAGAATCAATTTCTCTTGCTCCAATTACAACTAGTAGATCATCAACACCTACATCAAATGTCGTTGCCAAATTTGACCTTTTGAGTGGAGACAATTTTAGCTCACCAACAGCTGTAAATTCCCTCGCTATTGTACCAGTCGGTGAAGCCCAGCCTTCTACTCCCGTATCTCAGAACAACGCACTAGCACTTGTCAACAGTTTTCACCTCAAAACGGTTCGCCTCAGCAACCGGAATTTTATTCAAATGGAAGTGTTCCCATCACAGGTCCACCCGAACTCGTGTGTTGGGCACAATACATTCAAGTGTCACCTTTAATGTGGAACGGTAATATGCCTCGACAACAACAACAACCGTCTTCACCGTGTTTTTGTTGATTTTAAATATCTTGACATTCAAATAAATAAATAAACATCAAAGCACGTAATAGCGGAAGCAAGGATCTAATTTAACACATAATATTATTACCGAATATTAAATAAGAAACGTACCATTATGATCCTATCAAGAACAAGGATCAAATCTTCTTTCTCCTTCACTTGAACAATCAAACGGATTAACGTGGAACCCCTTACCTTTTTGTTCCACAATCCAAGATTAATTACTAAAGTAAGTAATTAACGAGCTCTTGTACACACGTACAATAAGCGGCTAACGAATGGTGCTAGCAATTGGACACAAGAAAACCAAACTAACTTTGTTTACTTGAAAGCTATGGATCGACACCCTACAATAGGTGTTCGACCGGTTATGGGCAAGAGGAGAGAAGAGAATAGTTTAAGGTTAATAACAATGCACTAGGTAAAAAAACTAAAGACCCTTGGCATTGTATTTATAGTGAATGGTAGCTTGGTGACCAAGTTGGGTCGATTAGTGTTTTTATCCCCTAAGGGACGATCGGCCTAGTCCAAGGTTTAGGGGTTCTAGATCCTTCCAATCCCCTTATTTCACTAATAGTCCTTCCACTATTTACTTAACGACCGTTAGTCAATTCGGTTAATTACTTAACGTCCGTTATGTATCATTTCGTGTCAAAATAATTAAAATACATAACTATTATATATATTAATTATTTACGTTAGTCATTCATACGTAAAGTGTGCAATCTCTCGAACCCGAGTTCGAATCTAGTCTTACACGATAATATTTTTCCATTTAAACTCTAACAGCTCCCACTTGGAAATCTATTAAAAGTGTAATGACATTGGTTAGCGTCTAGGAACACGCCAATGCCCCCAGAACAACTCGGGTGGTGGTTCTCCTAGAAAAAACCATTCGATGATTCATCATCATACTTATCCTTTTGTTTCTAATACTACATTAATAAAGATATGGATCTAAGTCATTCTTTATTAATAATTCTGTTTCTCGTTGTTTATGATTAAATAAGATTACCAAATCTTCTGAACCATTCAGGGGAGATCTTGGGTGTGGCCACACAAACATCTTACCAATCCTACGAGGGGCCCAGCAGTATTAAACTCCAAACAATTTTAAGGAAAAAATTCTATCTTGACTACGAGCATAACTCATGCACTTCGCAACGTTTTTGAAAACAATCCTTATTGCTACCAGTTACGTATAGCGGTAGATTGAATCACAGAAATGCACTACATGCATGACAGTTATCTGGCATCTCAAGTCTGAGGATAACTATATACTCATGATTTAATTGATGACAAGATCCATAAAGTAAACTCATGTCGGCGGGATAAAGTCCTATACTCAAACAATTTGAATATCATGTGAAATTGGCATGACAACGCATCAATATACTTTCAAGTATATTATACCTACACTCAGATTTACCTTAATTTAATGATATTCCCATATCATTAACTGGCAATGGACAGTTTAGAATATATAAATATATTCAAGGATATAAACATGCAAATATATGATATATTATTAAGAAAATGATAACAAAACATAACCATTATTTCATTCCATTAAAATTAATAACTGTTTTACAACATCCCAATATCCAAACACTAATCACAGATATGCATGAAACTATTAGCTAAACGAAGTCCCATGGCATCAGAAAGTTCTTTAAGCTTTCCTCCGGGTAGAGCCTTCGTTAATGGATCTGCTAAGTTGTTATTTGTGTGAACTTTGAGTAATTCGATCTCGCCAATATCCACTTGTTCCCTAACATAGTGATATCGAATCGGGAAATGTCTGGTGCCCTTCATGATTCCAGGTTCATTGGCAAATGTAATTGCGGCTGAATTGTCACAATACATTTTTATAGGTCTTTCGATTGAGGGCATAACTCCAAGCCCTGAAATGAACTTCCTAATCCAGACTGCTTCCATTGCAGCTTCTGAGGCAGCAATATACTCGCTTTCTGTAGCAGACATCGCAATAGTGCTCTGCTTCTTGCTCTTCCAATCCACAGCTCCTCCATTGATGACAAAGATGTAACCCGTCTGAGACTTCGTATCATCTTTATCATACTTCCAGGATGCATCGCAGTAACCTGAAACACACAGCTCTGCTTCTGGATTTCCCCCATACACTAAAAACATATCCTTCGTAGCTCTCAAATAATTGAGAATATGTTTCACAGCCGTCTAGTAGAGTTCACCTGGATTCTGCTGATATCGACTGGTAATGTTCTGAGCAAGCGCCACATCGGGCCTTGTACATCTCACCGCATACATAATAGATCCCACAGCCGAAGCGTAAGGGACTCTTCTCATGCGTGCCTCCTCTTCAGGAGTTGAAGCACAAGCTTTGCTACTCCAGCCATGATCTACTTGCATTAGCAAAAATCCCTTCTTGGAATTTTGCATATTGAATCTCTTCAATATCTTGTCAATGTAAGCACTTTGACTTAAACCAATTAATCGCCTTGATCTATCTCTATAGATCTTGATTCCCAGAATGTATGTTGCTTCCCCTAGATCGTTCATGGAAAAACATTTCCCAAGATAGGCTTTCACCTTATTCAAACTTGGAATGTCTTTACCCATGATCAATATGTCATCGACATATAGAACTAGGAAAATAACACCATTCCCACTAGCTTTGTGATATACACATGGCTCATCAAGATTTTGAGTAAATCCAAACCTTTTGATTTCTTCGTCAAATCTTTTATTCCATTGACGTGATGCTTGCTTCAATCCATAAATGGGTCTTTGAAGTTTGCATACACGTTTTAGATATTTTGGATTCACAAACCCCTCAGGCTGCGCCATATAGATGTCTTCATCTAGACGACCGTTCAAGAAGGCGGTTTTTACATCCATCTGCCAAATCTCATAATCATAGTATGCAGCTATGGCTATGAGAATCCTAATAGCTCTAATGTCAGCTACAGAATAAAAGGTCTCCTCGTAGTCAATGCCATATATTTGAGTAAAGCCTTTAGCTACCAAACGGGCCTTATAGGTGTGTACATTGCCATCCATGTCAGTCTTCTTCTTGAAGAGCCACTTACTCCCAACTACCTTGGCATTAGGAGGAAGGTCTACTTCAATTCAGACTTGATTGTCTTTCATGGATTGCATTTCCCCATTCATAGCAATCTGCCATTTATCCTTTTCAGGATCATTCATGGCAGCTCAATAATTAGCAGGCTCTCCAAGGTCCCCTAATATAGTTTCCTCAACCTCTACGTTAAGACATAGACATTCAGGTGCTTTCACAGTCCTTGCGGATCTGCGAATGGGAATCACATCAACTTCAGGTGGAGGACCCAGACTATCTGGTTCCACAGGAAGTTCACTAGTGTTTTCAAAAGGTAATGTATCCTTTTGATCATCTTCCAGATCATAGAGCCTCCCACTGAATTCTTGAGATATTAGATCTTTTTCAAGAAAATCTGCATATCTGGCAACAATTACCTTTTGTTCAGGTGGAAAGTAAAAGTAGTAACCCATCGTTTCCTTTGGGTATCCTACAAAGATACATTTAACAGATCTTTGTTGGAGTTTATCAGCTGAGTCACGTTTTACAAACGTCTCGCAACCCCAGACCTTAAGATAAGACAAGTTAGGTATTTTCCCAAACCATAACTCATAGGGTGTCTTATCCACCTTCTTGGTTGGAACCATGTTTAATATGCGAATCGCAGATTCCAAGGCATAATCCCAAAAGGATAACGGCAGAGTAGTAAGATTAAACATAGATCGCACCATATCTAATAATGTACGATTCCTTCTCTCAGATACACCATTTTGTTGTGGAGTATATGGAGATGTGAGATGCTGAACAATTTCATTCTCACTTAGATAATCTTTAAACTCCTGACTAAGGTATTCTCCACCTCTATCGGATCAAAGAGCTTTAATCTTCTTTCCTAGTTGCAATTCTACTTCAGCTTTAAAAACCTTAAATGTTTCAAATACCTCATATTTATGTTTAAGAAAATAAACATAACCATAACGGCTGAAATCATCCGTGAAGGTTAAGAAGTAGCTAGCACCTCTCTTTGACGTATGTCTAAGTGGTCCGCACACATCAGTATGTATTAAACCAAGTAGATCATCAGCCTTTTCAATACGATTATTAAAAGGTTTCTTGGTCATCTTCCCAGATATACAAGATTCGCACTTATCAAATGATTCATCATTGATATCTTTCAAAAGCCCATCACGTTGCAGCTTTTGCATGCGAGTCTTGCCTATGTGGGCAAGTCGACAATGCCAAAGATAAGACGAATCCAAGACATTCTTGACTCTCTTATTGTTGATGCTATACATCGAATTATAATCACTATGTTCATTCATATTAATCTCAAACACACCATTTACAGCAATCGCATCAAAGTAAAAAAAATTATTTAATGTAATAGAAATTTTATTGCCAGAAATAGTATGATGAAATCTCAAATTCAACAAACAAGCAAAAGAAATAACACCTCTAACAATAGATGGTGAATAATGACAATTATTTAAATTCAGTATCAAGCCCGAAGGCAAAACTAATTCAAACATTCCTATGGCTTCAACTGCTGCTTGTTCACCATTGCCCACTTGCAGAAATTGCTCCCCATAGGCGAGTCTCTTTTGCACTCTAAATCCCTGTAGCGTATTACAAATGTGAATACCGCATCCAGTATCATATGCCCAGGAATTTAATTTACAAGTTAGTAAAAATAATTCAATCATAAAGAAATTACCTGAAGTACTGGCTTGCCCAGTCTCACCCTTTAGCTTTTTCTGTCGCAACTCCTCGAGATAAAGAGGACAGTTCCTCTTCCTGTGTCCAGTCTCGTGGCAGTGATGACAACCTTGATCTTTCTTATTAGGATTAGGCTTGTTCTTCTTAGGGGCTTTCTTAGGTTCAGGCTGATAAGACATAACTTGTTTACCCTTATCAGCAGCTTTACCTTTCCCCTTATTCTGCGGTTTTGGTTTCTGAACCCTACCTCCTTGTACAGCTAATACCTCAGGAGTAGGAGCCTTAACTGGTAAACCCTTTTCATAGTCAACGAGCATTGCGAACAATTCCGTTACTGTCTTTCCCGAGCAATGCATGTTGTAAGTTGAAACAAAACCCATAAAATCCTTGTTCAAGGATTGGATGATTAAGTTCACACATGTATCCTCAGGAACAACATAATTGATCTGTGATAGCTGGTCCATGTAACTCTTCATGACCAACACATGATCAGCTACTGGTTTACCATCCCCTTGCCTACAGCAATACAATTTTCTGATCAAATCCAAAATTGCTTCAAGCCAGTCGATTTTTCTCCTTCAAAAATAACTTTGAAGGCAGAACTTTGTGCAGTGTTATTGGGTTGGGCCATTTCTACAGAAATAAGTTCAAATATTAGTATTTTCGATAATACAATTTTCAAGAAAAGAAAATTACCCAGGAAATACAATATAACCATTTAATTCTCTTGAAAACTAGGATCCAACTTTTCATAGTTCCACTACATCAGTTGATCTGCTAGTAGTGAAAGTACAAAAGATGGTAACTTGTCGTACAATAATCGGCAAAACAATTTCCGACTCTTAGAAAGTTATGGCAATTACATTTGCCAAACAATTTGCAATGTAAGCATGTTTCTTCCCATCTCATGCTTTAAGTCTCAAGGTCTCACTTATAACTTAATTAAGTCGTCTAATTTAGAAACATGTAAATTCACATAATTTTATCACATCAGTTGATCTGCTAGCAATAAAAGTATGTAATTTACCTTGTCATTAATATCTGTGTCAAGGTCTCACTTACGCCAGATATTAACTTCAAGTGTCTCTTATAATTAGATAGCATGGACTTAAATTTTAAGGGTATTTATTTTGATGTGACAATCAAAATATGTACAAAGAAGCATGCACTCATCTTTGTATCATAAGTTTTCAAAATAATTTGACGCACAGGCGAGCGGAGAGACAGAATGGAGTCTCTTTAAGGCCACAATTTAATGCGAAACCAACCTTATACCCACTTTATAGTTTGTCAAATTAGGTCCGCCGCTTCGACCATTTGTACAGTTGCATCAATCAATTAAAAGTTTATGATTCTAAGTCTTATAAAATTATGTAGTAAATTATTAAATTGCTAGTCTCGCCTGGGAGCAAATTACCGTGCGAAGCGAACCACTGTCGGCACATAAGACTTGGCAATAAATAATTTACCACATTAAGGTTTCATAGTTATTAGGTCCATTTAATTTTTATACCAAAAATCACCCTCTTTTTTCTTACAATTCAAGAACAATTTAAACAAATAAGACAAGTAATTTTAACAAAAATTAAATAAACACAAATAACGCATATAATCTTAACAATTAAATCATATAGCCACATGCAAACCTTTTGATAAATCCTATTAATAATCTATATGTGTAATTATTATGTATATAATTAATAAAACTCCCATTGGTTTTCGAGCGCATTGTACCCAATGAACCACAGACGCCAACAATTCGCCGCGTAAGTTTTAATAATTAAATACCACATAGCACATAACTGATTCATTAATTTAATATATTAGGTCTTCCCTAATTTTAGATTTATCTAAAACATGTAGCATATAAAACAAACCCTAATTCATAATTCCTTGCATGAAGAATCATGAATTAAACAGGAACGTAACCCTTATTCAAATAAACACATAAACATGTCCTAATTTAGGGTTACAAAACTAACTTTTTAATTAACAAGGGTCGAACCCCCCCCCCTAAATTATGGTTCGAATTATTTTTTAGTTCTAGTAATAAAACCCTAAAAAAATCGACTAACAAACATGTAAATCCAAATCAAGATTTGATTTTTATTATGTGTTTCGATAATAACAATTACATGTTAAATTGGCTCGTGATGCCACTGTTGATTTTAAATATCTTGACATTCAAATAAATAAATAAACATCACAGCACGTAATAGCGGAAGCAAGGATCTAATTTAACACATAATAGTATTACCGAATATTAAATAAGAAACGTACCGTTATGATCCTATCAAGAACAAGGATCAAATCTTCTTTCTCCTTCACTTGAACAATCAAACGGATTAACGTGGAACCCCTTACCTTTTTATTTCACAATCCAAGATTAATTACTAAAAGTAAGTAATTAACGAGCTCTTGTACCCACGTACTATAAGCGGCTAACGAATGGTGCAAGCAATTGGACACAAGAAAACCAAACTAACTTTGTTTACTTGAAAGCTATGGATCGACACCTTACAATAGGTGTTCGACCGATTATGGGCAAGAGGAGAGAAGAGAATAGTTTAGGGTTAATAACAATGCACTAGGTAAAAAAATTAAAGACCTTTGGCATTGTATTTGTAGTGAATGGTAGCTTGGTGACCAAGTTGCGTCGATTAGGGTTTTTATCCCCTAAGCGCCGATCGGCCTAGTCCAAGGTTTAGGGGTTCTAGATCCTTCCAATCCCCTTATTTCACTAATAGTCCTTCCACTATTTACTTAATGACCGTTAGTCAATTCGGTTAATTACTTAACGTCCGTTATGTATCATTTCGTGTCCAAATAATTAAAATACATAACTATTATATATATTAATTATTTACCTTAGTTATTCATACGTAAAGTGTGCAATCCCTCGAACCCGAGTTCGAATCTAGTCTTACACGATAATATTTTTCTATTTAAACTCTAACAGTTTTGGTAAGTGAAGTATTTGTCATATGCATTGAACGTACTCCTAGTTTTCTTAAGATATAACATTAGTTATTGAGAAAGTTGCAAAAATGGCCCCTCTGGTATGGTGAAATCATGGATCTGTTCAGTGTTCCGTTGTGGCCCTTTTTTGAATTTTTTTTTACGAATATGGTTGAGTGTTTACTTCCATTGTATGTCTCTGGTCCGTTAAACTTTGGGTAAATTGGCAAAAGGGCCAAAATTACATGGGACCTACATCAAACTGGACTAAATCTTCGTGTATATACCAAATGACCTTTCATTCAAGTGTTTTGGAAATACCAATATTGCCTGTGGAATCTCACTTTTTGGCGCAAAAAACCACTTTATTTTGATTAAAGCACAATTGAATCCTTAAAAGTAACTTCGTGACATATGTTTTGAAGTGGAGGGCCAGTTTGGTACAAGTTAGAAGAATTGGTTAGAATGAGCAAGTCACATCTCAACTGGGTGCAACAAGTGACTTTAAACTATAGGGACCAAAGAGATCATATAGAAACTTTAAGAATCAAAAGCGGGTTAAATGGTCATTTGATGACAAAATTAACACATCCGCTGTTAAGTTTGAGGTACCAGGGACCAAAAATGCAAACAGTCTGTGAAACCAGGAACCATTTCTGCGAATAGTTTTGAGCATGGACGGTGTCCATAGTTTTCGCCATACTATAGGGATTCTTAATTTAATGTATCCATCATATATATTTTCTATTTTGTTAGTAGGTGGTTCTATGAGTGGTGGATTACCGCCACCGCCTTGGGAAGCTCAGCCTGCTGATACTCAATCCGTAGGCACACAATACTCTCAACCTCAGGACTTTCAAACCATGGGAAACAACAATAATCAGGTAATGGGTATGAACATGCAGCAACAAACGGGCAGCTATATGCCGCAACTGAACCACCAGCCTGTCTATACCAACCAAGTTCCTCAACAACAATTCCAAGGGGGTATGCTTCCACAGCAACAAAGTCAACCTAGCCAAATGGCTTTCTTGTATAATCAACAAATGGCTCAGCAAATGGCTCAACAGATGTATAATAACCAAATGGCACAAGCCTATGGCTATGGTGGAGGCAGTGGTGGTGGTTACGGTTATGGGAACGGATATGGGCAGCAACAAAATGCACTATATATGAGTCAAAGAATGTCGGGTATGTCATTGAGAGATGAAAGTACTGTTTACACGGGTCCTTCAATGGCTAATGCTTCTTACGTGCACTTACCAACAGGGAAACCCCAAAAGGCAGAGGACAAGCTATTTGGAGACCTTGTTGATTTTGCTAAAGTGAAACCCAACAAAACGTGACCCAATTGACTTGTTTGTATACTATAACTTGCTTTATTTTTTCCCCAAATAATTACTATCATATATTCTTCTTGAGCCTATATTTGTCTGCGAGATTTTTTTTTGGGATAATTACAAAAATAGCCCAAGCAACCAAGTGATTTTCCTTATCTACCCCGAGATTGGAAAATATTTTTTTTGGGGCAAGGGCAACCTACACTTTTTAGGGCAACTGAAATCTGGAAGTGTATTTTTTGGGCAACTTGTGTATTTTTTTGGGCAACAATCGACATTCTTTAGGCAACTGGGGACACGTGTCATCATATGGGGCGAGTTGCTCAGTTGCCCGGGGTACGGGCTAGAAAAAGAAAATCACTTCGATCCATGGTCTATTTTTGTAATTATCCCATTTTTTTTTACTATTATTCTTCTACAATGTATATATTGTATGTATAGGTCCATTGATGAGTCTGGACACTTTGAATTTGATCATCTGTAATGATTGTTGTTTGCATTGGTAGTCTTTTTGGCTAATTGTTTTTTCCAGATTTCAGTTTTAAATGTAGTTGAAAGCCTGAATTTATTCAGCAATATCTTGTCCGTTGTTGGGTAAGATCATGTAATATTGTTTTTTTTTTTTCATATCTTGAAAATGTACCATATTACGTTCTCTCTTTTATCACACACACACAATTTATTCACTCTTGATCTTTTGATCTGTTTTTGGTTGGTTCATTGTAGCAGTGGTGGTTTAGATCTGTGGGGTTGATTCAAGCTGTTTTAAATCAGTTTACAGTTCTTGTTGAATTGAGATGCAACAAGTACTTTTGTGTGTAATACCATGTTTATGCGCAGATCGTCTTCTATTATTCGCTTACTATAAACTCTAAACTTCAATGTACAATGTAGGGCTGTAATGAAGCCAAGCCGAGCTCGAGCTTGACAGGTTTGAGCTCTGCTCGAAAATCATAAGGTAGGCTCGAGCTCGGCTCGATAGCTCGACGAGCTTTAATCATTCAAGCTTGAGTTCGACTCGAGTAATATTCGAATAATGCTCGAGCTCGGCTTGAAAAGCTCGAATTTACACATAAATATAATATTCGATAGTCAAACTCATCAATAAAGTAAATAAAATACACGATGAACTTAAAAGCAAAGAACCTTTACAAAACTTTCAGGAGCATTACTGCTTAAAAAGTCTTCTATGATAAATATTTATGTACATGAAGTCTTGAAAAGGTCAATAAAAGCTCGAGCACGAGCCATTAAAAGCCCGAGCTTGGCTCGTTATGTGTTTCGAGCTAGTTTATTAGGCTCGGCTCGGGCTTGAGCTCGATAAAAGCTTCACTCGATCGAGTCAAGCTCAAGCTTCGCGACGATAATTAAATTATCTTTTTGTAGAAAACTAGAAGGAAGGTTGAATAATTTTTACCGATTTAAATTTAGCTTATCAAAACTTTTAGATTGAAAGTATGTGAAACCTTTGGATGTTGAGATATGGATAATGCAAGATACTAGTAGTGAAATAAATACATAAAAGTAAAGAGATAAAGGAAAGAAGTGTGACACAATTGTTTATAGTGGTTCGGCTACAAGGACACCTTCCTTGCCCTAATCCACTCCCCGAGTCACCTACTCGAGAGTTGGTAAACACTATGTCAACAAGCTCCTTCAACTGGTGGAGAAACCTTCACAACGTCGCTTACACTTTTTCCGGTACAAAGCTAAATACCGAGTCCTTAGCACGGCGGACCAAACCAACACAACAATACAACTAACACAACAACTTTGAGAATACAAGAAGAAGTATCAACAACAAGAAACAACTTGATGATCTTGAGGTGATGAGAGGTCCGAGCAACTTGAGAAGAGAGATGGCTCGTATGCAAGAAAGTGTGGTCTCGTCTTGTAACAAGAACCTAGAGAACACAAGAGAAAGAGAGCTACAAGAATGATCCTTAGATCTGATGTTAGAGAGGTTAGAATGTAGAGAGAAGATATATTCAAGAAGGGTGAGAAACAAGAGAGAAATGGCTCACTATTTATAGGCAAAACTGAACACTGTTCACCCGGATCCGGCGGATCCCTTCCCAAAGGGATCCGGCCAGTGTAATCCAAGGGATCCGGCTATCTGGTAGTACCAGTTCGGATTTTGGATTACAATTCCGGGTTTTGGGTTATGGGTCAAGGTCCATGGGTCAAGTGATGTCATGAATGATGTCAAAGACATCTTGGGTCATAGGTCATGGACTTTGGGTTATAGGTTATGGACTTTGGGTCATGGGTCATGGGTTTTACCCATTATGAAGCCATGCATGATATCATGCAATGGGTCATGGGTCAAGCTCCATGGGTTTATGGGTTATCCAACTCATTTTAAGCATTTTATTTATTATAAGAAGTGTACTTTTAACTATAGCATGTAAATGGTAAATTGTAAATGTAAGAAAATGTAATGTTTAGATTTATACTTTTACATAATGTTATGTTTGTTATCGACAAAACTTAAAGAGATCGATTAATATTAATAAACGTTTTTACTGTTTATTTGTATTAAAAATCTCTCTCTTTTTGTTGATGACAAAACATAATATTATGATGAGTAAAAATTTAAAGATTAAATGTTTCAAGTTCCTAAAAAAAAATTAGAAATGATTTTTAAAGGTTTTACTCTCTTCTCCCCCTTTTTGTCGAAACAAAAAGAGTGTGGAAGAGAAAGTATGGCGGGATTGAATCCCAAAATGTACAAACTCCCCCTTGACGGTTTCTCCCCCTTGATGAGGACGTCAAGTGAGAAAATGGAGTTGAAAACCTACAAGATAATATGTTAGTGACAATATCAATAAGTAGGAGAAGTAGATGTATGTCGATAGACGAGAAGTGTGAGGAAGAAGAGACAAGGTATGTAGAACTAATCCTTGTAATAAAATGACCAAAATGTAGTGGTATATAAGCCAAATACATTTGTAAAAATAAGAACAAGGAATTGTTCTTTTTAAGAAAGAAGAAAAAATAATAAAGAAAGGAAAAATAAGAAAATATATTATTGGCCATTTGATGCTTGCATATGGGCTTTGTGATTTCGGTGGGTCATAATGTCAATGCGTTCGAGAATAGGGTTTAGAATGAAACGCATTTCGTCCCTAATTTCTATGGCTACTTGCCTAGAGCTTTGGCAATGTTCACAAAATAGATAGTGTGGAAGATCGGGTAGGGATTCATCCATCCAAGTTGGTTGGTTTGGTTGCGGAAGAGATGGTGGAAAGTTTGGTATAGTGAGATCAACATCCATGATGTCGGGGATAAGTGGAGGTTGATTTGCTAAGTGTTCTAGGGAAGTGATGGATGGTATAGGAGGTAACTCTTCAAGGTCATTGAAAAGAGCATTTGGTGAGGTAGGAGGTGTAGAGAAAACTAGCTCTTTGGGATTAATGTTGGGTATAATAGGAGGTGTGGATTTAGATGGTTGACTTGGAGCGAGTGGCGGAGTTGAAGTTGGTGGTGAAGTTGGTGTAGGTGTCTTAAGGAGGTCTTCTAATGAGGTGAAGAAGGGAAGGTTGTTTTCTTTTGGAGAGCTTGGTAAAGAGGGTGGTGCTTTTTGATAGTCGGTTGGAGGTGAAGAATTTGCTAGGAGGTGATGAGTTGTTGGATGGAGGTTTGACAAAGCAACATGGTTTCACACTTACACGTGTGGTTTTTCTTGTTTTTGGTGGTGGAGGGATGTTGAAAGTTGGTAGAGAGAACTTGGTTTGTTGTATGTGATGTTCAAAGGTGTTGGTGATGTTTTGTAAGGTGTTGATTTCTTTGACTAGATCATCATGGTTTTGAGATCATCATGTTTTGTAAGGTGTTGATTTATTTGACAAGTAATACAAATAAAAAATAAAACAACTAAATAAACTTACATAACATAACAATTAATTATGTAAAAAACATGTAGCTACATGCAAACTTAATTAGATAAAACCTATTATTAATCAATTCTAGGTTTATATTTGTATATATTCAACTAAGACTACCACTTACAAAGGTAAGTGAGCCACATGCATCGACGTATCGATTGCATTAGTCATAGCAAATATATATCATATTGCACGTAATTGATTACTTAATATATTGGAGTCTTCCCTAATTCGACATCTATCAATTAAATTACATGTGTAAAACTTAACCATTAATTCATATAGCAAATTTAAACAATTTAAATTATCACATCAATAAATCCATGCCAAACATTATCAAGTTGCCACAATATCGCATACTAACACATAAACATGTTAATCTAGGGTTTCTAATCAATATTAAAATTAAAACCCAAACCCTAAAATAAATAATAAGGAAATCGGCCTTATTAAAAAAATTAGGGTTCGAAATTTTTATCCCTAAAAATCGACTAACATATATAAACACAATCCAAGATTCGTTTTTTTATGTGTTTTGGTAATTAATTACACATTATCCAAGGCTCGTGATGTCACTGTTGGAATTTTAATACATGACAATCATAATTAAACAATAACATCAAAGTAAACATGCGAAAGCGAGTAGGAACATATAATGTATAAATTAATTAACCAAACGTAAAAGTATGCGTACCTTAAGATTCTAGCCAAACAAGAATCTAATTCCAAGCAATCAACTTTATGAACCCTAATTAGAGTTTATGTGGATTATTGGAATTACCCCTTACCGTTTTGTAATTCAATCCAAGATTCAATCAATAGTGTGATTGAATCACGTTCTTGTACACACGTACTATTAACGAATTAAAGTAAATGCTAGTTTAAGAACACAAAACATTTTGGTTTGGAAAATCAAACCAATCGACCCTATGAAGGGTGTTTGTCGATTGGCCAAACAAAAAGAAAAGAAGAAAACAAGTTTAGGGATAAACTATGTGAGTAACAAATAATGATCCCTAAGTTTGTTTATATAGGAATAGAAACTTGGAGCTCAAGTTAAGTTATGGGTTGGGTTTCCCCTCCCATAACCAATCGGCTAACACCCCTAAGGGGTTTTTCGAAACCTTCTTGACATACCAAATATTCAAACATAATTCTTTCCTTTTATTGGTTAACGGTCGTTAGTCATTATTTGTTAAATACTAACGGTCGTTAGACGTTTTGTGTATTAATAATTAAACATAACCTTTTACATTTAATTATTAAACTTTAACTCTTATACGTAAAGTGTGCAATTCCGTGATCTCGAGTTCGATCCTAACATACTGTTGGTTGTTTTGTGTTTGGTGTTCCCAGAACACGGTAAAGATAATCAATCAAGGTACCGGATATTCACTTGAAATCGTGTAATCACTTTCCAATAGAAACTATTCGACCCTATGCCTGGGTTACACGAATATCTCTATGGGATAAGACCAAGTGATGTTCTTGTTTTAGGCACAAATCAAGAACCGAATTGCTTTCAAGTGTTTAGGTTTTCTGTGTATCATTCATGCCGATGTGTTGATCTCTATATATATTAGAGATATACTCAAAACCCTAATCCAAGGAAATATGAGAAAATATTGGCCAAATATTCTCCATATACTTTCCTTAATTCTAGCCAAAGTGGTTACAAGACCAGAAGATCATGATCTTAATTATGAATTTGAACCTTCCCAAAATAGGTCAAAGTTAGTTACAAATTCTGTCCAGCATGCCAGCAGTAGAATCTTATGCCTAGCAGCACAATAAATTGTACTAGCAGCAGAATCTATTGCCTAGCAACTCAGCAGCAGTATTATTGTACTAGCAGCAGTATCAATAACACTAGCAGCAGAATGTTCTGCATCAGCAGCACAATGAATAATACTAGAAGCAGAATGATCTACATCAGCAGTATTATCATTTACACTAGCAGCAGAACCACAAACCACTTAATTTGAGTCAGGGTAAACATTGACCTGATGGGTGTACACTCCGTACCTCCAAGCCCATTACCAGGTGTGAATTAATCCCTCAAGTGCACTAAATTTTCCAATAATCCTCCCCAAATTTAGTTCACTTCCTTTGCATGAAAAATAAACATTAAACAAGCATGTGCATAAATGAAAATATCTTAAAGATTGAATTCTCATCTTAGTACATTACACGTTCAAATATTCGAGAATCAGGGTGTTCTAAGAATTGAACCCTTCAACCCATTTGAATACCTGAAGATAAAATACACACAAGTTTCAAACACTTAAAAGCTCCTGACACTATACAAGCCATGTGTCCATATCCAATTCATAAATGTTGTAAAAGCTAAAAGTCCAAAGCTTCCTGAAGCGGCAAAACTTCAACATTTACATAGGTGGTTCCTCTTTATTCATGCTCCTGCTAAGCACTTTTTCAAAGAAAATTAACCACTGAGAAGTAAAGACTTCATCCTCCTTTTCAGCAGGTTCTGAGCACAACCTTGGGATGTAAAATAAAACATGTGCTCCAGTACACTAAATGTTCAGCTTTCCACATTGAACTCAGCTCCCAAGTTTCCTCAGGAGGGAGTTGGGTGTCTTAGCATTCAGTGACTAAGTTGGACTTAAACCCATCCCTTTAGCAGACTTTAAAACCAAGTCTCTAGCCAAACCCTTCGTCAAGTGATCAGCTAAGTTTTGTTGAGATCTAACAAACTCTATAGATACCACCCCATTCATGATAAGCTCACAAATCATGCTATGCCTGACACCTAAGTGTCTAGACTTCCCATTGTACATCTGGCTATAAGCCTTTGCCAATGTAGCAGCACTATCGCAACGGATAGAAATAGGTGCTATAGGTTTAGGCCACAATGGAATCTCAAGAAGCAAGTTTTTCAACCATTTAGCTTCATTACCAGCAGCAGCTAAAGCCACAAATTCAGATTCCATAGTAGAACTAGTGATGCAAGTTTGCTTCTTGGATGCCCAAGAAATTGCACCTCCACCAAGTAGGAATACCCAGCCACTAGTAGACGAATTGTCTTCAGTGTTACTAATGCAACTTGCATCAGTATATCCTTCTAACACTGAAGGATAACCAGTATATGAGAGACTATAATCCATAGTTCTCTTCAAATACTTCAGTACCCTCTGAATTGCTTGCCAATGATGAGCACTAGGATTACTAGTATACCTGCTCAGTTTACCCACAGCAAAGGTAATATCAGGTCTTGTACAAGTCATGGCATACATAAGACAGCCAATCACCCTAGAATACTCAACTTGAGATACAACCTTACCAGTATTAGGCATGAGCTTCTCACTTGTATCCATAGGAGTAATCACTGGAGTACAATCAAAGTAATTAAATTTCTTCAACACCTTCTCAATATAATGAGACTGAGAAATAGAAATTTTGTTACTTTCATGTTTAATCCTTTTACCAAGGATAACATCTGCCTCCCCTATATCCTTCATGGAGAACCTTGATGACAAAAATTCCTTTGTTAGGTCAACTTGGTTTTGGTCAGTGCCAAAGATCAACATGTCATCAACATATAGACAAATGATGACTCCTTTACCAGATTCATCAAATTTGCTATATACACATTTGTCAGACTGATTAAGTGAATAACCACTAGACAAAACCACTTCATCAAATTTTTGATGCCATTGCTTAGGTGCCTGCTTCAGTCCATATAAGGACTTAATCAGTTTGCACACCTTATTTTCATTGCCAGGCATGATGAAGCCCTGAGGTTGGTTCATATACACCTCCTCATCCAATTCACCATTCAAGAAAGCTGTCTTCACATCCATATGATGAATAATCAGATTATGAATTGATGCCAAAGCAATTAGCAATCTTATGGTACTGATACGAGCTACAGGGGCATAAGTATCAAAATAGTCAATCCCTGACTTTTGTTTAAAGCCTTGAATGACTAGTCTAGCCTTGAACTTTTCAATAGTTCCATCTACCTTCATTTTCTTTTTGAAAATCCATTTGCAGCCTAGAGGCTTGCAACCAGGTGGTAGATCAACCAACACCCAAGTGTTGTTGCCTATGATGGAGTCCATTTCATCATTTATTGCTTCTTTCCAGAAAGCAACATCCTGGGACTTCATTGCTTCATCAAATGTTTTGGGATCATCCTCAACATTAAAGCAATAGGAGTGTTGGTCAGAGACCTCATCCCTTGTTCCTTCAATTAAATATAATTGAAACTCAGGTCCAAATGACTTTGGAGTCCTGACCCTTTTGCTCCTTCTGAGCTCATGTTCAGGTTGTTGAACTACAACCTCATCAGGGACCTCATTAGAGATATCTGATACACCAACATCATTAGTTCCATTAGGAATCCTCTGACTTGGTCTAGGGACTGATGAGAATCTATTCTCATCAAAGATTGCATCCCTTGATTCAATTATAGAGTTAATTGAAACAGATTCATTAGGTTCAATAACATAGAACCAATATGCCTTGGAATGCTCAGCATATCCAACAAAGATGCATTCAATGCCTCTTTCACCCAAAGTTTTTAATTTTGGATCAGGGAGTTTCACAACAGCCCTATAACCCCTGATGCGTGGTTTTGCGACCTTACAACAGGTTTTACCTCTTGAGGGATCTCAAGAGGCTTGCAATCCCCACCAGGCAGTGTACCTGACCAATGTAGTATAGTGAAGTGGCAAGTACCGGGGGATTGATCGTTCTCTAGGGGAATAGTGTCGTTAGGATTGAAAAACTACTCTAATAGGTCTAAGGGTGAGGGAAGATTCTTTTTGTATTTTTATAATTTTATGAAAGCAAGTAAAATCTCGGGTTTGAAGGAGTGGGCGGAATTAGTTGCTAGTCAACTAACCCAAATAACTACAAATGCAAATAAAATAAAATAACTGAAAATGAAAAGGTCGTGGAACTTATATGGAGAGAAATGTGTTTACTTAGATTTCCTTACTCCCTAACTATCTTTTACCGGTTGATTAGTGTGTATTAATTGCGTGGATGACGGGTGTATTCCTTAATACCAATCGTGGGGTGGTGTACGTACTTCCCCAACTCTACAAGCTCCTACTTCACTCCTATGTCGAGCCGGCTAAGAAGCTCCTAACATGGGATCACTAGAATTCGCTCATGCATTAAATACAACCATATAAACCTAGTACGCATTGGTTCATGTTTCTTAAGACGTTCAAGCAAGTTACCGTATAGGAGGTTAGCCAGTTTTCTTAAGCCTAACATCGATAAACAATCATCCAATATAATTAATAACACACTAATAACCAATAATCAATAGTTAGGTTTCATTAGATCTAAGCAAACACAAGATAAATCTAGCCTAGCATGTTAATTAAAAGACAAGAACAAGATATAATCAAACAACACATAGACATATTGATTGATTAAGTGATTACTTATCTTCAATTAAACATGGGAGATCCAAGGGTATAAAAACCCTTAAAAATGGCAGAAATTCGTCTTAGGGTTTCTCCTCACAAAGTTGCACACAATGAATAAAAATTGCAAAACTATATATAGAGTTTAGTGTCTGACGGCGTCACGTTGTAGATCTTGACGCCGTCACCTCGCCGTGTCTAGGGTTCCCGGATGGCCTTCCTGACGCCGTCCCTCTTTAATCCTCCAAAATCATCCCTGGCTTATCAAGGCTTGACGACCTTCTTGACGCCGTCCCCCTTTAATCTTCCAAAATTTCTCTGGCTTATCAAGGGCTGACGGCGTCACAATAGAGCTTGACGCCGTCACATGTACTTTCCAGCATATTTTTGAGACGTTGTCGTTTTCTTCACTTTTATGCTCCAAAAACGTCCAAAATGCTTCCTTTTCCAGATTTCTTCTCCAAAGTACCTAAAATGACAAAAGGAACGATTTAGGGCAATATTTGATCAAATAAATACGATTTAGGGCTTAAATGACCCCCTAAAAGCGGTACACTTTTCGCTTCATCAAATACCCTTACACTTGAGATTTGCTTGTCCTCAAGCAAATGCGCTTTTATTCTAATCAAAATACAAGTTAGGGGTCATTTAACGCTAATATAAAAGTAATTACAATAAATAGTCGTTCCAATTTAATCATAATAAGCACGGAGATTACAAACTAGCACCTCACAAGTAGTGTTTAGATACTCACATCTCTCAGGTGTCATAAAAGTATATCTCATAAATGAAAACGGATAATATCTCTCACTACCTGTCATAGCAAATAGATTACCATAGGCTTGGGAAAGGATCAAAAACCTTCTCCACTAGGCGTAAGCACCTAAGATAAACTATCAAAGAGGGCTTTTAAACGGGTTATAACGTTAGGTGTAGGGATATGATAAACACGGATTTGTTGGATAAGGGATATTTTACTGGTGGCGAGTTAAAGATCTTGATTAATTACATGTACAATATGGCGTTGCTAAGCCAAGACTAGACTCGACTTAAGCTAATGAAAGAAATAACAAAAAGATAAAATAAACATAAAATGAAACGGGATGGTAGTCCGTATGTTTTTTTTTTCTCATTTTTTTGTATTTTTCTTGATTTTTTTTTTTTTTTTTTTTTTTTTCAATACACTCTTGCCCTACCATCCAAAATAATACATCATAGGGGCGTTGCATTCCCCTTACACTTGAACTTTTACATAACTTTACAAATAACTATTCTAATGACTCGAATTAAGATAATCGAAACACTTGGAGTACTTTTAAAATATTTAGCACATATGGGGGTAATAATGTTCTTCTTCCCCATTACTCCATTACACTAGTACTTTACCCATGAGTCCCAATCGTCCCAAAACAATATGTACAAGGATATGACTCGACTTAGCAACCATGTAATCAATTAGATAATTAACTAAGGGTTTAAACAAATGTTGTCACAATAATGCACTAAAAATGAGTGCACACAAGGTAGGCTAAGGCGATTTGGGTGTACATTTAAGTGGGGTGTAACAAATTCTTCCTTTAAGTAAAATGCTTAAAGGTCGAAACGAAAAGATAGGCTCTGAGGGGTGTACTAGGGGTATCGTGTACTAAAAATGAGTACAACGCAAAGGGTGTGGGAGAATTACTTGACCAATGTAGCCAATGTAATTATAACAAAAACACAGGTGTAAAACAATGGGTTAATCCTAATGCCTCTTATCATGTAGTAAATCTAACTACACGAATGTAGTCTCACTTGTGGCCTCGGAATGGTCCTAACGCAAGTTCTAGAATCTAAGTGCTACCGGTACACACATCATAGCATAAATGCTTTTCCTACCAATTCTAGGGGCGAACCTCACATATTTGGGGGTGGAAAAATTTTTAGTGGTACGATTTTTGTGCTAGTCATATAACTCCTATCCGTGAGACGCTCATTAAGATCAAAGTTTCACTCCTATATGTTGTAAAAAAATTTAAATTTGGCACTAAAATTGCCCTAACAGGTATTTATCTCAGTTTTATTACACATCTACCATCAAACAAACAAAAATCAAGCGTAATAGTATTCTCTAAAGTATCGTACTTTACCCCCCCCCCCTTACACTTAAGATGAACATTGTCCCCAATGTTCAAATAACAAGATGTAAAAGTAAATAAGGTAAAAGAATGAAATCAAATACTCCCCTGATTCGTTTGGTGGATAAAGAGGTAACATGGTTAGATCTTCTTCCAAGAGAATGTAGAAGCTTCAAGACTAAAGCATCGCCAAAAGCTTGATTCCACATACATCTCCTTGTCCAAAATAACCTGTTAAACCTGAGAAAACAAACACGAAAACCTGCATAACATCGGCGGGATAAATTCTATATAAGGATATAATGCTTGTGGAATGATTATTTTGCAGATTCCTGGAGTTTATAAGTTAGAGATTTAATAAAAACTTTTTATGAAAACAAAACTTTCAAAAATTTCAGAAAATTAAAACCTGACGCCGTCAGGTTGTAATGCCTGACGCCGTCAGAAATGATCTGACAGAATTCTCATGTTAAGTTTCCGGAAAATTTCTGGAAAAACCTATACCTTACTTCCTGGAAATCCTGCAAAACATCATTATGACTCGATACAAGCATTTGACTCAAACAATTACTAATATGTATGTTAATTTATTATTGTTATGATTCATGTTCATTTGTTCTAATAAACCGATTTGGATTTCCCTTACACTTAACTTTTGCAAAATACCTTTATATGTAGTTAAGACGAAGTTAAAAACAAGATAAAGCATTTTCACAATTTAGTTTTGAACATGAATCAATAATAATAAAAATTAAACATACGTACGGAAGCAAATAAAATCAAACAAACAAACAAATAAATAAACACACAAAGCAAATAAAGCTTGGGTTGCCTCCCAAGAAGCGCTTTTCTTTATTAACGAGTCTTGTAGCTAGACTCAAAGTCGCCGTACATTACGTGACTCCATTATTGGTCACGGTTCCTAGGCCATTCTCATTTCCAGTTTTATATTCCGGTCCTAATTTCAAACAATCCTTGTAGAAACCGGATATCCTTTCCATAACATAGTCTACTCCTTTATTTCTATCCTCATCATTCCTATAGTAGACCGCTTGCTTAAGTTCCTTCTCAACATTTGACAAGTGTTGGAATTGCTCTATCTTATATGGCATTTGGTAGTTTACCTCATCGGTCTCATCCTTAAATCTAACTATCCCTAAGGAAGGTTCATAAGTCATTCTAGAGACCTCAACGAATGGTTTTCCAAAAACTACTTGAGTTAAGCATGCATCGACTATTGGGCGGATATCTTCTACAATAACAAAGTCGGTGACATAGGTGAAGTTTCCTACATAAACCGGTAATCCCTTAACTCTTCCCGTGAAGTTACTCATCCAACCCTTATCAGGGAACATCCTATACCCAAGTTGATTTTTCATTATCAAGTTGTAGTGGGCTCTAGTCATAATGCTTATGGGCGATCTAAGGTCGATGTAAGCTTTCCACACATGCAAATGTCCGATGTTGCATGGTATGTTGAGATTAGAAGGGTCGCCCATTTTTATAATTGGTCTACCTAGGAAGTATGGTGTCTCGGGGTCATCGAATAAGTCTGTATGATATGCGCGCTCTTCCTTAGTGGGTAGCCTATTGAAGTAGTCCTCATCATCATCTACTTCTTCAATCTCACTTTTCTTAACTTCTTTATCAACCTCGACTTTCTTAACCTCATCCTCAGGTTCACTATTATCCTCATTCCTATCAATTGGTTTGATAGTGACAATGTTGACGAAGTGGACGTGTTTGGATGAAGAGGGGTCTTTTACTTGGGGTCCGCTATTTGTGTTCCTAGCGTCCTTATGTGGAGGTGATAGCAAGATCTTCTAGGAGAGCCCATGATTGTTCCGCACTTAGATCACGTAGCTTACCACCAGCCGATTGGTCAATGGTTTGCCTCGTGGAGAGATTGATATGGTCATAGAAGATTTGGACTTGAAGCCAAAGTTCTATGCCATGGTGAGGGACTTTTTGGAGTAAGTCCTTGAATCGAGTCTATGCCTCGTAGAGGGTTTCGCCTTGACGTTGTTGGAACATCAAGATATCATTCCTTAGCTTGGTAGTTCTTCCTGGTGGGAAAAACTGAGCGAGAAAACGAGTGGTGAGATCATCCCAAGAGGTGATGGATCCTGCGGGTAGACGCTCTAGCCATTGACTAGCTTGGTCCCGCAGAGAGAATTGAAAGAGACGCAGTCGGGTCGTCTCTCGAGTGGCAACATCAAGGTCTATGGAATCAACAATTTTGAGAAAGTCCTTGAGATGTTGATTAGGATCTTCGGAACGAAGTCCATGGAATGCGCATCCGCTTTGCACCAACCGGATGGTGTCGGATCGCAAGGGAGTGACATTGGCTCCTTGAGTGAGCTCAATGGTGTTTCGATAGCCATGGTGGCTAGGACGGGAGTAGTCTCCTAAGGTACGGGCTCTAGGAGGTGGGTGTTGTTGTGGTGGTGGGTTGTTAGGATCGAGGATATTACCACCTTCCATGATGTCGGATGGTAATGGTTACGAACAAAGAAACGAAGAAAAAAGATAGACTAAAGAAATCCTAGAAAAATAAAATAAAAATCTCACTAGAAAGGAATCAAGTGAGTAGACCTAATAAAATAAAAATACAACCTAAACAATAACTATTCCCCGGCAACGGCGCCAAAAACTTGATGCGTGGTTTTGCGACGTTAAAACGGGTTTTACCTCTTGAGGGATCTCAAGAGGCTTGCAATCCCCACCAGGCAGTGTACCTGACCGATGTAGTATAGTGAAGTGGCAAGTACCGGGGGATTGATCGTTCTCTAGGGGAATAGTGTCGTTAGGATTGAAAAACTACTCTAATAGGTCTAAGGGTGAGGGAAGATTCTTTTTGTATTTTTATAATTTTATGAAAGCAAGTAAAATCTCGGGTTTGAAGGAGTGGGCGGAATTAGTTGCTAGTCAACTAACCCAAATAACTACAAATGCAAATAAAATAAAATAACTGAAAATGAAAAGGTCGTGGAACTTATATGGAGAGAAATGTGTTTACTTAGATTTCCTTACTCCCTAACTATCTTTTACCGGTTGATTAGTGTGTATTAATTGCGTGGATGACGGGTGTATTCCTTAATACCAATCATCGGGTGGCGTACGTATTTCCCCAACTCTACAAGCTCCTACTTCACTCCTATGTCGAGCCGGCTAAGAAGCTCCTAACATGGGATCACTAGAATTCGCTCATGCATTAAATACAACCATATAAACCTAGTACGCATTGGTTCATGTTTCTTAAGACGTTCAAGCAAGTTACCGTATAGGAGGTTAGCCAGTTTTCTTAAGCCTAACATCGATAAACAATCATCCAATACAATTAATAACACACTAATAACCAATAATCAATAGTTAGGTTTCATTAGATCTAAGCAAACACAAGATAAATCTAGCCTAGCATGTTAATTAAAAGACAAGAACAAGATATAATCAAACAACACATAGACATATTGATTGATTAAGTGATTACTTATCTTCAATTAAACATGGGAGATCCAAGGGTATAAAAACCCTTAAAAATGGCAGAAATTCGTCTTAGGGTTTCTCCTCCCAAAGTTGCACACAATGAATAAAAATTGCAAAACTATATATAGAGTTTAGTGTCTGACGGCGTCACATTATAGATCTTGACGTCGTCACCTCGCCGTGGCTGGGGTTCCCGGATGGTCTTCCTGACGCCGTCCCTCTTTAATCCTCCAAAATCATCCCTGGCTTATCAAGGCTTGACGACCTTCTTGACGCCGTCCCCCTTTAATCTTCCAAAATTTCTCTGGCTTATCAAGGGCTGACGGCGTCACAATAGAGCTTGACGCCGTCACATGTACTTTCCAGCATATTTTTGAGACTTTGTCGTTTTCTTCACTTTTATGCTCCAAAAACGTCCAAAATGCTTCCTTTTCCAGATTTCTTCTCCAAAGTACCTAAAATGACAAAAGGAACGATTTAGGGCAATATTTGATCAAATAAATACGATTTAGGGCTTAAATGACCCCCTAAAAGCGGTACACTTTTCGCTTCATCAACCCCAAACCCTGAGATAATTCAGGTTGGGTTGCTTTTTAGTCCAGAGTTCATAAGGGGTTGTCTTGTTCCTTTCGTTGGGAACCCTATTTAATAAATAGCAAGCTGTTAACATAGCTTCACCCCAGAACCCTTGACTCAGCCCAAAATAGGAAAACATGGAATTAACCATCTCCTTCAGCACCATGTTTTTTCTTTCAGAAATACCATTTTGCTGAGGTGTATAGGGAGCAGTCGTTTCATGGATTATACCAACAGACTGAAAATACAGAGTATCCATGTACTCACCTCCCCTATCAGTCCTTAATCTCTTGATCAGGGACTCTTGTTGCAATTCAACCTCAGTTTTAAATACTTTAAATTTATCTAATGCTTCATCCTTAGTATGCAATAAATAAACATAACAATACCTAGAAGCATCATCAATAAAAGTCACAAAGTATTTCTTATTCCCCAAAGAGGGAGTAGCATGTAAATCACATAAGTCACTATGAATTAGTTCCAATATCACAGTTTCACATTTTACACTTTGAAATGGTTTCTTAGTTATCTTGTTCATCATACAAGTTTTACACTTTTCAGTGTCCATGTCAAATGCTGGGATTAACCCATTCTTAGACATATCTTGCATCCTTTTAAAGTGTACATGGCCAAGTCTAGCATGCCAAAGGGTTGAATCATTCAATTTAGATGTCGACATAAAAGCAGAATTAACAACATCATGAACAATGTTAAGTCTAAACATCTGATTACATAAATAACCAAAACCAATAAATACACCATGTTTAGACAAAACAAACTTATCAGATTCAATTACTTGTTTATAACCACAATTATTCAAAACACTACTAGAAACCAAGTTTTTCCTAATAACAGGAACATGTAAAACATTAAACAAAGAGACAATCTTCCCAGAACTAAACTTCAAATCCACACATCATTTTCCATGCACCAGGGCTGTTGATTCATTTCCCATATGAAGAATAGAACCATCATTCATTGACTCGTAGGTCTTGAACCATCTTCTATCTTTGCACACATGAGTTGTTGCTCCAGAGTCAACCCACCACGCAACATCATCATCCTGCACAAAGTACACATCAGATATATACGTAACATAATAAATCTCAAAGGACTTATTAAATATATTCTGACCTTTAAGGGAATTGGTATTACCATTCCCAGATCCACTTGTGCCTGATCCATTGACTTTATTGCCAATCTTAACACCTTAGCAATCCTTCCTGAAGTGTCCAGTTTTACCACACTTCCAACAAGTAGCTTTTGACTTCTTGTTAGGATCAGTTTTGGTGTTATCCTGATGCTTACGTTTGCCCTTGTTGTCATTGTTCCTGGAGGAGTTGTTATGCTCTACCAAATTGACAACTGATGGACCAGTAGCATTGCTGCTCTTTGGCTTGTCACTTTCATGTGCTTTGAGTGATTCCTCAATGCAAAAATGACTGCCCAACTCAACAAGAGTTAATTCCTCCTTCTTGTGCTTCAGCATATGCTTGAAATCTTTCCAAGAAGGGGGTAATTTATCAATGATACAAGAGACTGAAATAGCCTCATCCATGTTCATTTTGTGTTATGTGAATCGACCAAGTATACTAAGAAGTTCATTGTATTGTTCCATGACAGGTCTAGAATCGACCATTTTGTAATTGTTAAAATTACTTACAAGGAACTTCTTACTTGATGCATCCTCAGCCATGTATTTGGCTTCCAAGGAATCCCACAGTTCTTGAGAAGAATCAACATTTTGATAAAGATCAAACAAAGAATCAGACATACCATTGAGGATTAACCCTCTGCAAACATAGTCATCATTCTCCCATTTGCTCCTATTCCTTATCTGTTCCATAGTAGCATCATCCCCATGATCTTCAGGAATGGATGTGGTCAGCACATACACCACATTCATGCTTGACAACAAGAAGTGCATCTTCTTTTGCCACCTTCTGAAATCGACACCTTCAAGCTTTTCCAGTTTGGAAAAGTTAGCAGCCATATGCCTCATCGCAGCAGCCATTGATTATCACTAAAATAGTTTCTATTGATTGTTGGTTGTTTTGTGTTTGGTGTTCCCAGAACAGGGTAAAGATAATCAATCAAGGTACTAGATATTCACTTGAAATCGCGTAATCACTTTCCAATAGAAACTATTCGACCCTATGCCTGGGTTACACGAATATCTCTATGGGATAAGACCAAGTGATGTTCTTGTTTTAGGCACAAATCAAGAACCGAATTGCTTTCAAGTGTTTAGGTTTTCTGTGTATCATTCATGCCGATGTGTTGATCTCTATATATATTAGAGATATACTCAAAACCCTAGTCCAAGGAAATATGAGAAAATATTGGCCAAATATTCTCCATATACTTTCCTTAATTCTAGCCAAAGTGGTTACAAGACCAGAAGATCATGATCTTAATTATGAATTTGAACCTTCCCAAAATAGGTCAAAGTTAGTTACAAATTCTGTCCAGCATGCCAGCAGTAGAATCTTACGCCTAGCAGCACAATAAATTGTACTAGTAGCAGAATCTATTGCCTAGCAACTCAGCAGCAGTATTATTGTACTAGCAGCAGTATCAATAACACTAGCAGCAGAATGTTCTGCATCAGCAGGACAATGAATAATACTAGCAGCAGAATGATCTGCATCAGCAGTATTATCATTTACACTAGCAGCAGAACCATAAACCACTTAATTTGAGTCAGGGTAAACATTGACCTGATGGGTGTACACTCCTTACCTCCAAACCCATTACCAGGTGTGAATTAATCCCTCAAGTGCACTAAATTTTCCAACATATACGACTACTAAAATAATGTCCATAAAACTAGCAGTGTGTCGATCAAGGAGATCGAAAGTAAAACACAAAAGGTTTTGACTTGTAATAAAACTGAAGCTATTTTGCTTGAAATGAGAGGGGTACGCTCGTTAAGGCATGATATTGTTGGAAATAATTACTTTGATAATCTTTTAGACAAACGAAAATGCTTAAATAAGGCATTGTTCTATGTACTCCATCTACCAAATAGGTGTCTTTTACTCATTTTCATTATTTCTTAACATTAATTGAAGGAGATGATAAATCACTTCAAACAAAAGTGGCGACCATATTTAGAAGAAGTGTGAGGTTATTTTCAGAACCAAAAAAAGGTACAGAACTGCGAGAACCGATCTCAACCTTCTATTTTTTTAATCAATGGCTATAAATGATGATGGCAGTTTTGTAATTAAAATGAAAATAAAAAGTATTCAATTAAAAGAAAAAGGGCAATATGGGAATTTAATTCTCCCACAAAAATAGGATCCCATAAACATGATTTTCGAGAAAAGAAATCAGTTTATATTTTATCTCTCACTCACATAGGAAACATAACCTTCCTTCCTATCATTTTCACTCAGCCTCCATTCACAGCCTCAATCCAAGACTACTTCCATCCGTCATTTTTTTACAGCCTCCATCCACGAAATCCAGATCTAAAACTGAGATTCAATCATGTATAATTGTTTTCAATTGTTGGCATCGGTTTTTATCACTGACAAACACACATGTATCGCTGATTGATTTATGGGACGAATTGAATATAATTAATCGATGAAGAGCACTTTTGAAGCAGTTTTGAAGCAGATCTGGAAACGGCGTATGGTTGACAGAAGCAGATCTAATAAATTTTTGAGGTAATCGTTATTTTAATTAATGGGTATCGATTCTTCTATTTTGTGGGGTTGGATGATTTATAATAAACCTCGTACTGAATCATAAATTGGTCGGTAAGGACAGCATTTAAAATTCGTTGACTGCTGTTCTTGTACTGATTGATCGATTTTAATTGTGGGGCTATGAATGGTCAGTGTTATATTGAAGGGGTTTGTCGACTAGTGGTTGTGGGTCTGCGATAAAATTGATTGTTGGTTCTCATTAATTTGATTAATTGATGAATTGTTTGGGATTGGGAGTCAACGTCATTTAATTTGTTGGTGATAATTAATGGGGTTGATTTCTGTTATTTTATTTGTCGCTGTCATTGATGCTTTGTACAAGTTGGAACGTGTTTAAAGCAGATCAGGTTGTTGGCTTTCAATGATATTTGTCAAATGAGCTATGGTTTGCATATGTATTTTTACAATTATTGGAGTTTGAATGTATTCACAGTACATATGTATTTTATTGTTACCAAGGCTTAAACTTAATGGAGTGCATATATGTTTTTACATAGTTTGGAGTTTGAATGTTAAGAGTGCATATGTGTTTTTACAGTTTATGAAGTTTAAACTAAATGGAGTGCATATGTGTTTTTATATAGTTCGGAGTTTGAATGTTAAGAGTGCATATGTGTTTTTACAGTTTATGAAGTTTAAACTCAATGGAGTGCATATGTGTTTTTACATAGTTCGGAGTTTGAATGTTAAGAGTGCATATGTGTTTTTACATAGTTCGGAGTTTGAATGTTAAGTGTATTGAAATTGCATATATGTTTTTACATAGTTCGGAGTTTGAATGTTAAGAGTGCATATGGTTTTGTGTGCACAAGTCCGAAATACATAGTGCATATGTGTTTTGTTAATTTTTATGATTAAATAATTCATTTATTACATGTGCAGATTTCCCATGGGTTCTTGAACCAGGCGAGGAATACATGTGCACGCCAAAAAGATGAACCAACTGTTAAAGACATTGGATTATGCACATGCGCACGCTTCATATATTTGTAATAAAATTGGATACAAGTGTAAACAAATGGATGTTTGTGATAAAACTAAATATCATATCACTAGAGTAATACAATTTATAAATTTTTAAATTGCATAAATCTATTGTTAAAGTTTTGTTGTTTGTATTTATATTTATGTTATATTACTTAAAAATACATGTGCATATACAAAACACCTATGCATAAACGAAAAATACAATTGTCATAATATAGCTAGTGGTTAACCTTCTTTTTTACAAAACACATGTGCACATAATGTATTTCAAAAAAAAAAAAAAAAAAAAAAAAAAAAAAAAAAAAAAAAAAAAAAATCCTAAAATTTAGGAACTAAAAAAAAAGTTTAATATTAAAAAAATTCAAAAAGAAAATAAAAAAGGTAATTTTACCATGACACCCTTTTGAATTAAATAATAAATATTAATATCCAAAAAATTCTGATTGGTTGATGCCGGTTCTCGCAGTTCTGTATCTTTTTTTGGTTCTGAAAAGAACCCTTCCCTTTAGAAGAATACCTTTTAGAGACCATATTTACGAGGTTGAACTTTTATCCCTTTCAGATATGCAACTGTGCTAACTTCTAATATAATTTTTGAAATCTAAACTTCAAACTATACCCTCTAAGTTATAAATGATAATTGTAACCAATTTGGAAAACGTTAACTTCATGTTGAGACATAACACATATCCTCACTTTCTTCACTTTTATGATTGGTGTTTGTTAATCATTTTTTTTAGAAAAGTTGTTACATACACGATACTTTGAGCATGTATAAGCTTAAAGAGTTCTCTCAAGATAGCGAGATGATAGTATAGACGTTAGAAGAGCTGTAGTCTATGAGTAATTGTCTTTTATGTAAGTTTCTAGAAATCTTGTCAGCTAAAGAAGGCAGAGGAAACAAAGTGACTATAAAAGTTAAGTGTATAATTTGATTGAAAGAGATTTTATATTCATATGGTTCATTGGTTAGTATTGTTTGCCAACAACTCGGATCAAGATTTTTTTTTGAACCGCGGGATTATATATGTGTATATATATATATATATATATATATATATATATATATATATATATATATATATATATATAAAAGAAACAAACCACCTACTAAGTCACGAGGAGGCCAGAGTCACTAGGAGGCTCAGAGTAAAAGATTAGTTACAAAGTCTTTACAAGGGATATCGAACCCGTTAAAGTCCCTATTCCTAAACTGACTTGAGATCCAATTAAATAATGACAATTTGATATCATTAAGAATGAGATCTTTTGAAGGCCGTTCATAGGTGAAAATGTTCTCATTCCAGAATCTCCATAGGAACCAAAGGGTTGTTCCATAAAAAAGGTTGCGGGTTCCACGGGAAGGAGATTTGTTATATGAGTTCTCATGTTCTTGACAGTAAATTAAACCACCTTCCGTTGTTTGATGAAACTTGATATGTATTATCTCATTATGATCTTCACACGCCACGACATAAAAATTTAAAATCTAAAAAAAATGATATAGTCGTACGGGAATTGATCCACTAAGAAGAAAAATAAAAATAAGAAGAATGAGAAATGTTTTCAGCCACACATTTCAAATGAAGAAGGAGAATTTCATGAAAGATGCATATCTTTTTATAGGTGCATCTGAAATGTGCGGCTGTGGTTATTTCTCATCCTTCTCATTTTACTTTTATTTCTTATTTGATCCTTAATCATAGTCGTACATGTATTAGTCTTTTAACATCTAAAGCCCAATGATCAAAGCCCAAACTCTACGTATAAAAACCACTATATGTTAAATGAACCTAGCTATGTTGAGCCAACAGAAAAGTGAAACCATCGGAGCTTGTTAAATGAAGCACGGCACCAGCAGCTGTAATATCATTCTCACTGGTCACAAGTTCGATACTTAATCGATCCGGTCACATCAAGGTTTATATATCCTGCATTTTTTGATTGTTTAGTTTCATTTATCTTACTTACCTTGCATTCTATCCTCATATATGTTGGAGAATTCCTGGATCGATTTGGATATGGCTGTGAAAGTGTGGTTCAAAGAGTTATCAGGAAAAGATATCCTAGTTGGAGTGCAAGTCCAACTCGTCCTATGTGTTTATTTAGGATATTAATAATGCATTCCTAGTTATAGTCTAATGCGCATTGATTAGTCTATATATACCGTGGACGGTAGGGATTCTCATTGTACCAATTGAAGTTTTAGAGTAAGATTTCTTCAATAAAAGTTTGCGTATTCCTGGCAGCTTTGTTCTTATTGTTTCCTGTGTCGTGTACCAGTTTTGTGTTTCTGTGTTGCGATCTCTAATAATCACAATTGGCATCAGAGCTTCTAGTTCCTTGTTGGTGATTTGTTGCTGTGACAAAGGGTTACAAACAAAACCAACAACAATAACTCCTAAACTTGTGATTATGTTGGTTTAAGGAGAAGAAGTTAGCGACCTATTACCAGCAACTAGGGTTTAACAACATCGGATAAAAACAGTCGGATCTAACCTGCAAATCTGTGGTTAGATGTCACACCCCGTCAATGGCGGAAACACGAGATGTAACTGAGAAAGGCACATTGTGCAACATCATAGATTCATACCTTATAATTATTACAACATTGGTTTACAACTTTTACAAAACGATCCTTGTCTCAAATATGAGAGAAAACATGTCTCTTTTGAAATCTTATTGTCTTGAAAACATTGTAGCAAAGTGTCAAATAGTCTGACTCCAATAAACGTGCCTTTGAATACCTTAATAATGATCCACCTGAAAATGGTACTAGAAAACGTCAACATAATGTTGGTAAGCTCGTAGGTTTAAGAGTTAAACCATGAAGCTGTGAATAATATAATGTAGGACAATAGTGAGCATCATACACAAATGTAAGCACTTAATGAAACCACGATGTGTGCGACAACTTAACCTGCCAAAATGTTACATACATGTTACTAATAGTGGGGAGCTACCCCAGATAGTACTATCAATTGTTTCGGCTCCAACATGGAGTCAAACAGTTGCGCATAATGAACACACAGATGAAACCACACAACAAGGCACATATTGCAATCAAAACGCATATATTGTCCAAAAACATGAAAGCAGTGCATCACAGCATGAAAAACAGTCAAAAAGTCATTTGAGTACCATTTTCCCCCAAGGAAAACATAATGTAAAAGGAGCTACGAAAACTCACCTCAGAAATAAGTCGTCAGAAATGATAAGTCATGTAGCAATAGTGTGTGGCACTGACACGCGACCTAAATTAGTATGGCAAATCTTATTTTACAGTTTCGCTCACGACTCAAGTGCTTAAATAAGTTTAAATGTTCTCAAGTGGTTGTGGTTAATGTTGCTTGTGTGGCAGAGTTTATGTTTAAATCATTTCAAAGTGTTTGTAAGTATTGGCTCTTGGACAAACGTACAATTATGTGTATGAATATATAAAAGTATTCATGACGAATAAGTTTCCGGTTCGGGAGTAACCGGACAACTATGTACGAAAAGTATTCACAATAGTGAAAATCAACGTTGGTTAAATAATACTCTCTCCGTCTCAATTTAATTGTCCATATTTCCTTTTATGGATGTTTCAAATTAATTGTCCACTTTCCTTATTTAGTAAAAACTAGAGAATCTAGTGGAGGAATATTCCATTTTAGTGGTTGAAAATTAAAGTGGCATCACTTTTATTAAACTTTGTTTTTTCTCTCTCCTGACAAATAAATTGAGAAGGGGGGAGTAATAAATACTTTACGCTACGTATTTATATTATAAATGTTTATGTGACACGTTATATATATATATATATATATATATATATATATATATATATATATATATATATATATATATTATATATAGTGTGTGTGTGTGTGTGTGTGTGTGTGTGTGTGTGTGTGTGTGTGTGTGTGTGGGGTGTGTGTGTGTGTGTGTGTGTGTGTGGAAAAGAAAATCTCCAACGGACTTTCATTCAAGATGTTTGGATAAACATTGAAGTACTTGAAAGTTTCACTCCGATGAGATACATCCGTCTCAAAAGAATGATAAATGGAGATGCCGGGGTCAAAAACTTTGTCCTCATTCCCAAACGAGTGAAGGAAAGGACAAGCTACCTTATAAGCACAGAAAGGTAGAAAAACTCGAACGACATATATGAAGTCAATATAATGGCGATCCTCAACGGGAAATGTCACATATGTCGGAGAAAGAGTGTCTTTTTGAATCTCGGGATTAAGGACTAAGGTTATATCATCAAGATTAGAAATGATAGAGTCCTTGACCTCATCATTCTCTAACACTTTATCAAAAAGAGGATTTACGTTGCTAGAAAAGTACTCGTCATCAAATTCAAAAAGGGAATTCGAATAGACTTTGAGACTTTCATTTTGCACGTCCTCATCATAAAGTGATTCGTCATCACTAGAGGAAAAATCATCATTGGACTTGAAAAGAGGGTTAGAGAAAATCCCGGAAAAATCATCCTCAATGTCAAGAGGATAATCATCACAAATAGACAAATCACATTCATTGTCCGATATATCCTCAGACTCACTTGGGATTGGGACAAGGTTCTCAACACTAGACTTTATGAATTCGTCCGATTCCTTTTCAGGAATAGTGCTAAGATGCTCATCCCCCATAATAAGAGAGTCTTCGGAGTTCATAGATGGTAAGATGGATGTGATTGCAATAGACTGAGGGAGTTGAGAAATGATATCTCTCAAAGGAATAACACTCTCCTCCTCGTCGTCCTCCTCATCATTATTGCTAGCATAAATGGCTTTTATACGTTCCATTTGCTCTTCTGCTAGCAATTCTGCAATACTCTTGTCTTCCTGCCTTTTCTGGACAGGTGTGATTGCAGCTGACGAATTCTCATAATATTCCTTCATTTGAATAGTATCCTCATCATCTTCATCGAGAATAGAAGCCTTGAGAAATTTGACACGCGTTTCCGCAGCTCGTTCTTCGGCTAGTAATTCTCCCATAGATTTTTCATGAGGATGAATGATGGAATACTGTGGGGGTTGGACATTGTCAAAACTGGGAGTATTAAACCAATGATTAGGTTCTTGATTCCACGGTTGACATTCATAATCGTCATGAAGACCCCCACAATTTGCACAAGGAACATTCGGAGCATTTTGAAACGATGTATCATTGAAATTTTGATAACATGGTTCTTGCTTATACGAATTCTGAGGAAGGTGGCTGAAATCATTTTGAAAATTTGAATAAGTGAATGTATTTTCGATTTCAGAAGTGCAACATATACAAAGTCCGTGAGTAAACCCACATTCCTTGCAAAAACACCGTTCACAAAGTGAATCATCTCCCAACAGATCTCCACATACATAGCAATTTTGCTGTTTGAATGAGAATAGCTGGGATTGTGGAGGGTGGTCGGAAAAACTTTGAGAATTATCGACGGAATTAGGATTTGATTTAATGGATAATTCACACCAATAACAAGATCCGTTTGGTGCATTATTTCCACACCGCTCACACAAACACTTGTAACAACGATGATCATCACCCAATATACTTTTATAATGAAAACAGTGATAGTCGAGTGACGACATAAGAATTAATCGGATAAGAGGAATGAGAAGATAATAGAATTAAACGAATAGAGGAATAAGAAGAATATTTTTGGATTTTTAAAATTTAGAAACATTTGAAGAACACAAAAGAAAAAGGAAAATAAATTTGAAAAGAAAATCTTTTTGGGTTTTTAAACAAAAATATTTGCGAAGAAAACGATGACTTCTCGGGAGAAGGGTCTTCAAAACACGCAACGACAAACGAGAATTAAAAATTCGCTTCAACCCTTCCCAGGCAGTGGCGCCAAAAATTTGATTCGATGAAATCAACACGTATTTTTATCCGAGGAATACAATGGAAGTTGTAATCCCGGGTCGTTTTCCCCAACGAAGGATTGAATGGAATTTTGTGATCTCGATTCGTGATTGTGTGTGATGAATAGTGAAAAGGAATATTTTTGGATTTCTAAGCTAAGATTGATGAACATAAATTAAAAACAGCTTAAAAGGCAAGAAAAACAATTTAAGAAAAACATACGTGATTAAAAACGTAAACGGACTAAAAAAACGCGAATTATAGAAAACGAAAATTAAAAACGAACTTGGAAAACGGAAATTAAATAACCTACAACTACGGGAAGCATAAATAGGCTAAGGATAACTTAACAAGCATAAGATACAAATCTATAAAGCATGAACAAGCAAAAACGCAAAGTAAATCAAAAACGATACTAAACCGGGGAAAACCCGAGCCTAAAACGTCAAAACGATGAAATACTAATTCTACGGGTATCAAACTAATTTTCCTACGTTCTAGTTAATAAAAGAAAATTTTAGAAAAAAGAATTATATTTTTCTGATTAATATTTAATTTAATATGATTTAAAAACTATTTATTTATTTATTTTTTATTTTATTTATTTATTTATTTTTTTAAATGCTTAATAAGCACAAAAAAATATGCAACTTTTACAAAAACAACTATTTATTAAAACTTGAAATAAGCACAGAAAGAGCAGATTAAGGTGGCCGCTTATAAGAGACTTGATTAACTTTTTTTTTTTTTTTTTTTTTTTTATTTTTTTATATATATATATATATATTTTTCTTTGAATAAGCACATGGAAATAAGCAATTTTCAAAACTACAACTTTTTATGAAAAGCAACAAATGGCCCAGAAATAAGCTGATAAGGGCTGATCAGAAACTATTTAAGGAAATGAGAAAAAGGGAAATAAGCAATGGGCTGAAAAGCTATTATAAGCTAACTTGGAAACTGAAATATGCTAAATTATGCAAAACTTAATCTAAGCTAACCACTAGTCTCAGGATAAGCTGCACTGAACAACAAATAAGCACTAAGTAAACTCAAATAAGCCAACTAAGGGCTGCTCTTGGGTGCAGGGCATAATTAGTTACTGAGGTCATTTTGGGGCTCAAAAAAATAAGCACTCAGATAAGCCAATCCAGATTAAGCTTAACATAAGTGAAGTTCATACACTGAACTTCTCAAAAACTAAAAGCTAGAACCATGGGAGCTAAATAAGGGCTTATAAATCAGTTGAGAAGAAGGTATGATCAAACAAAAATGGGTCTGCACAATCAGTTAGTGAACCTCATGTGCAGACTTATTAGACCAAATTTGAGTATTAAAAAGCTATGGAATGAACTTAAACATGGAAATAAGAACTAAGCATTACCTAGACTACTTGTAAAAATGTTTTTCAGGAACTTTAAGATCAAATTTAACACCCCTTAATGGCTTTTGAAACAAGACTTGCAGACTGCAATTTGAATGCCTAGATAAGTGGCAGTCATTTGCTAAGTTTTTCCCAACTGACCTCAATTTCCAATCAATCTCAAACCAACTCCTAGGAATACACTTAAGACTCTCTAATGTACATTTAAGCAGCAAAAACAAGATCTAAAAGCTAGATTTCTAACCAAAGGACAAATGAACAAGGCAAATTCTCAAGAATTGAGAAACCAATCTTAAAACTAAAAATCCATTGAAAACAGCTTAACACTACTTAAAAACAGATTAAATCACTCAATTAGAGCTGATCAAAGAATGCTAAACTACATTTGTACAGTAAGATACCAATATTGACCCATAAGCCAAACAGCCCTTAATGAGGGTCTGTTTTGGTTTTGAACTGGCACAGGCCAATTTCAACCACTATTCTTGGTCTTTACTAATTCCCTAACTTAATTAAGCTATATTGAACAAATTTCAAAAGCTAATAAGCACTCTAATAAGCTAGGATCTAACTAGGCTAATTTTTTTTATTTTTTTTTAGCTAATTAAGGCAAAAATTAGATTATACTAGAAATGATTACCTAACTAGCATAAATTAACATCATATAGAATAAATAAGTACAAAAAATGAAAATAAGCACTGGATAAGCAAATGAACAGTAACTTTGACAAACCTTGACTTTTTTGATTTCTTGGAATAGAACTGAGCTAAACTTATCATAAGCTCACAGTAAGCTATAAAGAGCTTATATGAGCATATATAAATGATACTGAGGCTTGAGAACAATGTAACAGTAACTATCTTCCTAATTCGAATTAATGAGAAAACTTGAACTTCAATTAATACTGAAAATGAGTACAAAGCTGTTTAAAATTAGAACATTTAAACTAAAAAACACTTGAATTAATAACTGAGAACTTGAAAATACAATTTCTACTTGACTACTACTACATACGACTACTGATACTATACTTTCTTTTAATTGGCTTACAACTGACCCTCTTTATACTAAAAATAAGCTGGGATATCTTTCTTGACTTCTTCTGACCATTTTCCAACCCTTGGATTAGCTTGAGTTCATCTGAGTCGTCCTTTACATTTTTGGCGCCAAAAAGCTAAGTGGATATCTTAGCTGGAATGTGCCCACGTGAAGCTTGTACTTGGCTAGAAGCTAATGGAGGAGGGGGGAAGGCGTGTATCAGAGAAAAAGGAGAATAGGGTGTGGGTGAGGGTTTTGTCAGGGAGTAGGGTGGTATTGGCGGGTAATGGTTTTGGGGAAAATGGGTTTGACTGGGGTCAATGGTTTTAGCTAAAAGATAACGGGGTGTGGGGATTGGGTTTATTTAAAGGGTTAAAAGGGTTGGGATAAAAAGGGTTTGGTTTAGAGTTAGTTAAATTTAGCATAAGGACTAAAATGGTATTTTGATAAAATCCAAGGACCATTTCTGCCAATACTGTAAATTCAAGGACCAATGTTGTCATTTTGCAAAAATACTTCCAAGGACCAATCTTGACAAATTGAGCATAATTATGATCCACTTTGGTAAATTTCTTCCCCGGCCTCGGCTTTTTGAACTTTTTCCAATCTCATGCTACGTTTTGTCCGTTTTTGCCCTGTTTTCAATCCTTTTGTACCTGAAACACATAAAAACACAAACCAAGAATATTTGCAACAATATTTGATCTATTTGGGTGTTTTTGGTCATTTTTGTGTCTTATATGGGCATAAAATGATGAGTAAATAGGCACTCATCAAAGCCCTTGGTGTGAAAACATAAGGGAATAATGTGTCGTCAGGTATGCACAAACAGTTGAAGACGATGGTCTATGAATCAAAAAGTCTATGGGCAGAACCTGGTGTCAATGATCTGGAACGCTCGAAGATCATTATTTGGCAAAGCTCTTAATTCTAAGTGCTTAATTCTTTTAGGGAGGACTAGGATGTATATAATGACCCAAAATTGTTGCCAAGTGGAAACTACGTCGAGAGATGTTTATCTTGTTACAAGTGAATGCTGGATGTCTTATGGTCTGGTGCAATTTCTTGATATCCAAATGTTAAAGTGTAGTCATGCTCCAATGTGACTAAGTTATCTAGGACTCCAGAAGCCACGTTGTCTCTTAAGCAGTTGCACACTAACTGTTTAATCCAACTCGCTTCGATCATCACGAGAATTTTATCTTCTGGGATGAGTAGGAAAGTTGTACTTCGAAGGAATAGTGTCAAGGAACGACACACTGCTACTGACAGTCTCGGACAGAGGTATTCAATTCACTTCTGAGGTCGCATAGTATGTAGGCATTGTGATTGTCCTCGAGGTTTGTCCATGAATGTCGCGTGTTCCCTCTTGGAGGCATGGTTTTTGAAATTGTTAGCAGCATTTATTTGAGTAAGAAATTATAAAATTTTGACCATGAATGTATTTTGGAACAACTTTATTTGGAATTTTTCGATGGTTATAGTCATGTGAAAAGATATGTATGCAAAATTTTGAAATTTGAAATAGCGATTTTTCATGTATGGTTTGGATTTTTGATTTTCAAGAAAATTGACGTTTGGGCAAACATTTGAGACGATTTTTTATACTAAAACAATCCAACCGTTTAGAATCACAAATTTATTTTAAAAACATTTTAAAACGATTTTGACTATCAACCAAATTTTGTTTTGAAGAAACATTATAACATGGTCCGATTAATGATGATTACCAGTTCATCATACTTTATAAAGTTCACAAGAAAATCTTTCATTTGTACAAAAATTTTGATCAACAGGATTTGAGTTATCTAAATCAGTACCATCTCCGGAACACGAATACTAGGGCGAACATCGCTATCATGGTCAACACAAACAACCCAATTAACAAACTTAGGGTCACTGCTTTCTCATGAGTCCTATTATTTCACTTGCAGTCTCCAAGGTCTAAATCGTACAACTAAACCGTTAATTGCGACTACGCTGGTTGGCGGGTTGTTTCCTTAAGGCAACTAATAATGTTATTCGACTCATCGGCTTATAATGCATTGTGTTCAGACTTTCTTACAAAGTGAGAGGTATGGGGAGACGAAGCATGTGGCGCAATGGCATAAGGCAACACTAGGGTAGTCATGTATCCAAAATAGTTTTCAAATAGTACCAAATTATCAACCATCTATAACATTAAGCGGAGTAACGAATTGAACCTAACTTAATTTCACAACTCATCAAACAAGAACTATCATGAAATTAAGTTAAGTGTCGTTAGAAGGTTTAGCGTCTTTGATGACAAACAAATTCTCAAAATAGTGTTTCCAAAATAATATGTCCCGAAATAGTTCTCAAAATAGCATATCAATATAATGCATTTTCAAAATTAGTGGAACCAGTGTTGTCCGTCCAAAGTATTCAAAATTATATAGCGTATCCATATATATTTAGCAGAATATATAGTGTAGTTTCGTTTGCGTATAAGGATAAATAATATCAAATGCACGAGTATGGGGATTGGTACGAAAAATACTCTAAATCGATTCAATTCAAGCCATATCATATCAACTCAAGTCAATCACATTATAACAGCCAGATCAAATCATATCACAACGCATCAAATCAAATCAAGGCACTTAAGTACGCAATTGCAAGCTCATATATTGTCCCAGAAGCTAAAAGCTTCAGCACACAGAAGGCAAAGCAGCATAAACACAGATACACATAACACATAAGGCAGGTGCACACACATACACTAATGCATTTTCAGGGTTACAAACACAACCAACACACATACACTAATGCATTTTCACAGCATCGGATAAAAACAGTCGGATCTAACCTGCGAATCTGTGGTTAGATGTGTGGATTTTTATCAGCCCTGATCGCAGCTGTGTTGGTACTTTGTACATGCGTTTGAGGTTTACAAAACCAACAATAACATCTGGAACTTTACCCTGCAAATCTATTGGTTAGTCGCGTGAATCAGGTGGTGAATTGAGGAGGATTGTTGTAGGATTGTTGCCGTGTCTAAGGGTCACAATTCGACTTTGTTTACAGTAGTTAGGTTAACCAAAACCCTAACAAAATTCGACTTAAAAAACGTGGGTGATTGGCGGGTTTTTTTAGTCGCGTGGATTTTCTAAATCAGTAGTGTGTTTTTGAACTGATTTAAGCACATCCCAGTTATATTAACAAGTTGGAAACAGTCCATAGGGCTGTTGATTGTCTTGTTATCTGTTGAAAGTTAAGTTGGTTGAATCTGGGAACCCGTTGATAGGCATATGCGTATTCAACACGAACCAAGAACTGAACATATATTATCTAGCCAAGTTATAAAGGGCTAGAAAATTCCCCATTCAAACCTATTCACGATCAAGAACCAGGATGACAGGAGGTGCATCAGGTTCCAACAATCCACCACTGACAAAGAAATTGAGTTTGACGTTTCAGTGTCCGTTGTTAAGGTCAACAAACTATACCATATGGAGGATGCATATGGAAGTTCTTCTTGGAATTCATGGAGTATGGGATGTGATAGATCCGAGCTCAGACGATGCCAAGAAAAACAATATAGTTAAAGGCTTATTGTTTCGATGGGTTAATACACAAATATGTTACTAAACTTTCCATAAAAGTTCGCCTAAGTTACTAAACTTTCATTTTGTTCACTTAGGTTACTAAACTTTCCAAAAAAGTTCGCCTAATTTATTAGTGTTGGTAGGAGTGACTTAATCGTATATTTTTTGATATGTTAAGTAACATAAATGTCATGTTTTTACAAGTTCAGTGTTGTTTATGAATATTTTTTATAAGTTCAGTGACCCCAAATGTCATGGTTTATGAGTTCAGTAACCTAAGTGAACAAAATGAAAGTTCAGTAACTTAGGCGAACTTTTATGGAAAGTTTAGTAACATATTTGTGTATTAACCCTTGTTTCGATCAATCCCAAAAGATTTGATTTTGCAAATCGGGAATTTGAAAACCGGGAAGGAGATGTGGGAAGCAATAAAAACCCGTAACCTAGGGGCTGATCATGTAAAGGAAGCGAGACTTCAAACCCTAATTACGGAGTTCGAGAATCTTAAGATTTCAGATAACGGTACCATAGACGAATATTCTCCAAAGTTATCAGGTATTGCGTCTAAATCAAACACGCTAGGAGAAGTCATGTCGGAACACAAGCTGGTAAAAAAGTTTCTCACTAGTCTTCCTAGACGTTTTATCCATATCGTGGCAGCCCTATCACAGGTTTTAGACCTAAAAGAAAATGGGTTTGAGGATGTGGTTGGATGATTGAAAGTGTATGAAGAAGGTTTCAAGGAAGAAGATAAAGCAAACGATGCTCAAGAGAACTTGCTTTATGCTAGGACTAAGAATTCCTACTGGAATAATGACTCAAGCGGAGGAAGAGGACGTGGTTCATACTCTCGAGGTCGTGGTCGTGGTCATGGTCAAGGTAGTGGACGTGGCAACACTCAAAATCACGGTCAACGTGACTCCTTGAAAAACCGTAAAGATAATGAACAAAAGGTTAAACAACATGAGAAACGTGACCTCTCACATATAAAGTGTTACCGTTGTGATGAGTACGGACACTTTGTTTCAAGATGCCCTGAACGAAACCGAAACTGTGAAGTTAACCTTAATGAGATGCAAGAGAAAGATGTGCATATTCTTTATGATGAACCATATTCAAGAAACGATTTTCACAAATGAAGAAAAGTACACCCCACCAAAGTGCGAGCCAAATACCGATGAAGATGATGTATGGTACTTTGACAACGATGCAAGTAATCACATGACAGGTAATTACTCTTACTTTTCTGAATTAAATGAAAATATTATTGGACGTGTTAGGTTCGGAGATGATTCGTGTGTGAGCATAAAGGGAAAAGGCTCGATTTTGTTCCAAGGTAAAAATGGAGAACAAAAATTGATGAAAGATGTCTATTATGTTCCCGCTCTTCGAAGTAATGTGATAAGTCTCGGACAAGCGATAATATCCAGTTATGATATTTGTATTCGAGGTGATTTCTTAACCAAGCGAGATAGTTGTGGAAGTTTACTTATAAAGGTCCCACGTAGTGCAAATCGCCTTTATAAAGCTCAACTAAAAATTGGTAAGGAATATACAAATGAAGTGGGACGAGAATCAGATGAATAACAACCTGTTATTGAATGTGATGAAGTATTCATGCCGGTAGCTCGACTCGAGACCATACGACTCTTGATTGCTCTCGCAGCCGGGAAAGGATGGAAGATTCATCACTTGGATATGAAAACGGCTCTTCTAAATGGTGATCGAAAGGAGCTCGATAGTACTTTAAAAGAGATGGGTTTTCTACAATGCGTGCACGAAAATGCGATCTATAGAAAGGTGCCCAATGGAGAATTTATCGTCTTTGCGGTCAATGTGGATGATTTATTCGTGACTGGGACAAGCTTAGATCTCATAAATAAGTTCAAAAGGAGAATGGTGTCTGAATTTGAAATGTCGGATCTTGGTGAGTTAACTTATTACTTAGGTATCGAAATCTCACAAGAAAAAGATTGCGTGGAGATCAAGAAAGAGAGATATGCAATGAAGATTTTGAAAGAAACTGGTATGGAAGATTGAAATGCAACTTTATGTCTGACGGAACCAGGACTCAAGTTGACAAAATCAGAAGATGAACCAGAAGTTAAAGCTACTCAATATCGAAATGTGGTGAGTTGTTTGCGTTACCTCTTACATACTCGTCCAGATTTGACTTACTCGGTTGGAATGGTTAGTCGATATATGCAAAGTCCAAGAGAATCACAAGCTCGTGCAATCAAGAAAATTCTATGCTATCTTAAAGGTATGACTTCGTTTGGAATTAAATACAATTGTTGTAATGACATGAAACTTGTGGGATATAGCAGTCATAATGTTGATATTGATGATGGACGGAGTACTACTGGATACTTTTTTATCTTGGTACATCACCCATTACATGATGCTGACAAAAGCAAACTACCGTGGCGTTATCTTCGTGTGAAGTTGAGTTCATGACGGCTACTGCAGATGCGTGTCAAGCAATTTGGCTAAGGGAGTTATTGGCGGAAGTGAGCGGGTTGGAAAGACAAAAGGTGTTAATAAGCGTTGCTAACAAATCAGCCATCACATTAACAAGAAACCCGGTCTTTCATGGTAGAAGCAAACACATCCACACTCGATATCACTTCATTCATGAATGTGTGGAAAATGAGCAGGTAATAGTAGAGCATGTATCCAGAAAATAACAAAGGGCATACCCGTTAACGAAGGCTTTGGCGCGCAAAAAGTTCAAGGAGATGAGATCGTTACTTGGTTTGCAAGAGTTACCCTCTTCGACTCAGAAATTCAAGGGGTGATTGTTGGAGAATTCTTGGATCGATTTGGATATGGCTGTGAAAGGGTGGTTCAAAGAGTTATCAGGAAAAGATATCCTAGTTGAAGTGCAAGTCCAACTCGTCCTATGTGTCTATTTAGGATATTAATAATGTAATCCTAGTTATAGTCTAATGCATATTGTTTAGTCATATATCCCGTGGAGGGTAGGTGTTACACCCCGTGCCCGCTTAGACCAAAAATTTAAACTTTACGCACCAAAAATGTGAATTAAAACTGACCTGCTATTACTGTTTTTCAATCTGACAAAAATCTATAAACTTCCAGACCATGAGACTAATTTTAAATGAAACTAGACTCAATTATCTTCAAAACGATAGGTGGCACGACCTGTAAACGACTTACGGATCAAAAGATATGATTTTTCAAAGTTTACCAAAATCTGCCCAAATGAAACCGAAATTTGGGATTTTGTACCAAATTTCGGTATAAACCGAAATTTGGGATATCCAAACCGAAAGTGACTGCTACTGTTCATTTACCATAAGGAGAGATTTGATTGAGCTTATTTGAAGTTAGATAAGTTGATTTAAATAGTTATTAAGCTGATTTGATGCTTTTGGAAGATTTGAATAGTATAGTTCAAGCTTAGGAAGTGAACTGCTGATATAAGCTTGGTATAAGCTAGAGCTTATTAGGACCACTTTTTGGCATTCTTGGGTACATGTAAGTATTTAAAGATAGGATTTAAAAGTTGGTGTAGTTTGGTTAAAGTTTGGTGGACTAAAAGGTTCAAAAACCTCATACTGATGTATCAGACTGCATAAGTGGAGTTTTGCCCATATCAGCCGTTTGTTTTTGATTTTTAATTTATTCATTTTAAGATCAATTAAGCTAAATCTTTGCACTGATAAACTTGGGCTGGTAGTGCATTTAGTACACTTTTTCTTGGATTTTTCTGATTAGCTTATTGACCGCTTTTTAGGGCTGCAAAACTGCCTCAGCAGACCCATTCTTTTGGCCTGCACAATTTGAAGTTTTGCTTATTGAGTTTGATTTGTTCTTATCTGCTTATTCTGAGTTAGATTAGTTATATAGGATAGAGTTTGATTGCATTAGCTTATTTTCAATAGCCTATAGCTTATTTCTACTTATCTCTTTTTGCTTCCTTGATTTTCTTTGTTTTCACCATTTTTTTTACCCCACTGATCAGTTTAAGATAAGCTCTTTCTGAGCTTATCAGTGATTTTCAAAAAGAAAGTTTTCACAAAAGTTTTATATCTTTGTTAGCTTAATCAGTTTTAAAAAGAAAAAGAAAAAAAGAATAAGTTTTCAAAAAAAAACCATTGCTGGGATTCGAACCCTGGCCACCCAGCTCACCACACACACTCACTTCCAGTCGCCCTTGGGTCTTTTTCAGAATATGTTTGCAAAATTTAAACCTTAACCTCTCTTTTCCATTTAAGCATTCAGATTCAATTAGCCATTTTCAGCTTATTCAAGTAAGCTGATACCTTTTTCTTATTTTTCTTAGCTTCAGTTCCCCTTAAAGTTATTTCATAAAAGTTTTCAGATTTTTCTCAATAGTTTAAGGATTTTTAATTATTTATTTTATTTTAAATAGTTTTTAATTCATAATAATTAAAATAAAAATAAAAAAAATATAATTCTTTTTCCTAAAATTTTCTTTTTCTAATTAGAACTTAGGAAAATTAATTTGGCCTTCCTAGGATTAATATTTCATTAATTTGACGTTTTAAGCTCGGGATTTCTCGGTTTAGATTCGTTAGTAGTTTTTCTTTGCGTTTTTGGCCTTAAGCACTTTAGATTAGCATTTGCCTTAGTTGATTAGTTGTTTTTAGATAATCTTTCTTAATTTTAGTTTAAAATCCAAAAAAAAACCCACTCTTTCACTATTCACTACACGTTTCACGATCTCGAAATCACAATTCCATTCAATCTTCAATCGGGACAACGAACTCGGGTTTTGCATATTTCCTTTGCAATTCCTTGGAATATAAATTTACAAATCAGTTTTTGGCGCCGCTGCCGGGGACGGTTGACGTGAATTCGTGATTCCGTTTTTTGATTCGTGTTTTGAAGATCCTTCTCCCGGGAAGTTATCGTTTTTCTTCGTAAATATTTTCAAAAAAATATAAAATCCAAAAAAATTAAAAATACCACTAACACTTTTCCTAAAGTGTTAACAATACCAAAAAAATCGAAAAACAACAAAAGAAATCGTGAAATTAATTGTTTTCGGATTATCTCGAGATTACAACCTATACAAGGGGTTTAAGGAGGTTTTGACATTAAATTGCAAACCGAAAAGAGATCCATTCTTCTCTTCCGCCACTCTGCGAGTAGTCTTGAGAGAAACGATTATTGATTAACGAATCGGTTACCAAAAATATTGTGTTTGTATTTTTCTTAAATATAAAAACCCAAAAAGATTTTCATTTTCAAATTTGTTTTTCTTTTTAAATTTTGTGTTGTTTTAGTGCATGCGCACACGATCTTCGTCTTTTGAGCTTAATTCTCCTATATCAAACCCCGAGAGGTTATTACGTCAAAGTAATCGTCGTCACCCATCACTTTTCACTATGGATGATCACAACCAAGATGAGGGGCCACCCCCTCAAAATTTGGATAATCCGGCTCCCGATCTCCGACCAATGGAAGAATTACTCCAATCACCTTTCAATGGTGTTGGCAAAGCAATCGTGATACCCAATATGTTTGCAAATCAATTTGAAATTAAAATTGGGTTACTTAATCTTATCACCGGTATTTCCTTTCACGGCTTTGAAAATGAAGATCCTCATTCCCATGTCCAGAAATTCATCGACATCACTGAAACGCTTAACTTCAATCACGTTCCTCATAATGTGCTTAAATTGAAGTTATTCCCTTTTTCTCTCGTAGGAGCAGCCCGAACTTGGCTTGACAAGGAACCTCCTAATTCGATTTTTACTTGGGATGACTTAGCCTCCAAGTTCGTGAACTACTTTTATCCTCCTTCTAAAACATCGAATCTCAGAAATCAAATCACTCGATTTCAGCAAGCTTTCGATGAATCGTTCAACGAAGCTTGCGATAGATTCAAAGAGTTGTTAAAGAAGTGTCCTAATCACGGATTTTCAACCTTGCACCAAATTGATACTTTCTACAATGGGTTGAATCCATCTGATCAAGATTCACTCAATTCTGCTGCGGGTGGAAATTTTCTGACTAGAAATACTCAAGAAGCTTTGACTATCATTGAAAATAAAGCCAGAGTGAGGAGTTCTAGAACCAAAGCTCAAGTTTCAAGTATGAGTAACAAATCAGATGATGCTTTGACCCGAGCTTTTAGCAAAACAGAAGAGAATCTTGCCGCTCTCACTAAACAAATTGGGCTTTTAATTAAAGAAAGACCTTCTCAGCCCGTCAATGTTGTGAATAAAAAATGTGAGATTTGTGGTGGTCCACATCCTTATTATGATTGTCAAGCCTCCGGTGGCCAAGGTTTGAATGCTACCGTAGCATCAGTAACCTACAATCAGATTCAAGGATTCCGTCCTCAAGGTGCTAATAACCAAATGGGACCACCCGGGTTTTCTTCATTCCAAAACAATCAAAACCATTTTCCTCAAAATTACAATAATCATCAAGTCAATATGGTCAATCAAAGTTGTGAAACATGTGGTGGTCCTCATCCGTATTTCGAGTGCCCAGCCTCCGGTGGCTGCACTCAAGAGAATGTTTATGCTGCAACGGGAACCTACAACATGGGAGGTAACGGTTACCAACCGCAAGGAGACCATAATCTTCTCAGCTACCGTTCCAATAACTTTCTCGGACCACCCAGTTTTAATCAAAATCCAAATCCGAATGTGCAAAACCGAAACGTATAAGTTAACCAAAATCAAAATTGGATGAATCAAGGATTTCAGAATCAAGGGAATTATAACCGAGGCCAAAATCAGGGAAATTTTAATCAAGGAAATTATCAAGCCCCGAATCACAAGGAATTTTCAAAATCAGAATCAAGGTTTTCATCAAAACAACCGAGGGAAAATTTTCAATCAAAGTCAAGGCTTTGCTCAAAATCAATCGGCCTCGGATGAGATCTTAAAACAATTAATGCTTCAAAATTAGAATCAGCAAAATTTCAATAAATCCTAAGAAGAAACAACTAGGTTTTTGATTAAGGAAATGACTGAGATGAAGAAATCTTTAAATGATCGACCCTCGGGCTCAGAAACTCTTCCTAGCAATACGATCGCTAACCCGAGGGGCGATGTGAAAGCGATCACTACAAGGAGTGGTGTATCATATGACGGACCCACGGCTCCGACTACCTCTTCTTCTCTACCTCCCAAGGTAGTCGTCCGTGAGACCGAGGCGACAAAGGAAACGAACCTTCCTACTAATAACGGAAGGACCGAAGACGTCCAACCTCCGGTTGTCCAACCGTCTAAACCAAAGGTTGTGCTTGAGCCCGAAGAAGCTCCCGTAAAAGCCAAACTTCCTTATCCTTCGAGATTGAATGATCAAAAGCTCCGCGAAAAAGCCTCAAATCAAATGGAGAAATTCTTTCAAATCTTTCAAGATTTGCATTTTGATATAAGCTTCGCGGATGCTTTGCTTCTGATGCCTAAGTTTGCTTCCACCATCAAGGGTTTATTGAGCAACAAGGAAAAATTATTTGAATTAGAAAAAACTTCGTTGAATGAGAATTGCTCGGCGGTTCTCCTCAAGAAGCTTCCTGAAAAGCTCGGAGATCCCGGAAAATTCCTCATTCCATGTGAATTTCCGGGGATGGTTGAATGCCACGCCTTGGCCGATCTTGGTGCAAGCATCAACCTAATGCCGTTGTCCGTTTGGGAAAAGCTTTCTCTCCCGGAACTTACCCCGACTTGCATGACCCTCGAGCTAGCGGACCGTACTATTACCCGTCCACTTGGAATAGCCGAGGATGTTTTTGTCAAGGTTGGGAAGTTTCATTTCCCTGCTGATTTTGTGGTAGTAAAATTTGACGCTGACCCCCGAGTTCCTCTAATTCTCGGACGATCGTTCTTGAGGACCGGGCGGGCTTTGATAGATGTATATGGTGAAGAAATAACGCTGCGGGTGGAAAATGAGGCCGTTACCTTTATTCTTGATCGAACTTTCAAATACTCCTCCAATCATGATTCTGTTTCGGTTAATCGAATTGACGTGATTGATGTTGCTTCGGAGGAGTATTCTCAAGAAGTTCTTGGATTTTCCGACAAATCCTCGAGTGGCAATCCTACTCCTTCTTCTCAACCTATTCTTTCCGACCCTTCCCCGTCCTTCACTCCGTTTGAGGGAGGTGATTTCTTTTTGAAGAGGTTGATGAATTTCTTTCTATTGATACACCAACTTCACCGGGAGTTGATGATTCTTATCTTGATCCGGAGGGAGATATTTTTTTGCTTGAAAAAATGTTGAATGAAGACCCGTCACCTTCTCTCCCTCCGAAGGAACTTAAACATGAAGAAATAAAAGAAGTTAAGCCGTCTACTGAGAATCCTCCGGAGCTCGAGCTCAAGGATTTACCTCCTCATCTCGAATATGCTTTCTTAGAAGATACCGACAAATTTCCCGTCATCATTTCTAAAGACCTAAAAGATGAGGAGAAGACCCAACTCCTAGACGTGCTTCAGAAGCATAAGAGTGCCATCGCTTGGCAGATCTCCGATATAAAGGGTATAGACCCTCGGTTCTGTACTCACAAGATCTTACTCGAAGATAACTTTAAACCCGCCGTCCAACAACAAAGACGAGTTAACCCAAAAATCCATGATGTCATAAAAAAGGAAGTTCTTAAACTCCTTGACGCAGGGATGATTTATCCGATCTCAGATAGCTCATGGGTTAGCCCGGTCCACTGTGTGCCCAAAAAGGGTGGAATGACCGTTGTAACAAATGATGAAAATGAGTTAATCCCCACACGTCTCGTCACCGGATGGAGAGTGTGTATTGATTACCGAAAACTCAATGATGCTACCCGTAAAGACCATTTCCCTCTACCATTTATGGACCAAATGCTTGAGCGTTTGGCGGGAAATGAGTTCTATTGTTTTCTCGATGTCTTTTCCGGGTATTTTCAAATACCAATTGATCCCCAAGATCAGGAAAAGACCACCTTCACTTGCCCTTATGGTACATTTGCCTACCGACGCATGCCTTTTGGGTTATGCAATGCTCCGGGCACGTTCCAAAGGTGCATGATGGCCATATTTCACGATATGACCGAGAAAACAATGGAGGTCTTTATGGATGATTTTCTGTGTATGGAAATTCTTTCTCCTCGTGCCTCTCCCATTTAGACAAAATTCTGCAAAGGTGTAAAGACACCAATCTTGTGCTAAATTGGGAGAAGTGCCATTTAATGGTCAAAGAGGGCATTGTCCTCGGACATAAAATTTCAAATGCCGGGATTGAGGTAGATAAAGCCAAAGTCGATGTGATCGCAAAACTACCTCATCCCACTACCGTTAAAGGAATCCGAAGTTTCCTTGGTCATGCCGGTTTCTACAGACGATTTATTCAAGACATCTCTAAAATCGCCCGGCCTCTGACCCAACTTCTTGAAAAAGATGCTCCGTTCTTCTTCTCTCCCGAATGTATCGAAGCATTCAAGGTTCTAAAAAAGAAATTGACTGAAGCACCGATATTGGTTGCCCCCGATTGGGACTTGCCCTTTGAGCTCATGTGTGATGCGAGTGATTATGCTATTGGTGCAGTCCTGGGGCAAAGCAAATCAAAATACTTTCAGCCGATACACTATGCTAGCAAGACAATGACCGACGCTCAATCTCACTATACTACTACCGAGAAAGAGTTGTTGGTCGTTGTCTACGCTTTTGAGAAATTTAGACCATATCTTGTCTTATCCAAAAGCATAGTGTATACGGACCATTCTGCTCTCAAGTATCTCTTAGCTAAGCAAGATGCTAAGCCAAGATTACTTCGGTGGATTCTTCTGCTCCAAGAATTTGATATTATCATTCGTGATAAAAAAAGAGCAGAGAATCTGGTAGCTGATCACTTATCCAGACTTGAAAATCCCCATCAAAGTGATCTCGAGAAAAAGAAAATCACCAAAACATTTCCTCTCGAGACACTTGGGATGGTATCTTTAAAGAATGATCCAAGTACCCTATGGTTTGCCGACTATGCAAATTACCATGCGGGGAATTTTGTGGTGAAAGGGATGTCGTCCCAGCAGAAAAAGAAATTTTTCAAAGATGTCAAACATTATTTCTGGGACGACCCCTACTTATTCAGAATTTGTGCTGACCAAGTAATCAGACGGTGTGTGCATGGCCAAGAAGCCGTTGACACCCTCACGGCTCGCCATAATGGACCCACAGGGGGACATCATGGTGCCAGCTACACCGCTAAAAAAGTCTTTGATTCTGGGTTTTATTGGCCGACAATCTATCGCGATGCCCACGACTTGGTAAACTCATGTAACTCTTGCCAACGTCAAGGAAAGATCTCGCAAAAAGACGAAATGCCTTAAAATGCAATTCAAGTCTGCGAGATCTTTGACGTGTGGGGCATCGATTTTATGGGGCCATTACCGTCTTCACGAGGGAATAAGTATATACTCGTGGCCGTCGACTACTTGTCTAAATGGGTTGAAGCAAAAGCGCTCCCCACCAATGACGCCCGAGTTGTGGTTAAGTTCTTAAAAAATCTCTTCACCCGATTCGGAACTCCTCGTGCTATAATCAGTGATCGCGGTACTCAATTTTGCAATGATCAATTTGCTAAAGTTATGCTTAAGTATGGTGTTACCCATCGTCTTTCTACCGCGTATCACCCGCAAACTAGTGGTCAAGTCGAGGTTTCGAATCGTGGATTGAAAGTATCCTTGAAAGAACCGTTGGTGAAAACCGAGCCTCGTGGGCAGACAAATTGGATGATGCATTATGGGCCTTCCGAATAGCTTACAAGACACCCATCGAGTGTACTCCATACAAGCTGGTTTACGGAAAAGCCTGCCATCTGCCCATCGAGTTCGAGCATAAGGCATATTGGGCCTTAAAACATGCCAATTTTGACCTCAAGACCGTGGGTGATCACCGTAAGCTCCAAATTAATGAATTAAATGAGCTTCGGGATCAAGCCTACGAGAACTCTTTGATCTACAAAGAGAAAACAAAGAGGATTCATGACTCTAAGATTAAAAACCGCATCTTTAATGTTGGTGATCGAGTCCTCCTCTTCAATTCTCGATTAAAGATCTTCTCGGGCAAACTCAAAACCCGTTGGTCTGGACCGTTCACCATCACTCAATTTTTTCCATATGGAATCGTTGAGTTAGCTCAACCCGACGGTCCAAACTTTAAGGTGAACGATCATAGGATCAACCACTATTTTGGAGGGGACATACCATCTATGGTTGTCCTGAATCTCCAAACTTTCCCCATGGACAATTAAATTCGGGGACGATTTAAGCTACGTGACTCGTTAATAAACAAAGCGCTTCGTGGGAGGCACCCCATGCTTATCCTTCTATCTTCTTTCTTATTTCTAATAAAGTGACGTAAGGAGGGCTTCCTCTTCCATTTGTCGTGTTTCGTGGTTTTCTGTGATGTGTCCAGGATGTGCCCGAATAATGAAGACTCTCGTACTCGTGGTTCTGCTTCTCTCCACTCGGAGTTTCATCATTCGTTGCTCATCCGATATCCTTCATCTTGTCGTTTAACATTTATCTTTTGGCATAATTAATAAACGGCCTTAGATTCATGTAGAAGAACCCTTACCTTTAAGATATTGAGGATAATGTCTCATTTTAGTCTGGGGGGTAATCTTTCGATTTGATTTGTTGCCTTGCATTGTTTGCCGTTTACTCATGCAACCCCGTTTTTCTTCCAAAATTGTAAAAAATTGAAAAAATGAGAAAAAATGAGAAAATTTTAAAAAATTTTGCAAAAATATAATAAATTTTGACATTTTGTTGACTTTCCGCTGGTGAGAGTAGGAATAAAATTTTGACTTGATCGGGCGTGTTGAGCCCTAGCTTATCTCCTTAACCATTCGGCTAAGCATTCACGGATCTTATTATTTAAGATTTTAAATTTGCGAAGAACGAGAAATGATAGAGTTTATTTAGAAGTTAGATGTTAAGTGTGGAGTAGTTGGTTCTCTTTAGAGCTCATCGAAGTTACTTGTGGCCTTTTGCTCCCACAAAATAGTTTCACCATATATAACTGTAAGAATAATTAAAGATGTTAGGTTTTGACGATGATTAGTTCTTGGTCTTCTTAAAAGAATCATTGCTTTAAAAATTGGGTACACATCAAGGTTACTTAATAAATACGTTTAATAATAATAAGTTAATTGCTCTAAGCTACGGATTCGAGATCGGGCCTTGGATCCTTATTTCCGGAAGGCGTTTAGGTCTTGGCTACCTTCTTGCACTGGCCCTTGGACCTCTAGTTCAGGAATGTGTGAGGTCTTGGTCTAACCACCTTGGATCCTCATTTCAGGAGTGTCTAGAGTCTTGGAACACTCCGTTGTAACGGCCCTTGGATCTTTTATTCCGAAAGGTGTAAGGTCTTGGAACTAAACCGAGAAGCTCCGTCGTTTAGGGTACGCAAGTGAAAAGTTAGTGATTGAAAAAAAAATGAAATGAAAAAAAAATGGTGATAAATGAAAAAGATAAAAATGCAAAAGTCAAAAAAATATAAATAAAAACCTTGATGTGAACCTCATTTTCAAAGCAACGGTTCTCGAGAGAAGATTGAAAACTACTTAGCGTCTTAATTTAGTATCTTTATCGGACTAAAAACCTATCGAAACGAGAAAATATGAAGCAATTCATTTCTCACCAAAAATAAAATAAATAGAGGCAAATTAGGAAAATGGGAGTTATTGGCGGAAGTGAGCAGGTTGGAAAGACAAAAGGTGTTAATAAGAGTTGCTAACAAATCAGCCATCACATTAACAAGAAACCCGGTCTTTCATGGTAGAAGCAAACACATCCACACTCGATATCACTTCATTCATGAATGTGTGGAAAATGAGCAGGTAATAGTAGAGCATGTATCCAGAAAATAACAAAGGGCATACCCGTTAACGAAGGCTTTGGCACGCATAAAGTTCAAGGAGATGAGATCGTTACTTGGTTTGCAAGAGTTACCCTCTTCAACTCAGAAATTCAGGGGTGATTGTTGGAGAATTCTTGGATCGATTTGGATATGGCTGTGAAAGGGTGGTTCAAAGAGTTATCAGGAAAAGATATCCTAGTTGAAGTGCAAGTCCAACTCGTCCTATGTGTCTATTTAGGATATTAATAATGTAATCGTAGTTATAGTCTAATGCATATTGTTTAGTCATATATCCCGTGGAGGGTAGGCGTTACACCCCGTGCCCGCTTAGACCAAAAATTTAAACTTTACGCACCAAAAACGTGAATTAAAACTGACCTACTGTTACTGTTTTTCAATCTGATAAAAATTTATAAACTTCCAGACCATGAGACTAATTTTAAATGAAACTAGACTTAATTACCTTCAAAACGATAGGTGGCACGACCTGTAACAACTTACGGATCAAAAGATATGATTTTTCAAAGTTTACCAAAATCTGCCCAAATGAAACCAAAATTTGAAACCGAAATTTGGGATTTTGTACCAAATTTCGGTATAAACCGAAATTTGGGATATCCAAACCGAAATTTGGCCCTTTTTCACAATAATTGACCCATGCTACTTTATATCCACACCAAACTCACTCAAAGCCATTAACATAACATACAAAATCGTTTACATACTCAATCAACCCGAAATAGTACTTTAAAATTTGACGGGTTATGCACCAAAACCCATTTCTACCCATTTACACATCAAACTACTCATACCACATCCGTTTTGCACCAAACTTTACCAACTTCAATAATTTAACGTATCAAACATGTTCCAACGACACTTGACCCGTTTACACATCAAAATGGGTACATTTACCCTTCTGCCAAACACCCCCCTTAAACATTGACCATAAACCATTTAATACACTTGGACACACCGTTGACTACCCAAACTTTACCAAAAGCATTAGATTAACATAAAAAACATGTTCCAAAGGCACTTGACCCGTTTACAACCCAAAATGGGTATGTTTACGCTTAAACCAAACGCCCCTTAAACTTTATACATAAACACATAAACTACACTTTGACTCATAGTTAGACTCCCAAACTTTACGACGACCTCGACACACATTATACAAACCAAAAGAAAGACTCTCGGGGGTACAACCTTGTCTCGAGCTCGGTATTCTACCTAGCTCCTACTACTTATTATCTTCCGAATTCACTTCCAAATTCTTATGCTATAATCCATGAAACTTCCTTCCGTCGCGCATAAACCTACAAAACATTGACAACTAAAAGAATTAGCTTACGCTTAGTAAGTAACCAAACATAAAACATATATCATACACTGGTATATGCTTAAACATATACCTTTATTTGACCAAAATCAGACCAAAATAACCAAAAACGAACCAAAATGCCAAGAGATATTTGTGTTTTTGTGTTTAAGTTTATGCAGGCAACGGATAAAAGAAAAAGGACAAAAACGAAGAAAAATCCGAAAAACACGGGCACGAGATTTGGAAAAGATATTTATAGAGCCGAAGCCGGGGAAAAATTCGTCAAAGAAAATATTTTTGAAGAACAGCCCTTGGATCATTGGGTAATTACAAATTTAGTCCTTGAAGATAATTTTAGCATATGGCAAAAATAGTCCCTCTATTATTTATCCTATTGCACCAAAAATCCTTAAAACTAAAATACTTAAATCCATATCTAACCTAAAACCAAACCCAGCCATCCTAACCCAGCCCAATTACCACCCACAGCCCACTACCCTACAAAGCCCATCCCTTTTAAATAACTAAACCCGGATCAAACTACAACCCATTTTTCCCACTTAACTCGAAGTCAACACCATTAAACCCAGTCAACCCAAAAACTAAATTACCCGCCCTTTTTATTGTTACTGTACACCCATCGTCCCACGATTTACCCTGCAACTCACAATAAGTTACCTTCCTTAAAAACTTCTAGAAGGACTCTGACATGGCAGAAGAATGCCAGATGACAAAACCCAGCAATATCATTGGTTATTCCTCCACTAATCATGATCAAACGGCTTAGATTGAAAGGAGTGGTGCCCAAGATTGATCCAAGGGCTGTAATATGGATTCATGAAGCTTCCTGAGGAAACCCTAGTGCACCTCAAGCCTATAAATAGAAGCCTTCCTCATTCACAGCTGGTGTTAGGTTTTTAGAGTCTATAATTAGGGTTTAAAATTTAGTGTCGTTTTGATGTTTTTTAGTTGTAATTTTAAATTCAGTATCTTTAGAAGTTGTAAGGACTATTTGTACTCAAATTTTAAGGTTTAATGAAATTTTAGCTTTGTTTTGTCTTATGTTTAATCTAGTCTGTTTTTCTATGTGAGTTGTTATAAACTAATACTATCTTATTTTCTGTTTTATTAAGCTCTTTTCAAGTTTTTATCAAAATGTTTTCATAAATTTTGTTTTGAAACAAAAATCCAAAAAAAAAAAAAAAAAAATAGATAAATACTCAAAAATAAAAATAAAAATATAGTAAAGTAGTATAGTTAAGCTTCAACAAGCTTCTTTACAGATTATATAAGCTCATTCTAGCTCTCTATAGCTTTAGTGAGTTTGTGTAGTGATCAATTCAGTCCAAAACATCAAAATCCTATACCTATGCATATTTGTGGAAAGCTTTTGGAAGTTGCCCACAATGGAGGGGCAAGATGGACTTTACCTAGCTTATCCTTGATAAGCTAGGAGCTTGTAGCTGCCATTAAGTTGGTACCTCTGTTAAGCTGAGGTCTTAAGTAAGTTTCAATTGCCATTTTTAGCCTAAATTTGCATTTTCTAGCTTAATAAGTAGATTCTATTGCATAATCTGTTTGAGCTTATTGTTGTGCTTAATTTCTATTAAATTTAGCTTATATATGTTTCACATAGCTTATGTCATTTAGTTGCATCATTAGTATAGCCTAAATCTATTAAGATTTATAAAAAGCTAAACAGTCAACTTAGGTCCTAGCTTATTTAGTGCTAATCTCTATTTTGAAAAGTGCTTATTAGGTGGTTAGTAAGTTAGATTATCAGTAGTTAAGCAGTATCATAGCTTATCTTGGAGGTTTGTAGTGTAAATTTGCAAATCAGTCTCAACAAGGGGTGTTTGGATTAAGCCACTTTTGGCCAAAAAGTGACTGCTACTGTTCATTTACCATAAGGAGAGATTTGATTGAGCTTATTTGAAGTTAGATAAGTTGATTTAAATAGTTATTAAGCTGATTTGATGCTTTTGGAAGATTTGAATAGTATAGTTCAAGCTTAGGAAGTGAACTGTTGATATAAGCTTGGTATAAGCTAGAGCATATTGGGACCACTTTTTGGTATTCTTGGGTACATGTAAGTATTTAAAGATAGGATTTAAAAGTTGGTGTAATTTGGTTAAAGTTTGGTGGACTAAAAGGTTCAAAAACCTCATACTGATGCATCAGACTGCATAAGTGAAGTTTTGCCCATATCAACCGTTTGTTTTTTATTTTTAATTTATTCATTTTAAGATCAATAAAGCTAAATCTTTTCACTGATAAACTTGGGCTGGTAGTGCATTTAGTACACATTTTCTTGGATTTTTCTGATTAGCTTATTGACCGCTTTTTTGGGCTGCAAAACTGCCTCAGCAGACCCATTCTTTTGGCCTACACAATTTGAAGTTTTGCTTATTGAGTTTGATTTGTTCTTATCTGCTTTGCTTTTTGCTTATTCTGAGTTAGATTAGTTATATAGGATAGAGTTTGATTGCATTAGCTTATTTTCAATAACCTATAGCTTATTTCTACTTATCTCTTTTTGCTTCCTTGATTTTCTTTGTTTTCACCATTTTTTTTTACCCACTGATCAGTTTAAGATAAGCTCTTTCTGAGCTTATCAGTGATTTTCAAAAAGAAAGTTTTCACAAAAGTTTTATATCTTTGTTAGCTTAATCTGTTTTAAAAAGAAAAAGAAAAAAAATAAGTTTTCAAAAAAAGCCATTGCTGGGATTCGAACCCTGGCCACCCAGCTCACCACACACACTTACTTCCAGTCGCCCTTGGGTCTTTTTCAGAATATGTTTGCAAAATTTAAACCTTAACCTCTCTTTTCCATTTAAGCATTCAGATTCAATTAGCCATTTTCAGCTTATTCAAATAAGCTGATACCTTTTTCTTATTTTTCTTAGCTTCAGTTCCCCTTAAAGTTATTTCACAAAAATTTTTAGATTTTTCTCAATAGTTTAAGGATTTTTAATTATTTATTTTCTTTTAAATAGTTTTTAATTCATAATAATTAAAATAAAAATCAAAAAAATATAATTCTTTTTCCTAAAATTTTCTTTTTCTAATTAGAACTTAGGAAAATTAATTTGGCCTTCCTAGGATTAATATCTCATTAATTTGACGTTTTAAGCTCGGGATTTCCCGGTTTAGATTCGTTAGTAGTTTTTCTTTGCGTTTTTGGCCTTAGGCACTTTAGATTAGCATTTTCCTTAGTTGATTAGTTGTTTTTAGATAATCTTTCTTAATTTTAGTTTAAAATCCAAAAAAAAACCCCACTCTTTCACTATTCACTACACGTTTCACGATCCCGAAATCACAATTCCATTCAATCTTCAATCGGGACAACGAACTCGGGTTTTGCATATTTCCTTTGCAATTCCTTGGAATATAAATTTACAAATCAGTTACTTTCACATAAGCATCATAACCATCATAAAGGCTTCTAATCTACAACATCCAAACCATATCCCACATAATCTCATACCATAACCATTATCAATCACAACAACCATAACCAACTACATACCTTAAATAGTCCAAATCCAACAAGCTACATACCCTTAGCCACAAACCACTAGCCATCCATACTTAGCTTATAACCATTCTAAGTCCAACTCCTATATTCTTACACAACCACAACACATACATGATAAATACACATATAATACAAGTTTTAGGGAGAGTTACTTACCTCATATCCAAGCTAGTCTATCATTCATGATTTCACCACCATCATCAACATCCTTACTAGTTGTCATCATCATCATTATCACTTCCTAACCATAACCATCATCAAAACTTATTATCACAACACATCAAGATTAAGGGTTATAAAACCTAACTAAACTTACCTATCATCCCTTCCACATCATCATATGATCCTATCATGATCATATGATAAAACCCACTTAACCCATAAACCTTTACCTCAATAATCATCATTAAATCAAGATTGAAGTTACTTACTTGTAAGGATTTTTGCTAGGAAGGACCATGGACATTAGCTTTTCTTCTTCATCTTCCTAAGCTACCATCTAGCCTTTTTCCCTCTCTTTTTCTCCTCCATAAAATCGGACCTAACACCCTCTAAATAATGGTGGATAAGTCTAGAACATCCTTGATTTATTTAGCTAGATTGCATCTTTGGGCTAATGACATAACTAGTCCCTTAAGTCCCATTTTTCCTACTTGGCCCTAACTAACTTATAACATATAATTAACACTTGGCAAACTAGGTCCCTTTAGTTCATACATCATACCTTATATAACCACATTAGTCATACTTTGACTACTAGTTTGACCATCGGGTTTGACTTCCACGTAACTTTGTTGACCAACCAATCACATTAGGTCTTTATCCATTTTCATCCAGGGTGGGGTCCCAACACCTGGGAAACGGGTGTTACTATTCTATCCCCCTTATTTAGATTTCGTCCCCGAAATCTTTCGTCTATTTCTAACCAAGACTTAGTCTCATAACCCATCTCATTCTTAGCACCTTAATTCCTAGTTTATTTAGTGCAACGATCTAAGTGATCTTGCAACTCTAAGCATATTATCTCATATCATACATCCTTAATCCTTATCACTTCCCAATTACTTTATACCCTACAACTCTTGCTTAGATTTTACAAGACATACTTATTACCACTAGTCATCTTTCTAATCCGCTCTATTACCGTTACATCACCGTCTCACTTGCTTTATCCTTCACTCTCATTCTTGACTATTTGATACTTAAGAACTCATACTATTTGACTTTGCATAATTACACTCGACTAATACATTCACATTCTATTATTTTCATTCATCATATTTCGCACCACGCCGCAAAGCACATTATATCATTATTACAATTCTTCCATCCCATCAAAATTTCTCCTAAGTCTCAACTAAAAGTCATGGTCAAATTCTAACCCTCCTATCTTAGTCTTTATAATTTCTAACCAATTCTAAACTTCCGCTTCCTACTTCTCTAACCCTACTCGTGCCGCGTCGGCAACACATAAGCCCACTCATTTATAATTCATCATTTACATGGAGAGGTGTCCCAATTGATGTAAATCAAGAAATATAAACTCATGGTTATGTACTCCCGACATAACACTACTACTCCTATTTCCCAATCTAACTTTTATTATTTCATTTTCATTTTACATTTCACTCGTTTTTTAAACTCTTCCATTTTCTAGCTTGGATCCACTTTACTTTAACATTTTCCCCGAAAGGACTTTCACACATGCCAAGGATGTAGGCAATCTTTGCCGGTGAAGGCAATACGTTTTATCCCGAAGGATCTTTAACACGTCCCGAAGGATTCTTTATCATTCATTGACTTGGTCATCCCGAATGATACCACCTTTAACATTCATCCCGAAGGATCATTAACATTCACACTTCATCACTTTCACATTATAGCATTGGATCCAAGCTATTAACATTTTAACAAACACACCCCTTATCCTATCCATTTTATTTAGTGAGCGCAAGCTCATAGTGCATATGAACTTGCTCATTATAAATACACACTTCTATGTGTTTTACCATCCTACATTCTTAATCCACGTTAGTTATTTTCATATCTTTACTTTACCTCTTGCATTCTTAGCCTTTATTAATCATCTCCACATTCTTACATTTCATTTTAGTCTACTAAACTCATTTACATCTAGACTTTGCACATATTGCCAACCGTAACTCATGCATTTATTATAGTAATTACCGCTAATCGCCTTAGCCGTAATATGATAATTTCAGGACAACGCCTTTATCTCATACACACTCCTATCATTCTTTCTTGCGTCTTTAATCCACCACATTCTTATTCTCGTATCTTATCTCTCTTCTATTAGTCTCACTCGCTTCCTTTACATGTAGACCTTACATAGATCGTCAACTATAACACATTCATTCATTATTAATAATTACAGCTAATCGCCTTAGCCGTAATATAATTATTTCATGGCAATACCTTAACCTCATACATGCCCATCTCACTATAGCTATTAGTACTTAAGAAATTCGCTCTATTTCATCATTTACTCAATCCCTATGCCCTTTTCTCATTTTGTAACTTTACTAAGTTCATTACGGACTCATTATGTATATATTTATATCATTTCTTCACCACACTATGCTATAACACTCATTCAACATTACCACACGTTCATAATTATGCTCCTAATACTTTGACTTTCCACTAACCCATCTCTAATACCTCATTAGTCCCTTTCACGCCTTACCATTATTATCTTCCTATAGTACGCAAGCACATAACTAAATCTTGAGTCTATACTATACAAAACTATCATTCACTTACGTAGCATACATATACATAACATGTATTTCGTCCCATAATCTAAACAATCCATAACCCATTTCTAACTCATTACTTCTATATTCAACTACATCCACATCACGTAATAATTACCGACACAACCCGAGGTGCACGGTAATCCTATCACTCACACATCAAGTCATATATCACATAAAACACATCCATAAGTCCTCATCATTCTACTCATATAGCAATCACATAATTCATTTCAAAACTCAACATTCACATCCTATAACTTACATAATATTTGCCCACATTTCTTAAACTTAAACTTAACGCGTCTACGAGCAGTTTAAGTCTAGGAAATCCTAAAGAAAACCTAATTCACTTAAACCGAAGCTCTGATACCAAGTTGTTACACCCCGTGCCCGCTTAGACCAAAAATTTAAACTTTACGCACCAAAAACGTGAACTAAAACTGACCTGCTGTTACTCTTTTTCAATCTGACAAAAATCTATAAATTCCAGACCATGAGACAAATTTTAAATGAAACTAGACTCAATTACCTTCAAAACGATAGGTGGCACGACCCGTAACGACTTACGGATCAAAAGATATGATTTTTCAAAGTTTACCAAAATCTGCCCAAATGAAACCGAAATTTGAAACCGAAATTTGGGATTTTGTACCAAATTTCGGTATAAACCGAAATTTGGGATATCCAAACCGAAATTTGGCCCTTTTTCACAATAATTGACCCATGCTACCTTATATCCACACCAAACTCACTCAAAGCCATTAACATAACATACAAAATCGTTTACATACTCAATCAACCCGAAATAGTACTTTAAAATTTGACGGGTTATGCACCAAAACCCATTTCTACCCATTTACACATCAAACTACTCATACCACATCCGTTTTGCACCAAACTTTACCAACTTCAATAATTTAACGTATCAAACATGTTCCAACGACACTTGACCCGTTTACACATCAAAATGGGTACATTTACCCTTCTGCCAAACACCCCCCTTAAACATTGACCATAAACCATTTAACACACTTGGACACACCGTTGACCACCCAAACTTTACCCTTAGCCACAAACCACTAGCCATGAAACCACTAGCCAAAAACCACTAGCCATCTATACTTAGCTTATAACCATTCTAAGTCCAACTCCTATAATCTTACACAACCACAATACATACATGATAAATACACATATAATACAAGTTTTAGGGAGAGTTACTTACCTCATATCCAAGCTAGTCTATCATTCATGATTTCACCACCATCATCAACATCCTTACTAGTTGTCATCATCATCATTATCACTTCCTAACCATCACCATCATCAAAACTTATTATCACAACACATCAAGATTAAGGGTTATAAAACCCAACTAAACTTACCTATCATCCCTTCCACATCATCATATGATCCTATCATGATCATATGATAAAACCCACTTAACCCATAAACCTTTACCTCAATAATCATCATTAAATCAAGATTGAAGTTACTTACTTGTAAGGATTTTTGCTAGGAAGGACCATGGACATTAGCTTTTCTTCTTCATCTTCCTAAGCTACCATCTAGCCTTTTTCCCTCTCTTTTTCTCCTCCATAAAACCGTACCTAACACCCTCTAAATAATGGTGGATAAGTCTAGAACATCCTGGATTTATTTAGCTAGATTGCATCTTTGGGCTAATGACATAACTAGTCCCTTAAGTCCCATTTTTCCTACTTGGCCCCAACTAACTTATAACATATAATTAACACTTGGCAAACTAGGTCCCTTTAGTTCATACATCATACCTTATATAACCACATTAGTCATACTTTGACTACTAGTTTGACCATCGGGTTTGACTTTCACGTAACTTTGTTGACCAACCAATCACATTAGGTCTTTATCAATTTTCATCCAGGGTGGGGTCCCAACACCTGGGAAACGGGTGTTACAGTACGGATTCTTATTGTATCAATTGAAGTTTTAGAGTAAGATTTCTTCAATAAAAGTTTGCGTGTTCCTGGCAGCTTTGTTCTTATTGTTTCCTGTGTCGTTTACCTATTTTGTGTTTCTGTGTTGCGATCTCTAATAACCACAATTGGCATCAGAGCTTCTAGTTCCTTGTTGGTGATTTTTTGCTGCGACTAAGGGTTACAAACACAACCAACAACAATAACTCCTAAACCTGTGATTCTGTTGGTTTAAGGAGAAGAAGTTAGCGACCTATTACTAGCAATTAGGGATTCACAACATCGGATAAAAACAGTCGGATCTAACTTGCGAATCTGTGGTTAGACGTGTGGAGTTTTTATCAGCCCTAATTGGAGCTGTGTTGGTACTTTGTACCTGCGTTTGGAGGTTTACAAAACCAACAATAACATCTGGGACTTTACCCTGCGAATCTGTTGGTTAGTCGTATGAATCAGGTGGTGAATTGAGGAGGATTGTTGTAGGATTGTTGCCGCGTCTAAGGGTCACAATCAGCATTCATCATCGAATCATTGCAAGCCTGCGATTCTATGAGGAACGATCAAAGGTAGTACTTTGTTTACAAAAGTTGTTTGTTCTCCATATTCCAAAACTTGGTTGTGAAGTCACCAACAACAATTAAGAACCTATCGGTTTTGTCGAACTTCACAACTCCTGCGTAATGCTTTCCCAGACCGAGGTAATTTTGTTTTACATTAACGTCACCTTCATTCCGTTCTACAAGGTATGATTTCTGGTTATGACCGGAACCAAATGGGAAAAGCCTACAATTTTGATGCTAGTCAGTAAGTCATTCAAACATAAGGCTTGGTTAGTCGGTTACTGTCACACCCCGTCAAAGGCGGAAACACGAGATGTAACTGAGAAAGTCACATTGCGTAACATCATAGATTCATACCTTATTATTATTACAACAATAGTTTACAACTTTTACAAAACGATCCTTCTCTCAAATATGATAGAAAAACATGTCTCTTTTGAAAATCTTGTTGTCATGAAAACATAGTAGCAAAATCACAAATAGTCTGACGCTAATAAACGTGCCTTCAAATACCTTAATAATGATCCACCTGAAAATGGTACTAGAAAATGTCAACATAATGTTGGTGAGCTCGTAGGTTTGAAAGTTAAACCACGAAGCTGTGAATAATGAAATGTAGGACAATAGTGAAATGAATACCAATTACAAGCACGTTATCAAATCAGTAATAGTGTCACGCCAACTGAACCTATTGTGTTCATCATACTCATAACCAATATCACGTGAGGAGCTACCCCGATAGATCTATAAACATGTGGGCTCTCCAAGAGAGTTAACAGTTGCATCAACTGAACCTATCAACTTGTGGGCTCTCAGCAGAGAGTTAACAGTGGCACATTCATGTACTCACAAAACAACCATGTCATAGCATATAATCGCATCATCACACATATATGTCCAAAATCATGTAAAACGGTAGATCACAGCATAAAATGTTTGAAAAGCATTGAATTCCATTTCCACCCCAAGTAAAATATATTAAAAAGTGGGGCTACGAGAACTCACCTTAGTCAAGCAATGCACAACACAACAGATCAAGAGTAGTATAGCACAACGGCAACTAGAACGTCACGGCACAACGGACTCGGCACAACCTAATAATATAAAGACTCACTTCAACATATATCCCAAAAGATAACTAAAGACGTAATAGTTCCAAAAAATTAACTATTCCCATCCCCATAAATAAACAAAATCCATTTCCATATTAATCTTGTTTTATCCCTTTATTAGAGTTTGGTATCATCACTTGTGTAACGGTAAGATGACACAGACTCAAGAGTACTCACGCCAAAAGAAAGACAAACACGGAATCGTCTCAGAGGAAATGAAAAGAATTCAAGATGAGATGACGAAGAAGAGACCAAAGGTAGCAACTAACAAACACACAAGTAGATGAAATGATTGGTAATCGTCGGTGTTTACCCATAATCCTATTTAACTTCATAAACACACTTGTTTTGTATTTTAAAACAACTATTCGCCATAACCCGTTTGTTTATAGAACGTTCCAAGTCGAACGACTTTAGTAATTTCCAAATACGTTTAGATAACAAGTGTTATAAATTTTATTGTTCAACTTTGGTGTTGCAAGACCCAAGTAATCCGACTACCAATCATTCATCAAGTCAATCTCTACGAAACCAACCCTAACCTTATTCGGTGAATTTGCCTCGAACATCAAATAACTCTCGTGATTTACCATTTTTATTCAAACCGACAATTACACTTTAAGGGTGTGTTTGGTAGCGAGATATGGGGCCAAAGAAATGGAAATGACATCATATCTCGTGTTTGGTTAAGCAGAGAAATAAAAAGGTGGAGAATTGGAGAGAATTGATAGAGAATTGGTAGTGTAATTTTTAAAGTTTCATTTTCTCACTTTTTGTTGGGAAATTGGAGAAATGAGATTATTTTGTAAGGTTTTTTTTTTTTTTTTTTTTTTTTTTTTTTTTTTTTTCATGATGTGCATTTTAGTTGCAAACCGATTTACGTAAATGTATTTTTTATAAAAAAAATTAATAATTTTTTTAAAATAAATTTTTTATAAAATAAGTTAAAAAAAAATTAAAATTAATTTTTTATAAAAAAATAATTTAAAAAAAATATATTTTTTTAAAATATATTTTTTATAGAATTGTTATTTAGAAAAAATAATTTTTTTTAAATAATTTTTTTAATTAATTTTATAAAAAATAAATTTTTAAAATAAATTTTTTATAAAATAAGTTTTTTAAAAAAAAAATTAAAATTAATTTTTTATAAAAAAATAATTTAAAAAAATATATTTTTTTAAAATATATTTTTTATAGAATTGTTATTTAGAAAAAATAAATTTTTTTAAATAATTTTTTTAATTAATTTTATAAAAAATAAATTTTAAAATAAATTAAAAATAATTTTTTTTTTTAAAAATAAGTTTTTTTTTAAATAAAATAAAAAAATAAAAAAATTAATTTAAAAAAAATATTTTTTTTTAAATATATATTTTTTAGAATTGTTATTTAAAAAAAATATATATATTTTTTTTAAAATCAATAAACAAAAGTTCTAATTCTTTCAATAATTTTTTTTTTTTTTTTTTTTTGCCAAGTCTCGAGTTTATTTCTCATGTTACCAAACACTAGAATTGACTTTAAATTTCTCTACCCATTTCTATTCTCTACTTCATTTCTAATCTCTGAAATTCTCACTACCAAACGTGCCCTAAATCTCTTTTGTCAATTATATATTAACTAGCAAGTTTTTAAATTTGTTAATTAATATTATTAACAAGTATATTATTAATTCCTTTTCCTTTTATTTACATCATGTTGTAAGATGTCACGAGTTATTGCCCGTTTCGAGTCAAATTCTCGTATCAAATCCCTCGATTCTAAACTAAATTCCCGAACCCAATACTAACCCAAAATAACCCCTTAGTCACAAGGTTGGGTCAACAAGTCTCAATAACAAGTCCATAATATCCAATTGTAGGCAACCGAGGCCCTCCCGAGACCACAAGGTCTCGGCTAGACCTCGTTATGGCCGAATCATCACAAATAAATCAAGTCCAAATCCAAGACCTCACAACAACACTCGGCCATTACTAACCCGAAGGCTCGAATCAAAGTCACAATCAACCAAAACATTATCACAAACCAACTGACCAATTAAACTTACCTCGCCGAGACCACGGGGTCTCGGCTTTGAACCACGCCGCGAACTACACAACCAAACGGACCTACATCTAAACTGAATCTGAAACAATCCCAAGTTCAACCAAAACTCCTATGTGGGTTTGGTTGTAGTCGTGACCCACATCGAACAAAACTAGAACAAAATTAAAACCAAAGACAAAGTTAACCCAAATAAACTTGTGAGCTTATTGATAAGCTCGTACGACCCAAAACAGCTCACGAATAAGCTCATGAGTGAGCTTATTCTCTCGGTAACACAAATCCAAACACGACCCAAACACAAAACGTGACACAAGGAGATGATACCACATGTTTGGTTATGTTTTTAACAGGTTTTAATCATTTTCTAAACGTTTTTGACCCTCACCGATTCACACGGGTGTGTGAATCAGTGGGATCTTTACCTTGTTCTTCAGATCTGGATGACACGCTTACCTAGACAAGAAACGGAGTAATAATGGCGGTGGTGGTGGCGCGTAGGGCGATGTTAACGTGCGTGGAGGTTGGAAACGTGCTCACAAGGGCGAGATAAGGGTGGTTTTGGTAAGGTTTTGTCGTGGAGGGTGGCGGTGAACGATGGAGGTGATGGTGGTTGTAGGGTGGTCCGGCGGCTGTGAACAAGAGAGAAGGAGGGAGATGAAATTTTAGGGTTTTCATAAAATGGGAGGGGGGTGTAGGGTTGTATTAGTAGAAATGAGGAGGTGTGAGGGGTTATATTAACCCTAGGGATAAATTATGTCAAATTAACAAACTAAGGGGGCGCGGGTGTAATATTAACGCAAGGGGCCAATTTGCAGTTTTTCTATTCTTTAGTTATATCGTTTATCGGGCTCGTTTAGGCTAGTAAAATTTTCAGTGAGACTTTCTAACTTGCGCCATGAATTTTAGAATCGTTTTTCCGTTAGAAATGATTATTTATACGTGTATGTTTGTTCTAAACGTCTAAGATCGATTATTTCACGTTTTATTAGGTTCAGACTCGTGCCGACTCGCGTTGTGCTCTACTTTCACGTTTCACGAGAAATCTCTCGTTTTCAATTCGGATGATGTCCAAAAAGCTCAGAAAATATATAATAGGTAATAATAAATAAAATTTATTATTAAAATAAGTTTGAGAAATTCCTGTTTGTCACAAAAATTTCAAGTTTTATGAACAAGTATTACTCTAAAATGCCAGTCGCTACTGTTACTAAATTATAGAAAAAAATAGATAATTTACTTGAGACCATCAGTGTTGTTAGCCATTTTTGTAGAAGTATAACCGGGTGATTCATACTCTAGCGTTAAATCCAAATTATATATGCTTATACCTTAATCTTCCCATCAATAGTCGTTGCGTAGAGAAACTAACATTTGTGACGCTCAACGGATTAAACTAACATCAATATTCATCGTATGTTCTTTATTTTTATATTTTGTGTGCTCTTGTTCCTTTAACTGTTTTTTAGTTTTAAAATTAACAGGACATAGTCAAATAACGATGGAAGTTCTTCTAATTGGAACTGCTGATCGTCGCAAATGTTAGTTTCTCTATACAACGGCTATTAATGGGAAGACTAAGGTATCGACATATGATAATTTGGATTTAAAGTTCGAGTATGAATCACCCGGTTATACTCGGACAAGAATGGCTTACAGCACTGATGGACTGAGGTAAATTATCTTTTTTTTTTTTTTTTTTTTTTTTTTTTTAATTTAGTACTGACTAACCGAGCCTTATATTTGAATGACTTACTGACTTAGCATCAAAATTGTAGGCTTTTCTCATGTGGTTCCGGCCATATCTTTGGAATCATACCTTGTAGAATGGATTGAAGGTGACACTATGTCAAACAAAATTACCTTGGTCCGGAAAAGCTGCAGGATTTGTGAAGTTCGACACAACCAATAGGTTCTTAGTTACTGATGATGACTTCACAATCAAGTTTTGGAATATGGATAACAAATAACTTTTGTTTAGGACATGTGCAAATGGTGGATTACAGATCTACGAATATGTTACCGGTAATCCTCCGTCTGCACGTGTCCTAAGCAAAAGTTTTGGAATATGGATAACAAATAACTTTTGTGTAAGATACGTGCGAACGGTGGATTACTGGCAACATCTTCATAGATCTGTTAATTAACCGTTCAAATTAGAAAAAATATGGAGATGCTTAACAAATCTACAAATATGTTACCGGTAATCCAGCGTATGCACGTGCCCTAAGCAAAAGTTGTTTGTTATCCATATTCAAAAACTTGATTGTGAAGTCATCAGCACCAACTAAGAACCTATTGGTTGTGTCAAACTTCACAATTCCTGCGTAATGCTTTATCAGACTGAGGTAATTTTGTTTGACATTAACGTCACTTTCATTCCATTCTACAAGGTATGATTCCGGGTTATGGCTGGAACACATGAGAAAAGCCTAAAATTATGATTCTAGTTAGTTTGTCGTTCAAACATAAGGCTCGGTTAGTTGGTTACTAAATTAAAGAAAAAATAGATCATTTACCTTGGCCCATTAGTGTTGTAAGCCATTCTTGAAGAAGTATAACTGGGTGACTCATAGTCGAACTTTAAATCCATATTTTCATATGCCCACCTTAGTCTTCCCATCAATAGCCGTTGTATAGAGAAACTAACATTTGTGACGATCAACATATCAAATTAGAATAACTTCAACCATTATTTGTGAGATTCTCTTTTTTTAAGTTAATCCGTAAATACTTTTGTATCTATGATTTTGTTTTTGTTTCTTAACGTTATATGTGTTGAGGGTTTAGAGTTGTTTTCATGCAAGACGATTATGTCTTAACGTTACGATGATGCCATAAATATATGATTATCTGTCTTTGTTACATATATTAATTTCGCTTAGATCTAAGATTCTACACACACATTCAAAGGTTTTCAATTAATGTTTGAGGTATCTCTTTCATGAAAGTGGGTACGGATCAATGAATGTACCTTATTGCAAGAAATGAAGAAATACCTTTTATGAAGTTTTCAAATTCAAAGACTTGGTAATGCATATATTATCCTACACTTCCTATTGGATGTTACAGTTTCTTGCAGGTTGAGAATGAATACCTATTTTTATACGCAAACTATGGGATCAGGCTCACAACGTGGAACCCACTTGCATTCGAGCTCTAACTTTTCAATACAACTCATTCATTCATATTGATATCTTGCATCTGAGAATTACGAGGTAAAACTTCTATGCATGGTTAAAATTTGGAGTGTTAGTTTACTTTAATATTATTTTCATTGTTTTCTTGAATATTACTGTCGTTGTCTTGCATTTTTTTTAACGGCGATTTCTTAAAGAACAAACTAGCAAGAAGCTAGTGATAAAACAAATGATTACTCCATGTTTGTACAAACTAAGTTTGGATTGTTAATCCACTCGATCCAATTTGCTTTGAAACTCCTATTTCTATTAAGAATTCAAGAGTGTGATAGAACTTGGTTTAGTGTATTTTCTTTATTTTTATATTTTGTGTGCTCTTGTTCGTTTAACTATTTTTTAGTTTTAAAATTAACATGACATACTCAATAATGGTGGAAGTTCTTCTAATTTGAACTGTTGATCGTCACATTAATTGTTATCAACCACGGTTCCTGCCCATGTGGCTACTTACAGAAGTGCGCGACAAAAATGTTCATTTTCTTGTTAGGGGTCATACACAAGAGTGCAAATGAGTTGCCGAGTTGGTTTTCATTGCTACAATACTACCTCCCATATGCTTGTTGACTTTTAGATAAAGTGTAAAATGTGCTTAACAAAGTAACAACCTTCTAGCTTGTGAGTAAATATGCCTCTCCTATTTTCTTTTGTCCTCTTTAGAAATTACTCCCTTTAAACATGTCAAATTTCCCGTATATGAAAGTCGTCTCCTTCATAGTTTCAGCAATCAAAATCAAAAAGATTGTTCCGCTGCTCTGATGAAATAGTGGTTATGACGCCACTAAATATGAACCCAATGTTATTGAAACTTATACTTACAGGAAGCATGCAGATTTTACTTGATCATTAAGTGGCTTAGAATTTGCAGTGGCATTCCTTATAAAACACATCTAAATTGATACTTCCTCTGCTCCATGTTATAAGGATAATTATTTAGTGCAATACAGATTCAGTTTAAGCCGCTTATATACGGAAAGTGAGGAGGTATTGTTTATCTTTGCTCAGCGTGGTATCCTGCTAGTTTAATTAAATATATATTTAGTGCACTTTGAAAGAATAATTGGTAATAAATTGAGTATGTTAAGGAGAAACAGTAAATTAAACATTTCACTGCAATGAATGCAATGCCATTGGATTATTGATCCAACGGTTGAAATGAGTCCGAACCTAAGGATACAAAGGTGATCCTAACTACCGTTAGATGTGCTTCGATAATTGATCCAGTGGTTGGAATCATTAGTATACAAAGGTGATCCTAACCACCGTCGGATATGGTTCGGTAATGTATCCAACGGCAGGAATTAAAATGGACACCGTAACCTAATCGAGGTTGTATAAACGACAGTCTACCCTTTCATTCTCTGCAGATTCCTTTCGCCACAGTCAACAGCCGCACCAAGTTAAGAGGCGTATAAATGACAAAACATAAGGAAAGATGGACAAAAGAACAAGTGGAAGCTTTGTGGGCCGGTGTTAAAAAGTATGGCGCGGGAAAATGGATTGTTATTCTTTCAGATCCCCAATTCGGCCCTGCCCTATCTAACCGATCGAACATTGATCTCAAGGTCTATTTCATTTCACCATGTTATTACTGCATTTTGTTTATTTCCTCTTATTTCAAATGTTTACTTGGAAGCCAGTATATGTATACACTAGGAGTAACGATTTGCAGTCAAATTGTGATTTTCCTCTTTTAAAACCTACATTGATTTCAAGATACATAGAATTTAATTCTTGATCTACATATACACATAAAAAGGTTGACAAACAATGCTTGAATATACCTTTCATGTAAGATATGTAGATCTGATATCTTTATTAATGAATATATTTGTATGACAAATGGCGTAACATGACTGTAGGTGGTACTGGATCAAGTTGCAAACATAGAGTTAAAACTCCCATGCTAGAAGGAGTTGCTGAGAACGAACCCATGAATTCTCCCGAACCTTCATCTGCTGTTCTGTTCCTTGAGTATGGCGATACGGCCAAGCCTTCTAGCAGCTTAATGGATAGAAAATCAGCCCGAGTATGTTTAACTATCATCTTTTGTAAATGTGTATCAACTTACTGTGAAGCAAATTCTTATTATGATCCTGTTATACCAGTTACGAGGCGATGATTTTTGAGGCTCTTTGCTGCACTGAAGATCCATATGGGCCTGACATCAATGCGATTTTGAGTTTTATTAATGTCAGTATAATATCTTTCTTTTGCATATTTAGAATAAATAGCTTAATCATATAGTATAAATTACACCGTTCGTCCCTGTGGTTTGTCCAAAATCACTGGTTTAGTCCCTAACGTTTAAAAGTTGCGTATATGGTCCCTCTGACAGCCAACTAATAACACCCTTGGTCCCTGAGGTGGATGTCCGTCAATTTTGCCGTTAAACAGCCCTCACGTGATAAACATGTGAGGGTAATTCAGTCTTTTTCCCCAACAAAGGGACTATACATGAAATTTAATTCACTTATTTCATATCTCATGTCTCATCCACTTCTCTTAGAACCAGCTCCAAAATATAAACAAAAAAAACAACATTTGTTTCTCTTCTTCATTTCTCAGTTCTAATAATATCTAGAATGAAAAGAAAAAAACACAAGCGTACTATGATTTCGATCACTAAATCATTTACACACATTTCAATCCATTTTTCTCTTTGAATTCCTGTAAGAAGTTTCATAAGGTAGCCCTTTTTAGCAGCATCTGATGCACGGACAAATATAGCAAATTTGGAGTAATCAAGGACATCTTCATATGGTAGCTCGATGTCATCACTGATAATCACTGGTACACAATGACTAGCAATGGCATCAAATAGGCGGTTAGATGAAGGAGTGTCTCCTGCAATGTTGAGGCAGAATTTAGCGGAAGCCATCCCTCGCGACGCATTGCGGACTCCTCCTGATGACACAGTGCCGAATGTGAAGTGTACATCTTTTTCATCTTTCATTAGGTAGTACAGTTTTTGACGAATCATTCCACCCTATTAAGATAAACACATCAATACACATATGATTCATTGCATAAAAAGTAATAGACACACCTGCGTTACTCCAATTTAGGCCAAACATTATTTCAGGTAACCAACTTAACTCCAATTTCCAACTTTTAAAAAAGTAATCGGTTAGTCAAAGCCTCATTAAAATCAAATACTAAAAGTTACTAAAATGTTGAAAGGTATCGACACACCAGCTTTTTCAACTGGCAATGATACCCATTTTTTTATCAGAGAGATTAATGTTTGAGGTGTTTTATGAGACTGATAAGTGATAACAATGTTGGTTACCTGAAACAAATGAACCAATACAGAAACAACAAAATCATGAATAAAGCTCACATCTTTTCTAAAAATCGCTCCTTGAAAATACACCAAGACAGGCCGATCTTCAAACGAAGGCGAATCACTATTACCAAGATGCCTTACAACATGTTTGTAAGGTGCAATGACATCTTTATCAATATTTGCTATCCGAGTAGGGTACCTTCCAAAATCAGCAAGAACCAACATCGCAGAACCCAAAGGTTTTCTCGCTAAAAGCATACTATTCGGATGGTGAGCCATGATCAAATGATCCTTCCCTCCTGATCTTCTCCACTCATCTCTACCCTTTAGATAATTAGCTTGTAAATTGATCTGGGTACTAAAGAATTATCACCAAATTGAAATAGGATTAACGAACTAAGGCTTAGGAACAACATTGACACCACAAATAAAAAAGCAAGTGATCGCGGAATAAACACACCTTTTTCAGGCACTGATGGCATCATTGCTACAAAGTCTTAAAAACAAAGACACAAAGTTTTTAAACACCCTTTGTCAAGAACAACTTAAAGTTTAACTTACTTTCCACAAAACCACAAAACATTAAACTATAAAATCTCAAGTTCAAATAACATTTGGAAAAAAACAAACCTGAAGGGCCGACAAGGGTTTAAACAGTTTGCGTTTGTGTGGCGGTGGGCTAAGGTCACATTAGTCAGCAAAAGAAAACAAATAATAACTAGAACAAAAAAGTTCTCATATATTCAAGAACATAGTTAAGAAAGAACCTGTAATTAAACAGAAAGCAAAAGAAAACAAATAAGAATGTTAGTTTGTAACAGAAAATTCAGAATTGATGAGCTACCTCATTTTAGGCAAACCTTTTGTACATCTTTTGTACATCTTGTCGCATTTCTTTTAGCAAACCTTTTGTACATCTTGTCCGTCATGTACTTAATCCTCGTTGATATGGAGGTCACATCTTCAAATCTAATGGAGTACCCAACCTTTTGCCCCAACTCAACACCAAATTCTTCAGACTCATCAAAAACCATCCTCGCACTCTCCACATCCTCATTCTTCCCAAACCCATCAATCAAACTCGTCCACACCACGACATCCTTAACCAACATTTCATCAAACACCTTACGCGCATCCCCCATCTCACATTTCCCCGCGTAAAACTCAATCAAACCACTCCCCACAAACCCATCATCCCCACAAACCCATCTACAAATAAAGTTGACCAAACAACAATATAGTCAAATAAAGTTGACCAAACAACAATAAATAAGATCTCAGTTGTGTTCTTTCTTTGATTCAAATCTGAAAAGACTTTCATGAAACGAACTAATTAACCATCATTGATCTCTGTTGAAACATAGCTTCATTGAATATCCGAAAATTAAAGAAAGAATAATAATAAACATGTTATATTCAATCTTTATTTCGTTTTAAGCCACACAAATCGAAGACAAAATCATTCAACAAACCTATTCGAGACCTTTGATAGCAACATCTTGAAGCCAAAGTTGTTGGGAGTCCTTGTGTCATATAAACAATTGAAGAATCGAGGTGGGTTTGGGAATCTGAGACGAGATGAGTTTGTTGGTTATAAGAGATTTGATGATATTGTGTTTGTCATGGATTTTTTTACTGCGTTTGGTAAAGATTTGATGATATTGGTTATAAGAGATTTGATGATTTGATGATAGTGTTGGTTTGATTTGTGTGAAATGGTGTGTGAATGGATCTGGGTGTTGATATTTAAGTATCAGTCAAAGTCAAAGTGTGTGTTGAGGCAAAAAGACGTTATTACCCTCACGTGTTTATCACGTGAGGGCTGTTTAACGGAAAATGTGACGGAGGGACCAAGGGTGTTATTAGTTGGCTGTCAGAGGGACCATATACGCAACTTTTAAACGTTAGGGACTAAACCAGTGATTTTGGACAAACCACAGGGACGAACGGTGTAATTTACATCTTTAGAATAAATAGCTTAATCATATAGTACATACTACATAGTAAAGATGATTTTCTTCATTTTACACATATTTCAGCAAAAGTTTGATGTACCTGAAAATTTCAAAAGATTCGTGACTTCAACGCTCAGAAGACTCGTGTTGACAGGAGAACTCGAGAAGGTGAGCTACTCACTCTTTTATCAGTTTATACTTGTATTATTGTTTCGGTTAAGTTACCCATGTTTGGTTATTTGCACATTCAAGCCATGAAAAGATGGTGTTCTGTCCCATTTGGGTCATTTTGAACCCGTTAACATTTTTTTATACAGATTCTAACACTATCTATAAATAATAACATTTCTATACATAGATTTAATATCCCCCCCCCCCTTCTTTTCCCCTTTCCCCAAATATTAAATCTATGTATAGTAATGATATTATTTATAGATAGTGTTAGAATCTGTATAAAAAAATGTTAACGGGTTCAAAAACGACCCAAATGGGACAGAACACCATCTTTTCATGTCATGAATGTGCAAATAACCAAACATGGGTAACTTAAACGAAACAAAATTATCATCTCTTATAAAAGTAACATTTTGAACCAAATGGGAAACAAAACCATCTTTAAATGAATGGATGTATAAAGAAAGGCACAATGACTAAAACGTGACAAATGAAAAAGTAATTTAGTAAGATCTGGCGTGAATGGGCTTTTACTAACCGATTATATTAAAATAATAATACTAAAATGCAGGTGGACAACCATTACAAGTACAAGGGTGCAACTTTTGGTGTTGAAACATCCCAGCAAGTGGTTGCTATCCCATATAATGTTGACAACAACAATGTGGCACAAACTGCACAGGAAAGTATTACAAATCTGGCTGATAGAGAAACATTGGAAGATGTTGCAATGGTTGTTGCTAGACAGATTTCCATAGCAGAAAACTTGGAACAGGAGGCGATTAAAGCTTGTGAAGAGACAGATAAAATTTCGGAGCTTTTAGACGAGAGTTCGGCCATGCAAAAATTAGCTAAAGAGCTTCATGAAAGATGTAAATTACCTAACATTATCTCTTTATTATATAATTTTAAATATATTTGTTGAAATGTGAACATGTGTGTTTTCTTTATCACAGGCTCTAGAGGAAAAACGCTTGTGCTGAAATGTTGAAGTGGTCATTTGGTGGTTTATGATCTTTATTTGTAAATTTCAACTTATAAACAATTGTACTTCGTAGCATATGAAGAGGTGAAATAATAGTCTTACCCCTTAAACAGAGGTAACATGTAATGGTTTCTACACCAGACTGAGGTGTATTAAGACTCCCTTAATCGTGTTTTGAAAATGTTGGTAAAGATCTTAGCTTCCTATTCATGGCAATGAGGCGGGGTATGACTTTCCCTCATCCTAACTTAATGATGGTCATCGGACCGTCAAGATAATGGTCTATATATATCTTAGTTGTAACTTCTAACTGTAGATATTTTAGTATGGGTCACTATGAAAAGGTAACTTAGTCGATTTTGAATAGAGTTAGTTAGGTTACACAATTAGTTACGGTTAACCAAGCTTCTATATTTTTTCACATTGAAGTCCACACGGTAATTTTCCATAACAAATATCTTACATGAAATAAGTCAAGTCATCTCAACTTAGTCATGACTAACTAACAAGTCAATCAGTTCCTTTCAAATAATACTGAAAAAAAAAAAAAAATGTAAAATAAAAAAAAAAAACAAATAAAAAGGTCAATCAGTTAGATTTGTAAGTTCTAACCAAATTACCCAGGTTAGCTTTTTAGTGTGATTCAACATATGTATCACTCATGTAAGTCTAGCATCTGTAGTTTCATATAACTTGGAGGGTCTATATTGCACATTAAATATTTTCAAATTTCTGTTATTTTCTGTTAGACATTAGTTTCCTCTTCTATTGGTTTGTATATAACTATCTTCAATCCATGCAATTCATACCTTCAAACACAATCTTTCTAATCTGTTCTAGTTCAATTCATCATGTCAAACACAATCTCTTTGAGGAGCTCCGACGGTGATTCTTTCGCGATTAACGAAGAGGCTGCAAAACTATCACTCAAACTCAAAACATTAATCGACCAAAAAGATAATCTGGTGAGAAATATCAGCAGTATCACTCTCTCGAAGGTAATTGAGTATTGCAGTAAGCACGTCCCAAATAACGATGCTGATGAGGAAGCACTGAAATTGTTTGATCAAGAGTTTGTTAACAATGTTGATAAAGTGAGTCTGTTGTATCTGGTAGAGGCCGCTAAGAATCTCAAGATTGATGGTTTGTATAATCTGTGTCGCGTATCGTTGATTGATAAGTTGGCTGTTTCAGAAGATGCTGATCTACTTCTGATGATGAACAGTAAAGATTTAAAACCGATGAATGAAATGTTGGTTGCAGCGATAGATCAAGCGCTTGCGAAAAGGTGTTCGGGAGGGCCTTCTTAGTACTTCTTTGATTAGTTTCTGTTATCGTTGGTTCAGATGGTTCTTAGTTCATTGGTAAATTCTTGTTTAATACTACGTAATTGGTTGCTGATATGATGTCGTTAGTTCAGAAGGTCCTTAGTTCGCTGGTACACCCGTGTTTGACCCGTTACTGTTATCGTTAGTTCTAGAAGGTTCTTAGTTTGTTGTTAGATTTGATTAGTCACATGCTGATGTCGTTAGTTTGATACATCTTGTATCGTGAATGAATCAACATTTGGTTTAAATACTTTTTCATCACGTATCGTCAGAATTGTAGATAAAATCAAATTTATGAACTGAATAAAAGATGTGAATTGAAGTTTGATTTGTGTGATAATTGTGGTTTCTTTGCTTGTTATAATCTGCCAATTTCATCAATTAAGTCATGAGGTCACGTAATTGAGGTTCGATAGTAAGTTATAAACTCATTGGGTTAAAGAGTTAATATGCTTCACAAAACTGTAATTTTATCAAAATCACTACACGTTCATGTATTTGCCAAAAAAGTACATTACGTTAAGTTGTTAAGTCATGTACACTGAAACGATTCTCAACATTCAAAGTCCATTAGTATTTTGGTTAAATGTGAAAACCAAAATCTCAATAAGCTTTTTACGTTAATGCAAAATGCAAATATTAAAAATGCAGCTTTGTTAACAGAGTCGTTAAGTTAGGTTGTAAAAGGCAAAATGCGAGAAATGAACGTCAAGGGACCAAAATGCTTAAAATACTTGTATCGACGACGCGGTTCTTCGTTCACTTGGCAAGAAAAGAAACACGCAAAAAAGAAATACATTCACAGTGTGTGCAATGGATTTCAGTAAAGGCTGTTAGGTTCTTGATTTGTGTTGTTAAGAGTTCGTCGATTAATTTTGTTAAGAAGTACTGGGGGCTTATATTTATGTACTGCAGCATATTAGATATTCTATGAGGCTTTAAAACCAAAATTATTTACAGGTCAAAAGATGGCAAACTTTCACTGATATCACTTGCTACACTGTCCTGCATATCAGATTAAAAAACATAGATCACAGGTCAAAAAACAAGCCTGAAGACTGAAGTTGGTCATTTTACTAAAAGTGAGATTTGATCTACCCGCACACACATCAAATTATCCATTTACTGAAGTTCAGACTTCAGACTTCTGTGGACTTTAGATACTGTATTTTATAATGATCTAGTTACAGAAATTAATTACAGAAAACAAATAGCTGCATTGATTAAATTTGTTTTTTTTTCTTCTATTTTGAATAAGGCTAGTAATCAAAACATTCGATAACCGGGATGAAACAAGCTAGACCAGATCGGATTCGACAACTGAATAAAAGTTGAGCCGAAAATCTAAATAATTTTAATGATGTGCTTGTTTCGGTCCCAGTTAATGTTATTACAAGCCTTTAAACTTAAAGAAGTTTTTGTTTAGTAACTTCTGGAAAGGTGTGGACTAAACTGATACCAGTTTCATAATGAACAAAGAAACTTTGAAACACAAAGACGAACTAATAACTCGTTATAAGTAACTCATAGCCGACATCTGAATCGATCATGATGTGTTCAACTCTTGTTTGGTCTCTTCCTAGTTCTGTTTCTTAGTCCAAATCAAGTTTTGCACACCCCTATGCAACTTGTAATCTTGCAACCGTTATGCTCATCATGTAGAGTAAAGATAATTCATGGGTCATGCACGTCTAGTGGATCCTTACAGAATTTATAAAAATAAACAAATTAACGACACAATTTTTTATCATTTCTAAGCACTTAAGTGATAATTATCATGCTTTTATAGACACAATGTACAAATTTAACGATGTAACAAGCATTTGAACATAATGGTCTATGTGGTCTGGTCATTTAAATTCAACTCTAATTTGTGTCATACTCACAAGTTTCGGGGCGGGTCAAGATCAGTTTATCCTAAGAGCAGATTATATTTAAGATTTCTAAGCTCTATATTTGTGTTTGTAATAAAAGGGTAAACGTTGTGTCACCTTTTGAAGTTAATAACTTGATGCAAATATTTAACAAATCTCAGGAACTATTTTATTTGTACTAGACAATCTCATGGCATGTTTTGCAATAGCTTCAACACACTGATTCCTTCTCGATGGACTTTAATTTCAATTTTTCTTTATAAAAACTACTCAAAATTGTGCCTCTTTAGCAATAACAACCCAATCGATCATTCAGTTGCCCATCATGTTCTTGACTTTATTGTAACATCTGGTTGATTAGAAACAAGACATGTTTTTAATTTTTTGAATCGAAACTAAACAAGTTATTCTATGTATGTCGTTTAAAAAAAATGTATGAAAGTATGATGCCAAGTACATTTATCTTAAAAAATGCTTATTGTATTCTTTTATGATAGTGAAGGTGGCAAAATGGCAAGGTTAGGTTGGGTAACAGGTCGAAATGGATTTTGGGTCAAACTGGGTTTGGGTCGAAATGGATAGGGTCAAACTGGGTTTTGGGTCGAAATGAGTCATTTTGGTAAGCGAGTCAGACGGGTCACGGGCCGGGTTAACCTGTTACTATTTTTTGCCTATGAAATTTATAGTTAATGACAATATGCATCGGGGGCATAAAATTTATGCTAAATCATATTAAAAATTTTATAATGCACACCTACTAAAACGAGCTTTTCACTGGATCACAGCATAACATAAGGCCTGAAGTTGATCAATTCACTAAAAGTGAGATTCAATTTATCAGTACACAAATCTCTTGCTTCTAAAAGCGACATAGGATTAGCAATAGAAAGAACAGAAGTAACAGACTTGATTTCCCACCAAATATATGTACACAAACAAAAACCAAATTTCTAATAAACAGTTTGAGGGTAGTTTTGCTTTGCTTGAAACTGTTTCAGTTCCGATCAATGTAATTTTAAGCTTTCAGGTTCAAAGAACCTTTTATTAACTTTTGAAATGGCAGAAAATAATCAGTTTTAACCACAAGAGATCTGTTAGAACCTATAACCTTTAACCGATAACCTATAACCAATAACCGATAACCGATAACCGAATCAGTCATGAGGATTCAAGTTTGGTTTGGTTCTTTCTAGCCTGGTCCTATAACCGATAACCTATAACCAATAACTGATATATATGATTGCCCATTGTCTTCTCGACTTAATTATAATTCTTGCTGTTTGAGAACAAGACACATTTTTTATGCTTTATGCCGAATTAATTTTTACAATTGTAATATAATTTGTGAAATTAGATAAGGTGTTTGAACAATATCAGCAAGGAAATAAGCACAATGATCATGTCAAAATAGAAATCTCTTATTCATTGATATGTACATGGGAACAGAAAGCAAATCGAAACTAAATGTTTACCCATTCATTTCCGATTACCTCATACACTAACAGAATCAAATACTGTAAACAGAAGCTAACAATGAATTAACAACTTCTAAGAAATTCATCTTACACGTACAGTACATTTATGCAAAACCATATCAACAATTTTGACTGATCTACGCAGGTACATACTAAACCATGCATACTCATACTCGATATGATCACCATCGGTTTTTTTCTCAGTGATACATTTTCACATAGACGTATTTTTATTTTGCATATTCGCAATCAAGATTAAGTAATAAAATACACTAACAATTTTGACAGAAATTTATAAACTAACAAGCAACATACACAACTATAATTAATGTGGTTCAAACATCACACTACATCCTTTATTTATTTACGGCATCTTATTTACAGTTTATGAAAACAAGAAAATCAAAATCAAATATAGAATCAGTTCACGATACAAGCAATCTAAACAGCACAAAACCTAAACTAAACGTAACAGTAACTAATTAATCAAGAAAATATGAACCAGGCCAAACGTAACTAATCAAAACATTAACTAATCCAAGAACTTGAAACATGATTAAGCAACAAACTAGGAACTCTATCTCACAGAAATCCATCTCCGACATGTAGTTTTCATGTATTTCACTTTTTCAAGTCGAGTGAACGAAGGACAGTATCAAGACAAATACCAGTAACCTTGTTGGTTTCTTGTTGGTGTGTTACCAGTTGGGTATAGATCATGGGCGGATCTATGTAGAGCCCAGGGGTAGCGGTCGCTACCCCTGAACTTTTACCCGGTAGTGGAATTTTTGACGATTTTTGACGATTTTTAGCGATTTTTTGCTATTTTTTGGCGATTTCGCTACCCCTGAAACAAATTTTCGCTACCCCTAAACAAATTTTCGTATTTCGCTACCCCTGATCATGGCTCCTGGCTCCGCCACTGTTATAGATAATCAATGAGCACCGGATATCACTTGAAATCGTATTATCACTTTCCAATAGAAACTATTCGACCCTATGCCTGGGTTACACGAATATCTCTATGGGATAAGACCAAGTGGTGTCCTTGTTTTAGGCACAAATCAAAAACGTTTTCGCATTCAAGTGTTTAGGGTTTGTATATTGTATATCCATGCAGATATGTTATGATCTTGATAAGACCCCTTATTATTAATTAGTATTTCTTTATTATTAATTAAGTTAGTTTCCTTTTATTGTATTTCTTGGCGAGAAAGTTAGGGTGTTAGTCTAACTATGGATATCCTCTATTATAAATAGGGCATTAGGATTGTAATTCTTATTATGTTGAATAACATGAATTATTGATTTGGTTATCAATATCGAGGGTTGGTTTATCTCATTAATATAAACCATCTCATTAATATAAACCATCAGGGGGTCGGTTTATCCCATCAATATAAACCATCTATCTTGTTTATTTCTTCTTGTTATCTTATTATCGATCCGGTTAATATCAATTGGTATCAGAGATGTTCGATTCTAGGGTTTCAAAAAAAAAAAAAAAAAAAAAAAAAAACTGTTCATTCGAAGTTATTGTTCACAGTTGTGGTACTGTTTTCCAACACCCTACTGTTCATCCGGAAAACAATTTTTCATCCAGAATTTTGTTTTATTGTAACCTGATTTTTTGAATCAATGGCGAACATATGGCGGTCTATAATGGAAGAGCATCGAGCAAGTATGCAAACTTACAAAAAGGTCCATAAGGAGACGGTGAGATCTAAAATAAGGATGGCGATTGTTCAGCAGAGTATGGAGATGGATATATGGGAGATCAAGAAACTACTTGCTGAAAGAGCGGAAAAGATGAGTGATTATCAAAATAATACGATAGATATTCCGTTGACTAAGGATCCAATTGCAGAGATTATGTTCATCGAGGAAACAACAAAAGTTATGGCTACAGAAAAAAGTGGTGAAGATGGTAGTAACCTGGAAGAGTTCAGGGTTGCATCAGGTGTGGAAGAGGAGGCTCTTACAACACCAATCATGGTGGTGGAAGATTTAGGGCAGAATCAACTCAACAACTTAAGTGAGGTCGCTATGGAGGTGGAATCAGAAGGGAACTCACATGCACAAGGATTCCCTAATGAACCTGATGTTGGACAAATTCATGCTCAGAAAGAGAATATGGTTAGAGGGAGTACATGGGACAATTATCAAGTTGTAAGACAAAGCCATAACATGTTCAAACTTGTTATGGAGTTGAAGTGCACGCACAATATCTTTCATGGACAGTCTTGTAGACACTTGTGGGGGCATGCTAAACATGGGCTTAGGACATGGTTAGAACATAATTCTATGCTTAAGCCTATTTTGCAATTTCACTATGATCATCAAGCTATGGAATTACAAGTCAGAATTTGGGATCCCGGAATTACTCGATGTGACGTTTTGAAGCAACACCTTGAGGACAAGGTGTTTTTGGGGGCAGGAGTATTGATAAGACCCCTTATTATTAATTAGTATTTCTTTATTATTAATTAAGTTAGTTTCCTTTTGTTGTATTTCTTGGTGAGAAATTAGGGTATTAGAGTAACTATGGATATCCTCTATTATAAATACGGCATTAGGATTGTAATTCTTATTATGTTGAATAATATGAATTGTTGATTTGGTTATCAATATCGGGGGTTAGTTTATCTCATTAATATAAACCATCGGGGGGTCGGTTTATCCCATCAATATAAACCATCTATCTTGTTTATTTTCTTCTTGTTATCTTATTATTGATCCAGTTCATATCAGATCTCTATTTATAATAGAGATTACTCAAACCCTAGCCCATGAAATTATGAGTGATTAACGGCCCATTAATCATACCATAATAGTTTCCATAATAGCAGGATCAGTGGTTAAACGAGCAGCACTAACTTCCAGCAGTACTAACTTATGCCCAGCAGTACTAACTTTGCCCAACAGTACTAACTTTAGTACTAGAAGTAGTAACATTAGTACTAGCAGCATTAACTCCGTGAAAGATTAAACCTTCTGATGAGTTACTCCAAACCACTGAGTCAGGGAAGTCAGGGACCTGATGGGTGTACACTCCGTACCTCCAAGCCCATTACCAAGTGTGAACGGATCCCTCAAGTGCACTAAATTTTCCAACAAACCTGATCCAAATCTTCTGTGTAGAACATATCCATGATCTCATGCAACTTTTTAGCCTTCAGCTTATTAATCAATGCCGGGTAACACAATTCATACAAACTTTGAATCTCAAGATCCTTAGCAGCATTCGTCAAATACATCATACTCACTTCATCCACATTTCTAACAAATTCTTGATCCAACAATTTCAAAGCTTCTGCATCGTCCTTACTTATGATGTGATTACAACAGTAGTCGATTACATTCGAGAGAGTTGTGCCTTTCACATTGTCGATTCTGATGAAGTAATTGACGCGGTCTTTTACTTCGATGATTCTTTTGAGTTTGAGAGATAGCTTCGCAGCGGCTTCTTCCATCAAGAAAGGTTGATCATCAGAGCTCTTGAGATAGATTGTTGACATGATTAAAGATTGCAACTAAAATGAAATATTGAGTTGAAGATATATGAAAAATGGGGTTTATGCATGCATGGAATAATGAACTGAAATAACACAATGCATGGGTTTAAACTATTTGATATGTGCAAAACAGGCCCTCCAAGTTAGATCAAATTATAATTATGTATAGTCAGGAAAGAGATATTGCCAAACTGGAATGAAAAGTAACATTTTTCAAACAGCACCTATTACTAATTAAGATTGACAATACAGGCCCTCTAACTTATTTATATTTACGAATATTTTTTTAAAGAGGCTGTAAAATGTGTTTACATACAAGATCAAAAAGACTTGACCCAAGTATTTTGGATTAATTCCCTGGAAATTTCGATCATCTATTACACTTTTAACCCTGATGATCTGTTTGTTATTGTTTAATGGAAAAGCTAGACAATTATATATCCTAAAGTTAATTTTTGTACAATGAAATGAGTTGAAGGGTTTGTTTTAAAACTTTCAAATACTTTTGGATCTGTTTAATTTTGCTAGAATCAGTTTTAAATATCTTCCTAAGCATGTATCGCCATTTTCATACTTCACAACTCAAAATCGTCTTATTCTCGATCTCTTTTCCTAATCTGTTCTAAATCTGTTTTCAATCATGTCAACGTCATCAAAAACAATCGTTTTGAAGAGCTCCGATGGACAATCATTCGAGATCGAAGAAGCTGCTGTGCAACTAATGGAAAAAATCAAACCAATGATTCAACAAACAGTCATCAAAACCGTCATCATCCCAATCCCTAATGTCACTGGAAACATCCTCTCCAAGATCATTGACTACTGTCGTAAGCATGTGAGCCACAAAGAAGATGAGGACGCTTTAATAAAGTTTGATACTGAGTTTGTTAATGTTGATGAAGCGACTTTGATTAGTCTCGCGGATGCAGCTCGTGTTCTTGAAATCAAGTGTTTGTCAGCTTTGTGTACACTTGTCTGATGGATTTCTGGATGGTTCTTAGTGTATTCTGTTTACAATTCTATGAATGTTTTGATTTCAGTGTTTGATTGAGTAGTTAGATACAACTTGGATCATGCATGTAATGAGCGTTTGCCTTTGATTTGTTTTCCATCTATGCGTTACAAATGAATAAAAGATGATGAGTTTGAATGGTCACATACATAATTCTTGATTTTATTTGCTTGTGTTCATATCACTGCATGCATTTTCTAATATTCTCGTCCATAATCGAAAGAATTACTGTAAGCTTGCGTATATTATGTTGATAAACTCTCATCAAAGAATTAACCGAAAGACCGATCATTTGGTTTAAAGTTTGATTGTATTTTGGATTATTATTGTTAATTGTTAGTAATACAGCAGCAATTCACTTGCATCTAATAAGAGACTCATTTTGTGTTTCCTGATAATTAATGTGTCGTTAGAGCACATCATGTAAGTTGAAGCACATCATCGATCAGAACATTGTTTGAACAAAATGAAAGTATAAAAAGAACACAATCATATCGATCGGTATCCAAACATCAGATTTCTATTCATTTGATACGTAAAAACAGAATACAAATCAAAGCTACATGATGATCGACGATACAAGATGTATACAGAAGCTAGCAACGAACTAAAAGCGATTGCTAATTGATGAATACAAGATGTATCAAACACACGAACAGTAATCAATTAGCGAAACGTAAATTGTAAGATCTTCTCAACCGAAAACGCAATCCTACATCACATAGTTCTTGCAAGCTCATGATATCCAGATACTTAGCAGCATATGATACATGCGCCAGTGTGAGATCATCAAAATATTCAACAAACTCGTAATCATAATGCTTCCAGAGCTTCCTTGTTGTCTTTATCAGTGACGTGTTTGTTGCAGTAGCCGATGATCTTCGAGAAAGTGCGTCCATCAACTCTGGGGATCGGAATGACAGTTTTGGAGCGGTCTTGTTCAATGATTTGTTTGATTGTGCTCGAGAGTTTTGCTACGGGTTCTTTTATCACGAAATCTTGTCCATCGGTGCTCCTCAACACGATTATTCTTGACGACGGTGATGACATGATCGAAAAATGGATTTCGAGAATTAAAGCAGATTTGGATTTTAATTGAGTTGAATGTATGAAAATGGTCGATGCATGAAGATATCTATATCATAAATTAAAAGGATTTAACTGACTGTAACTGAAAATAACAAACAGATCCAGAAGTATTTTTATGTTCAATATAGGCCCCCTGACTTATTTAAAACTGAAATATTGAATTTCCGTAGTTGAATTAAGGCTTGCTAACCGTATAACATCGATATCCAAACCAATGTGATCGAGTACGCCTGGTCAGATCATTAAATGTTATCGAGCACGCCTGGTCAGATCATTAAATGTGATCGAGCACGTCTGGTCAGTCGAATGATTGAGTCCCAGATCGATTTTCTCACACTCCCAACTGATCGAGTGGTTATATAATCATTTCCGGTCATCTTTTAGAGGAAAATTTGTATACTACTAGCGTTAGTTTTGAGCAAGTAATTGTTAAAAGAGTCGAGATGTTGTAGCCAACACGTACAAAGTTAAAATAGCAACAAGCAACATAACACAATGGTATATGTGGCTTGCCCAGTGTCGGAGACCTTAGGATATCAATTCGGCCTACGAACAATTAAAGGTGTTCATCATTTGGTGTAGTTTCTTATAGATTACCAAGTGCCATTTTCTGTATAGCTGCTAATCAGGTAAAAGTCGATTGCCCTACATCTTGTCAAATTGTTACAGAATATATGTCTCGGCTTAATTGTACCTTCTTGTTGATTGAAACAATTCCTTTGTTTATGCTTTGGATTCAAATTAGCACGGCACATTCAATGCATGATGCCACACAGTTTAATATAAGTGTTTATATAAAAACACATCACACATTACATTCCATTACAAGACTTCAAAACCAAAGATATATGCAGATCAAAACATAGCAAACATCAGCGATACCACTTGCTAAACTGTCATGTAAATCCAGCAAAACAATTCCCTTATACGTATCAGATAACAAAATCTACTACATCAGGCTTCACTTGATCACAGATTAAAGAAACAAGCCTGAAGTTGGTCAATACCTTCTAAACGTGAGATTCAATCTACCTGCGATCATATCAGTTGCATCTAGAAGCGATATGGGAGCAGTCTTGGGAAGAATAGATGTAACACCATGAAAAACTAGTCTTGATTTACCACCAAATATCAACACGTCTCCTGATTCTAATATCACTTTATCCGCTTTATCAATATCCCTATCATCTCCATATAAGAACTCTGCTGAGTCCCCAATCGAGAATGAGACAACGGGCAATCCTTGCTTCAAAGTCTTTGGGCTTTCATCTTTGTCCTAAATAAGATACCAACAGCCTTCAGTTTCTACATTTCGGTTTTATAATTTATCAGACTCTAACAAAATGCAAGGTCCTTACTGAAACGCATTCCTTCCGTTGGTAAGCAATAGGAAGTAAGTTGCAATAAATTATTAACGAAAGTACATGTGCATAGGTGAAAATGAAGTATATAGTAATTTCTTGTGAAATTGATATAGTTAGTTATTTGCATCAAATAGCAACAAAATTTTGAAGTGTTAGGAGTCATTGAAAAACTGTTTAATGTCTCTCTTGGGTCATTTTGTAACCCATGATCATTATACTTTTAGCATATTAAAAAGAAAACACTATTATTCATAAATTTATCTTTTATTTAAAAAAAAAAAAAAAAAAAAAAAAAACTCCGTATCATCTTAGAAACTCTGTTCTTTTTGGTTTCTGGTTACAAAACAACCCAGACACGATTACATTGTTATTGGATGCAAATAGACACTTTAAAACATGACAATATTCATGGACAAGTTAGAAGGATGCAACATTTGATTATTTGCCAAACTTGTAAAAAACCATGAGAGAAGTCTCAACAAATTTTATTGGTTTTAATCAAAATATGGGAAGAAGAATTCTAACCTGATGAAGACCAAGCTTGCCACTTTCTGTATAAAAATTGACGATGCAGATATCCGGTGACATGGATGGAATCAGTTGTCCTGCATACGCATTTGGATTCTTTTCCTCCAAATATGCATTCGAGTCTCGTATTGCTTTTTTCACCATATCACTAAATGTATCAGGGATACCAGGCGGTTTAGCATTATCACTTGGTCTTGTATCACTATAAAGCCTGCTTTGAGGATCCCAATTTTTACCAAGACACATCATTTTCAAATGTAATTTTGTTCCCTCACGATAAGCTGGTTGATAAAAACCTCCATCACTCAGACCAAGTTCCCTACACCTTTTCACAATACTAACCTGGAAATATAATCATGACTATCGATTAAACAATAATCAAACATTCTGTTTCTATAAATAGAAACCTTTCGGTAATTGCTTAAAAGTTAATTTTGGCGTAATCCAAATTACACTAATCAGACGGTTTAAGGGATGAAAACAATGCGAGAAGACTAGTCAAGGGATTAAAACAATGCATAAAGGGTAGTTAAGGACAACTACATCGACAAAAAGTTATAAAACAGTTTAACAGCCAATTTGGTGAAAGTTTGAGGATAATCCGTTGTTTAAAAACAAAACAGTACCTGATCATTAAAAGATATATAGCCCTTCATGAGTACCATACCAGGCCTCAACATAATAATGTTTTGCCCTTGCTTTGATCGATTAAGTTGATTTCGTTTTTCTCTGTTTATCACAGCCATCGGTGGTTTTAGTTTTACAGCTTTACTAACATTTTTGTGACAAATATCATATCGCTTATTCTCCTGAGACTCATGGCTGATATTCTTCAGCTTCTTGGAAGTAGAATCCTCATCCAATAAATTCAGCTTCTCCTTAAAATCTAGATTACCAGATGACGTATCTTCAACAGCAGACTTTTCATTGAGTGGTGACTCATCCTTTTCAGAACAGGAAGCACCATACGGAGATCCATCACTTGTAATCTAAGATTATATCACATCAATTAAATGATAAAATCTTTTAAAATTGATTATTCGAACATTCAATCAAATCAGCCTAATCAGTATCAGTATACCTAAACACTATGAACTGATTATCTTCCACATGTAAACCGAATAATAGGATACTCAACTCTAAATTGCAATGCCAAACAGCCATGGTTTCAAAAGTCCCAAGTAGTCTATAACAGTTAAGGTTGCAACTACTCATATACTGAAACCAAAATCGAATATTTAACCTCTATATGATCATATAAATATATAATCAGAATAATTTTCGCAATACCAAAACTTCATAAATGAGAGAATCACGTTGATAAGACGATGCCAAACACCCGTATAAATTATCACAATTACAGAGGTACTAATTACCTCTTTTTAGCTTACAAAAAAGCGTGTATGAACAAATACTTGAAGTTCTGTTGCAACTTTTCATAAACTGATTTACAAATTAAAACTCTCACCCTCAAATAATCATAGTCATATAATAATCACTTTCAAAACGTAATGATAAACACCACCTTTTAGCTACTCTTAACCTATTACTTGTATTATAGATAATTAACCCCTGTATAATCATATAATCCAAATAAGTTTCACTACACCCAAACACTATGTACAAAAACAAACACTTTCAATTCCCAATACCAAATACATCCTTAAAATATACACAATCACACGCACTGCAAAACAGGTTATAAGTTTCCAAAACTACGATTTCAAAAAGATTCCGAAATGCATTTTCACTATACCGTATACCCAACACTTTATAGAATATTTGTCCTAGTAAACTTTCAAAAGACCCTATTTAGAGGGTGTTTGGGCTTTTGATAATAAGCAGGTGTGCTTTTCCAAAGGGGCAAACCGCACAAAAGGTACTAGCTTTTTTTCTCAATTTAAGTTATCTAACTTAATTTTGTATGCAAGGTAAGGTTTTTTCGACTTTTGGAAAGATGTTATCGGTCATATTTTTAGCTAAAATCGTTACATTTTCATTCTTTTTTTAAGGGGGTAACCATGGTTTCCGACCTTTTGGCCAACTAATCGACAGGGTTTGAGCCAATCGCCACACAGACAGAACCCGGATATAGCCCGAAACCTATTTCCGCATTAAAAAGTTATTTTAGCTAAAAAAAAATTATGACCCGTAACCTCTTTCAAAAAGTCAAAAAACCTTACATTGCACAAATAAATAATGTAATCCCTAAGCTAATACAGTAACAAATTATCACTTTTGTTTTCACACTTACAAAACATAATCCCAAACACCCACTTAATACTAATACAGTACTAATTAACAACCCTAACTATTTAAGTACTAATAGACTACAAAAAAAGTAAAGCAAACAAAATTATACCTTTGGTATAGGCTCAGACTCAATTTTTTGTTGCATTTGTTTGATTTTATTATTATCTGATTTTCGGTTGCTTTGACGATTATTCCCAGACATTTTTTTTTTTATTTTTTTTTTTTCACAAAATCTCTGCAAAAACAAAAATTTATATTAGACTGAGATAGCGTAAGTTAGTAAGAACGATATATAAATCACTAATTTACCTTTAAACTGGAGGTAAATATGAACACGAAGGGACTCGAGCGACGGTTTGTTGGTAGGTGTTATTTAACTGCGTGGGTTGCGTATGTGTTTATGGAACTTTTTGTAAGCTTTTAAGCTTAATCTAGAGTAAATTGCAAAACTCGTCCTTATGGTTTGGCCAAATTGAAGGTTCAGTTCCTATCTTTTGGACGCTCTCATCGTCTCTGTGAAGAACTTACCAAACTATCATTTTCGTCTTCCCTTTCACTTTGGTCCATGTGAGGGTAATTTAATCATTTAACTTTGGTCAGGGACCAAGAGTACACTTGTAAGTTCCTCACAGAGACAACGAGTGCACTTTGGAGAGGATAATGACTGAATCTGCAGTTTGGCCAGAGACGATTTTTGCAATTTACTCCTTAATCTATTTGTTTATTAACTTATCAACTTACGAGCTTGAGCATATAAGTTTTTCATATGTTTATGAATTCATTACATTATTCAAAATAATCAACTTACAAAACTTTTGATACTATATGTATTACTGTACTAAAAAAAAAAAAAAAGTGGGACAACTATACTCCTCTACCAATCAAATATCATCCTGTGTATAAATCTTTTAAAAACTAGATTGAAATGTTTAACCATAACTCATATGCATTAGATTAAAAAAAATAAATAAATAAATAAAAAATAAAAAATAAAATAAAAAAAAATAGTTCTCTATATTCTGTACCTTTTAATGTCACATTTGTATAAATTTGAAAGAAGCAAATCATCAATTATTTTATGAGTTTTAAACATTTTCTTGGATCTCTTATTTTGGATTCCCTTAAATAGTGGGCTTTATAACTCATATGGTTTTCGGCTTATGTTTCATAAGCTCATATTTTGTGCTTATTCATAAAACCTGTTGGCGTTAATAATCTTATTGCGACATGAGGTGCAAAAATGGATTAAAACCTAGAACCACTCTTAGGCCCGCTCTGAAAAGTCTCGGTCTTAAGCCCGGTCCGAACCAGTGGTATAGGTCGTGCCAAGCTAGGCTTAACCCGAGAGCCAAAAAAGCCCGCAAAACCCAGCACATGTCAGGCTAAGCCTAAAGCCCACAAAATCCCGGTATAAGAAAAAATAGTTTTTCGTATTTCCTATAGTGTTTAGCTACGAGACACTTGTATTTTATGTTTTATAAAAGATATGAAACACAAAAAATTTATATATAAATATGTTATGTATTTATGAACGCTTACATACAATTGAAGATTAAGATGATTCTGAAAAATTGTTGGAAAACTATATACCAAATAAGTGAATAACGCTAACCATTGCATCGTTGAGCCCATATATTTTTGGCTTGCTTTTCGTAGTTGTTTAAGACCCGGCTCAGCCGGCATTTCGTACACCTCTAACTATAATAAACTTTTAAACAACAATTTGTAGACAATATATTTTCACATTTAGCTTGAACACTTTATTTATTCACATGATTGGCGGCATGGATTATAGCACGTGAAACACAAAACAATATATATGAATGTTGTGTGTTGCATCGTGCCACTGAGGCTTTTAGGTGTTCTCGTGAATCAGATGGAATATTGAAAAGTATAATTCATATTCACTAAGCATTGAAGACAAACTAACATAACTTTAGCAACTAAATAGGCCAAACCCAACGGGCTTACGGGCCTTTATTATCTAACATCCTCTCTCAAACTCACAATACAGCGGTAAACATTGAGAGTTTGCCAAACAGAAAATAAACTAAAATTGAAAAACAAACGAAAAGTGGCGACAACAGTCAAGTCTAAAACAGACGGACCAAAGTCATTGCAAAACCAAAATCAGAGCAGAGAAACATAATTACGGAGATGAACGAGAGCAGATTCAGGCACAGATGCAGACAGAGCAGATTCATGCACACATATGCAGACAGAGCAGATTCAGGCAGATGCAGACAAAGCAAGCAGATGCAGACAGGCAGATGAAGACAAATGCAGACAAGGCAGATGAAGAGCAGATTCAGGCAAAACAAAACCTAGTGCAGAGCACATTTAGCGACAGAGCGAAATCAGACAGCGGACGGGTGCAAAGCGAAATCACACGGAACCAGATAGACGCAAAACCAAGCAATATCAAATGCAGAACCAAGTGGAATCAGAGTATAACCAGATACAGAACCAAAGTGGTTGTTGATGTCGAGATGCAACATGATGCTTGTTTTCTTGATCACGTTTTAAATTTATTAAGTCTTGTTTACAGATGATCTACGTGAGCACTAACAAGTAGTGCACCCAATCACGAGTAGTCTAGAAATTGGTAAAACCTAGGTCATCCCAAGAGCTATGAGCGGATTCTAACTCAAGTCTCTAATGTCACTAAAAGGGTCTTTTGTGTGGAAATAGTAATTAACTAATTTAATTAACGAAAATGAATCGAAATTAATCAGTGGGAGAAGAATGTGCTAGCCTAGTTACTAATATTATCATGCCATGATCTAGTTCTCACAAAAGTGTCTACTTCCGCCTTATGTAGTGGTTACATGTCATTAGGCACAAATGGTCAAGCAACCTAACCTATAATCCTAGACCCCAACTCCGATGGTCACATTGCCGCCATGGTTTAAAAAAACGGTGTGAGGCGGCGCCTTGAGGCGAATCGGCCGGAAAACGCATATGAGGCGGCGCCTCTGGTGGTTGATTTGGAACGTACGCCTCGGTTGGGTGAGGCGGTGGTGAAGCGTGTGAGGCGGCGAGGCGGGTACGAGGCGGATTATTCGTTTTTTTGGGCGGTGGATCTGGTGGATCTGTGTTCAATATTGGTGGATCTGGTGGATCTGTGTTCAATATTGGTGCCTACATCCAATTAAGTAATATTCCAGTGGATCTGGTGGTGGATCTGTGTGTTAGAAGTAAAGAAGAAGGTGAAAGGTGGCTGTACCCTAAAAGGAGAGAGAGAGAGAGAGAGAAGTCATATATATGGGTAGTAGTTATTAACCCTAAAAGGCCGGATTTTTTTTTAGTGGGCCTATTTATAATTACAAGGCCAATTAAAAGTTTTTATTTTAATTAAGAGTGGGTCTTACTCAAATATACAACTAAATGTATATATAATGTAAATTTTGCAACATTTATATAAAATATATAATTCAAAAATATTAAATAAAATAAAAAAATTAATAAAAGTTTATAAAATATGTATATAAAATATATAAATACCTATTAAAACTTATATATATATAATTTCCATATATTTTTTTAATTCCGCCTCGAACTTACGCCTCGGTCCGCCTCGAGGCTTACGCCTCTTGAGGCGGAGGGAAAACGCCTCGAAACTCGTTTTCGTACTTTTAAACCTTGATTGCCGCAAGTCTAGTCTTAGTCATTATGCGCCAACTATCTTCTAAACTGTTGGGATTACGTGTAATCATTATAAAGTGTCGGTCATTTAGTATATGTAATAGGTCGTAGAACATAAGCCTTGTATGTTTGTTACAAGGCCCGCTCATGAAGCAAGCCCATGAGCGGCCCATTAGTCACTATTAGGGCTACGTCTATCATACTCTTTGTAAGTATAAATACCCCTTCTCAGGATGAGAAGGGTGTTGGTTCTTGATTAATCAAACTTCATTTCTATTATACAAGTTCCTTCCATACTCTCTCTCTTACTTTCTCTCTCTAGAAATATCATATCATACTAAGTAACAATGGTAGATTAGGGAACCTACAAGTGGTATCAATTGCCAAAGGGTGTTTAGGTCGTGTTTCTTGTGGCAAAGTTTTCATTTTTATTTTGTTTTAAACCGTTCGTACCTAATATTTCATAAGTCAAGAAATTTCAAATTTTGAAGGTTAAAAATCAAAAAGTTTGCAACTTTCCATTAGATTAGATAGTATTAAGTTTAGTTTAGTAGGTATTTTAGATTAGATGCATCTTTTTAAGTGAATTTTAGAGTTTTAAAAAATCTGAAAAGTTGCGTATTTTTCCGAGTAAGTATACCATTTTACCGAGTAACCAAAACCCTGATTTTTCGAGTAACAAAACCCTTACTTTCCAAGTAAGACTTTTGGGAATTTCCGAATAAGGTTTTTCAATAATTGTTTCTGAGTAACATTATTCGAGTACGGACGGTCCGAGTAATAATTTCTTATTGCTATTTGGAAACAAAACTATGTCCGAGTATTGGGTTACCTCCGAGTAAGACACTACCGAGTAAGATATTTTCCGAGTACGGAACGGTTACGATCATTTAATATTCCTTCCGAGTAAGAAACGAAACTCTGTCAAAATTTCACCAACACTCCGAGTAAGAATTATCCGAGTAACAACAAAGACATTCTCCGAGTATCTACATCAGTAAATAATTAATTATACCTTAACACTACACACCGAAATTATCCTTAAAGATCCATCTCATTGTTACAATCATGTCTCAACCACCTTACTTCAACTATTTACCTCAGCAACAATACCCTCAGCAACCACAATACATGCAACAACAACAATTCTTTCCACAACAACAATTCACTCCACAACAACCATATCCTCAACAACAACCCTAAACTACGATTTCAAATAAATAATGTAATCCCTAAACTAATACAGTAACAAATGTCTTTTTTTTTTCACACTTACAAAACATAATCCCAAACACCCACTTAATACCAATACAGTACTAATTAACAACCCTAACTATTTAAGTACTAATAGACTAAAAAAAAGTAAAGCAAACAAAATTATACCTTTGGTATAGGCTCAGACTCAATTTTTTGTGGCATTTGTTTGATTTTATTATTATCTGATTTTCGGTTGCTTTGACGATTATTCCCAGACATTTTTTTTTTTTTTTTTTTCGCAAAATCTCTGCAAAACAAAATTTTATATAAGACTGAGATAGCGTAAGTTAGTAAGAACGATATATAAATCACTAATTTACCTTTAAACTGGAGGTAAATATGAACACGAAGGGACTCGAGCGACTGTTTGTTGGTAGGTGTTATTTAACTGCGTGGGTTGGTTATGCGTTTATGGAACTTTTTGTAAGCTTTTAAGCTTAATCTCTAAGGTTTTCGAGATCGGGTCGTCTTTGCAAGATCGTATCCCACTCTAATGTTATTTTTTAATATTTTTTAATATTTTTTGTAATATTATACTCCCTCCGTCCCATATTAAGTGTCCATAATGGAATCTTGGGATGTCCAAATTAAGTGTCCAGGGAATATTTTAAACCAATGAGAAGAGACTTTAGTGGGTAATAGTGATATTTGATTGGTGGAGAGTGTAGTTGGCCCCACTTTCCTAAAACTTTGTGCATTTGGAAAGTGGACACTTAATATGGACGGAGGGAGTACAAATCTACAAATTATTATACATTATAAACACAAAATATTATAAAGTTTCATAGAAATATTGTCCTTAATTATGATTATAAAATGTTTAAAAAGATTAACATGTTGTTTTCTGAGTTCTACAAAAAAAAAAAAAAAAAAAAAAAAAAAAAAAAAAAAAAAAAATTATTATTTTTTAGTTTGTAATCCGAGAAAAGTAAGATCGGATCGGATTAGATCTTAAGATCGTATGGTTAGGATCGGGATCCTATAAGATCTTAAGCTTGCAAAGATCCTATATAGGATCCGGATCGTTTTTGCTTTACGGTATCGTAAAATCGTAAGATCCTAAGATCAGGATCGGGATCCTGACAACTATGTAAGCTTAATCTAGAGTAAATTGCAAAACTCGTCCTTACGGTTTGGCCAAATTGAAGGTTCAGTTCCTATCTTTTGGACGCTCTCATAGTCGTCTGTGTGAAAAACTTACCAAACTACCATTTTCGTCTTCCCTTTCATTTTGGTCCATGTGAGGGTAATTTAATCATTTAATTTTGGTCATGGACCGAGAGTACACTTGTAAGTTCCTCACAGAGATAACGAGTGCACTTTAGAGAGGATAATGACTGAATCTACAGTTTGGCCAGAGACGATTTTTGCAATTTACTCCTTAATCTATTTGTTTATTAACTTATCAACTTACGAGCTTGAGCATATAAGTTTTTCATATGTTTATGAATTCATTACATTATTCAAAATAATCAACTTACAAAACTTTTGATACTATATGTATTACTATATTATTGTGTATAAATCTTTTAAAAACTAGATTGAAATATTTAACCATAACTCACATGCGTTAAATTTAAAAAAAAATAATAATAATAATAAAAAATAAATAAATAAATAAATAAAAATCTATATTTTGTACCTTTTAATGTCACATTTGTATAAATTAGAAAGAAGCAAATCATAAATTATTTTATGAGTTTTAAACATTTTCTTGGATCTCTTATTTTGGATTCCCTTAAATAGTGGGCTTTATAACTCATATGGTTTTCGGCTTATGTTTCATAAGCTCATATTTTGTGCTTATTCATAAAACCTGTTGGCGTTAATAATCTTATTGCGACATGAGGTGCAAAAATGGATTAAAGCCCAGAACCACTCTTAGGCCCGCTCTGAAAAGTCTCGGTCTTAAGCTCGGTCCGAACCAATGGTATAGGTTAGGCCAAGATAGGCTTAACCCGAGAGCCAAAAAAGCCCGAAAACCCAGCACATGTCAGGCTAAGCCTAAAGCCCACAAAATCCCGGTATAAGAAAAAACAGTTTTTCGTATTTCATGTAGTGTTTAGCTACGAGACACTTGTATTTTATGTTTTATAAAAAATATGAAACACAAAAGAATTATATATAAATATGTTATGTATTTATGAACGCTTACATACAATTAAGGATTAAGATGATTCTTAAAAATTGTTGGAAAACTATATACCAAATAAGTGAAGAATACGGATCTATTAGAAAGTGAGAATGTTTAAAAAGTGTAAAAAACCACTCATAATTTGACATGTGCCCCTCAACTTATTTTATTCAAATAATCCGTTCAGGGGTAAAATGGTAATATAACCCGTTTTTTCTTTTCACCCTCGAACTTAAAACGCATATAACTCACAAACGACAAACTTTTAGAAAAAAACGATTTCACCACAATTTTTAAAATTTAATTCTCTTTAATTTGGTATAAATCTTGTTAATTATTTCAAAACTTTTTTTTTTTTTTTTTTTACACATTCATTAAGTCTTGATTTTCTTGATGTTTTTGCCATTTTTGACCCTATTTTTTACATTCAAAATTTTCGAATTATAAAATACTTAAAACACGAAAGTTATAGACTTTGGTTCACTCTTTACCCAGAATTTTGAATCACTCAAATCCGATATCATATGAGTGAGATATCGCACGTTAAAGATGACGTTGTAGTCATATTTGTTGCACATAAGGTGTTTGATGAAATGTCTAGCTTATATTTTTAGTGTTAAAGTTGCGTTAAATGCACTAATTTTTGTTCCACAACGTATCGTTTATCATTTTATTAATGTAAGATTCAAAAAGTGATGTTTTTAAACGTTAATTTTTTCAAAAAAAATGTACGTATTGTTTTTTTACCATAAATTTGATCAATATTAAATTCGATTTAGAAAACTTGTAAAACATAAAAGTTATAGATTTTAGGTAAATCTTTACTAATGTTTTGTATTCATTCAAATGTCACACCCCCAAATTTCGTGACTTGCAGCGGAATAAGTCATTCAGGGGCACGACTGGTCATAGCACCAAAGTTGCAGTTATATTAAACGACCTAAAGTATCGTTTAGAAAATACATCGTTTGATTATTTAAAAACATTCAGAGTTATAAAGCTAGGTCCCAAAAGGTGAAACAAGTTTTCAGAAAACAAGTTCATACAATTCAAACGATGGATAAGTGCATAAAATATAAAGTGAGACGCGTCGACTCCGCGACTCCATGATGTCCATATGCAAGCCAACATGCGATACCTTAATTACCTGAAAATATATTGCTAAAAATGGTCAACAAAAATGTTGGTGAGATCATAGGTTTATGTAAATGAAATGTTGTACGGATACCACAAGTATAAAGTGTATGACAAAACAATGCCACATAAAAATGATACATTAGCTCTTAAGCTCATGACCCCGAAGCTAGACTGAATGAAATGCCCCAACTGAGTGTTTGCCAATCACTCTAATATGACAGAAATGAAATGCGTTCGTTTGACAAGTTGGCGCTACTAACCCGAACGGAGGAGTCGCCCTCAATAGATCTATTCACTCACTCTCGCTTGCTAACAATTAACGGTTCATGATAATAAAGGGGACTTTAATCTGGGCAATTATGTAACTTAAGCAATGTAATGAGTTTGTATACTTTGGTCCGCATATGAAAATGGTGCAATGTATTATCCCCCGAGAGTTTAGAAATCAATAAACAATTTAAAACGGGGCTATGAAAACTCACCTGATATGGTATAGCAACAATGACAATGATGGATATGATGAAATAAAGCTCGGTCTCTAACCACGACCTATTATGAATGATGTGATTCAATGTAAGCAATGATACAATGCAACACATGCAAATACGTATGTTAACGATACCACTTGTTAGTTTTGAAAATAACGTTTATCGACGAAAAATACACTTTTGACGTCTCGTTAAGTTATAAACTACTTTTCGCGTAAACATGTTGAAACGGTACTCCACGATCCTTGTTTGGTGTTCTATCGGCAAAATGTAGCGTTTTCATCGCAATTTAATATTTTCCTTAACTTGTGAAAATATGTCCAAATTGGCTTCGTGAAACTAGTCGCGAAATATTGCACGTTACGTGTTAGTTGATCAAACTCGACGTTTTGAAAACCTTGTAACAATGTATAAATGTCGTTTCATTTAACTTTTGATTGTACACGTCTCGATCAATTAGAAAATCGGCTAACAATGTTATGTTTCGCAAAAACACTAGTTTTTATACTTAAAACACTTTCTAATAGTGGGCTGTCAAAATAAACATGGTACGTCGGGCTTCAAACGTGAATAACTCGGCCGTTACAAGCTCGTTTTCTACGTTCTTTACATCCACGGCTTCGTATAAACATGAAATAACATAATCTTAGTAGGTCGGGTCGTCTAGATCACGTCTAATGCCTCGTTTTTTCCTTTGAATCTCGGCGATCAGCAACTAAATTTTCAGAAAATTAGTGTTCGTCGTCTAACTTTGAAAAATCATATCTCCTTCGTTATAAGTCGGTTTTTAGTGATTCTTGCGGCCACGGTTTTGTTTTTGAAAGAAATTTCTGAATATGAAGGCCAAAATATACCAAAAGTTACTGAGTTTTCCAGTTTACACGTTTTTTGACAGAACCTATTTTAGATTGTTAAAAACTCACTTCCTTGGTTCTAAACTTGATCATACTAACTCAAATCAACTCCACAAGTTCGCAAATCCTACCATACACCTTCTTAGGGTGTCATGGGGTCCTAAACATCACCAACCTTGGTGGATTTCATGAGATCATTAGTGAAACTTATAGATCTAGTGATTTAAAGAGTTTATGTTCAAATGTGGTATGTAAAACATAAGTATCTTGCATGGATGACTAATATAACTTGAAAATACATGAACATATATATCAAATGAAAGTATAAAAATGATCAAAACATTTCTTGAAACTTACTTGATGATATGATGAGTTTTGGTAAGAAATGAGTAATAAACTTGAGGTTTGATCACAAATCCATAACTAGGAAGGTAAATGGAGTATGATTATGACTTGATCTTGAAAAATCTATGGATTTTAGGTGTGTTCTTGGTTTGGCCGAACATAGGGATGAAGTGGAAGAGGTTTTGATCTTTTTATTTAGCTAAATGGTTATGTGTATGTGTTTGTGTTAGTGGGATGAGAAATAAAAGGCATGGAAATTCATTAATGAGATTTTGGATGTATTAAACTAAATGGGGGGGGGGGGGGGGGGTAGGGGGCGGCACATGTGGCTAATGGGGATAGATTTGATGTTAATTGTAAGACTTGTCTCCCATTTATTTAAACATTGGATGATTAGTGTATACATTGAGTGTTATCGGGTACCGAGTTAACTAGAAATAACTCGTGACGAGGTGAAATGAGATACGATGAAGTTGTAAAAATTGTAAAATCATGTTCCTTGCAAGAATCGGGTGTTAGAATGATAATCGGATTGAAATTTCGTAAACCGACGGAGTTATAAGCGTCAAACGAAAATTATAGCGATTGTTTTAAAAACACCGGGTAAAGTAATAATAAAATCTCTATATCATTATAATTAGCTTGAAAATGTATTAGGATCATTGTCGGGAGTATTGGGTTTACTGTTAGTAGAAATGACTGAGTGGTAACGTTAATTAAACAATTAAGCATACGTTAATGAAAATCACACAAACTCATGCATGAACTGATATGGAAACGATGTTACTGATGATATGCAGACTACTCTAGTCTGTATGATGTGCCTTTACTGATGATGCATGAATACGCAGCTAAACCTTACTGGTTACGCGCATTTGAATACCCGTAAACCAAGTTTACGACATGATGAATGATGTCCATGAATAGTGATTTCCCTCTAGGAATGAATAGTGTCATGTGAATTGTAAAAATTTTGACGACTTCTCAAAGTCTCAAACTGACTTCAAAAACGATGAATAGTGAAATGATGAATAGTGATCGGTGAATAGTGATTGATGAATAGTAACTCATGAATAGTAAATTGTCGAGGTTTGGAAAATGACCTGAAATTACGAGTTGTGACATCAAATCCCATGTAATATGAGTTAGATATCACACGTTAAAGACGACATTTTGTTCATCAGTTTGTATTGTTCATCAGTAAGTGTTATTCTAGTCTTATGAACTAATGAAGACTTCTGTTCATCAAAACGAGATTTTGTTCATCAACTGGATGAACATAAACAATAACTGACATGAGTAACTAATTAATGAACAAAAACAACCTGATAATGAATAAACATATAACTGATGAACAAAAACAATAGCTGACAATAACTGATGAACACAAATATGTTGAAAAGCAACCGACACTAACTGATGAACAAAATTGACACTAACTGATGAACAAAAATATGTTGAAAAACAACCGACACTAATTGATGAACAAAACAACCTAATAATGAATAAAAACTGATGAACGATAACTGATGAACATACTTTTTGCTGAACAAAAAACATATTGAAAAACAACCGAAACTAACTGATGAACAAAAACATGTTGAAAAACAACCGACACTAACTAATGAACAAAACAACCTAATAATGAATAAAAACTGATGAACATACTTTTTGCTAAACAAAAACATGTTGAAAAGCAACTAACACTAACTGATGAACAAAAATATGTTGAAAAACAACCGACACTAACTGATGAACAAAACAACCTAGTAATGAATAAAAACTGATGAACATACTTTTGCAGAACAAAAAACATGATGAACAATAACCGACATTAAGTGATAAAAAATAAAAAGAACATCACTTTTTGAATCTTACATTAATAAAATGATTAATGGTGCGTTGTTGTACAAAAATTAGTGCATTTAATTCAATTTTAACACTAAAAATATAAGCTAGACATTTCATCAATCACTTTGTGTGCACTAAATATGACTAAGACGTCATCTTTAACGTGCGACATCTCACACATATCATATCGGATTTGAGTGATTAAAATTTCTGGGTAAAGAATGACCAAAAAGCTACAACTTTCATGTTTTAAGTTTTGAATAATTCGGCCTTTAAACTAGACAAAATTAGAGCCGCAAATGCCAAAAATTTTAAGAAAATCAACACCCATTTAAAAAGTTCAAAAAAAAGTTGCGATTCATATATCAAAATGCATACCAAATTAAAGAGAATTAAATTTTAAAAATTATGGTAAAATCCGTTTTTTGTAAAAGTTTTTCATTTGAAAGTTATTTGCGTTTGAAGTTTAGGCTATAATTAATAAAAAAGGGGTCAAATGCTAACAATGCCCTTTGACTGAAAATTTAATAAAGGGTGATGATACGCTAACACCCCCTGTAGGGGTGTGTTGACTTTTCTGTGCTGCCGCCGCTTGTACTGTCTGCTTTACCGCTTGTACCTTTTGATCAAAATAGGGGGCCCCACCCACTAAGGGGGTGTTACCCTAGTAGATCCCTTAATAAAAAGGGAGGGAGGACACTTGTCACATTGTAAGATATGTAGATCTGATATCTTTATTAATGAATATATTTGTAGGACAAATGGCGTAACATGACTGTAGGTGGTACTGGATCAAGTAGCAAACATAGAGTTAAAACTCCTATGTTAGAAGGAGTTGCTGAGAACCCACCCGTGAATTCTCCCGAACCTTCATCTGCTGTTCTGTTCCTTGAGTATGGCGATACGGCTAAGCCTTCTAGCAGCTTAATGGATAGAAAATCAGCCCCTGAGTATGTTTAACTATCATCTTTTGTAAATGTGTATCAACTTACTGTGAAGCAAATTCTTATTATGATCCTGTTATACCAGTTACGAGGCGATGATTTTTGAGGCTCTTTGCTGCACTGAAGATCCAAATGGGCCTGACATCAATGCGATTTTGAGTTTTATTAATGTCAGTATAATATCTTTCTTTTGCATATTTAGAATAAATAGCTTAATCATATACTAGTACTACATAATAAGAGTTTTTTCCTATACTAGTGTAGGTGGAAAAAATAATTACCTAAAAGGTGTAGTTTAGAAAGTATTTACCAAAATGGGTTAAAACTATTTTTCCTTTTATTTTGTAAAATTAAAGAAACAAAATGTGGGACTATTCGGTTCATCTTTCACGGTTTTTTCCTTTTACTTAATTTACCATACTTATTTTCTTTTAGTTGACATACTGTATATTTTCTAACTTTTATATATTTTTTTTCTTTTTTCTTTTTTCTTTTTTAATCAAACTGTGTTATATATAATTATTAGAATCATCCCAAATAAATATCAAAAGTAAAACTAAGCAAAAAAACTTAAACGACCATTAAAAATTTAGCGTCTTAACGATCAAATGCAAACAAAATAAAATGTCAAACAAAATCCTTAAAACGGTCTTAATATCAAATCCAAACATAAATATAATGTCATTACTACTCGACAAACTTATGCATCCATTCTTCTAGGCTTAGATGGACATGTTGCCCGATTATGACCACGTTGTCTACAAATTCCACAAAGATTAGTCTTTTTTCCTTCTTTGATATCCATTCCGTTGTGTAGCCTTGTTGAGCGAGGGCGACCTTTTGTATCCCGTTTTAACTCAGAATTTGGAAGTAATTCTCCAATAGATGATGAATGTGGCCAATATGCTTCATGAGGAAGCGGAGAAAACTCATTGGACCAAGTTGCACAATAATCTACAATTGAGTAGCATTTATGAACATATTGCGAAGCGTTCAATGAGAGTTTGGCACAAGCGCTCAAAACATGAGAACACGGGTACTTAAATATATCCCACTTACCACATGTGCAAGTTTGTTGTTCCAAATTAACTACTTGGACATTTTTTCCCTTTTGAGTTATCACCTCAAATATTCCTTTTTCTCGATTAAAAGATCTCAACGAATGTGCGTCGGCCTTTGCCATCAAAGCTGCTTGTTTTGCCACAACGTGGGGCGTAAACACAGCTCTGTTAGCTTGAGCGCTAGACCCCATAGGACGTCTCACATCAAAATAATGAACCAATCTATAAAATGTCAGTTGAACACATGCTGTAATTGGTAAGAAACGAGCACCTTTTAGTACACTATTAAAAATCTCTGATAAGTTTGTAGTGAGCAAGCCGTATCGCTTTCCACCATCATGTGCAAGTGTCCATCTGTCAAGTGCATGTCCCTGAAGCCACTGACGAGCTTGTGGATTTATGGTCCCAATTTCTTCCATAATGGAGTTGAACTTGCGAATTTGATTCTGACTCCCAGCCCGGTAAGCTAAAGCTTTCAATTGCGAATTGCGAAACTTATCGTTAAAGTTGTTGATGAAGTGTCTTAAACAATACCTATAAAAGTTAAACAACATGATTGTTTAAAATAAATTATGAGAGAATAAACTAAAAAACTTGATATTATAAACAACATCAGTTGCAAAACTTGTGATTTGCAAACTTAAAACAAAAAAACTTGTGATTTGCAAACTTAAAAAAAATATACATATACAAGAAAGAAAACTCAAACTGTGTAAACAGCCAAAAAAAATGTATATATATATATATATAATATATATATATATATATATATATATATATATATATATATATATATATATATATATATATATATATATATATATAATATATATATACACCTGTGAAAACCATGTGGCTCTAACCATGGAGATCCATGCTCATTAACTGCCTTTAGAATTCCAATATGACGGTCAGATATTAGACAAATCCCTACCCTATCTTTAACCACATGTTTCTTGAGATGAGAAAGAAACCATTGCCAACTAGCGTAAGATTCATTCTCAACAATAGCAAATGCAAGCGGCAATATTTGATTGTTACCATCAACTGTTAGGTTTAATGTATAACTTTTAATATACGTATGTCCGGTTTTAACCCGAGACTCGGGATTGCACACAATAACGTGAGAGTTCCAATGGTTGAATAATTAAATATATTTTATGATTTATTTATTCATTTCACTAAATAACACTTAACGACAGTTAGTACTTAACGGAATTATAGATAACGACCGTTAAAGGACTAAATGTGCAAAAGGGAGTTAGAAAGATCTAGAACCCACTTGGGTGGGTTGGGTCGGCCGAAACCCATACTTGGGCTAGGGGGCCGGTTTTTGGAGGAGTAGGGAACAAGTTAGGTTTTGCCTATAAATACAATTCACTTGTATTTGGTTTACACCTAATCTTGAATCCCTAACTATAGCCAAACTTCTCTTCTCTCTCCCTCTTGCTAAGTCTAGTCGACTTTTTTATTCCCACTAGGGAATTCGGCTTGAGCTAATAGCAAATCAAGTGTTTGGTTGTTAGTGATCTTGAACCTAGCTTTTCCTATTGGAACGCTATCATTACGTGTGTACAAGAACGAGTGACGAGCTTGTTTTAGCTTGTGTTTTTTCCCTTACTTGGATCGACACATACATAAACCTAATTAGGGTTTATACTTGTTCTTGGAGCTTGCATAAGGTACGTGTCTATTTAGATTAATTAATTACTTGTTCTTGTAGATCTTTCCGCTGCGTGTTCTTGATGTTATTATGTGTTTATAGCTTTCATATGATTCACATATTCCAACAGTGGCATCATGAGCCTCGTTTTGAACTTGTAATTAATTACTAAAACCTAAAAATTGAATCTTGATTAGATACATGCAATTTAGTTTCTAGGGTTTGATCTAAAAACCCTAATTTGTTCCAAGTGGGTCGACACCCACATGGTTATTTTTAGGGTTTAGTTTTCTATTAAAACTTGTAGAAACCCTAGGATTGCATGAAAAATTTTAGGGATTAATTAGTGAATACCATATGTGATGTCATTAATTAATTAGAGACGTACAAGATATTGACATGATAATATGGACTACATGATTATGTGATCAATATGGAATCCATGACAAAATCTTGCATATTTTGTCATGGGATGATTTGTATGTTTGATTGAATTATTTGCTACATGATTTGTATAATAAATCTTAAATTGGGGAAGACCTCAATATATATTAATTAATAAGTTATGTGCAATGTGGTATCTAATTAACCAAAACTTACGCGGCCAAGTTATTTGGCGTCTGTGGACCATTGGGCACAATGAGCTCGAAAACCAATGGGAGTTTTGTTAATTACATACATTTAAAATTTCACATAGAATTAATATTAGGATTTATTGAAAAAGGTTTGCATGTGGCTATATGATATCGTGGATGATCATATATTTGTTATTATGTGTTTATTTATTTTTTTTGTAATTACTTGATCTTTTGTGTTTAATATTATGATGGATTGTAACTACAAAAGAGGGTAATTTTCAAATAAAAAATAAATAAGACTAATAACTATGAAACCTTTGTAGTAATTTTATTTATTGCCAAGTCTTATGTGCCGATAGTGGTTCGCTTCGCACGGTAATTTGCTCTCAGGCGAGACTAGCAATTAATAAATTATTACATAAAATTGTTTTAGCAAGAAAATCATATTTTTTTAGTTGATTGATTACGACTGTACTAAGTGGTCGAAGCGGCGGACCTAAAATTGACAAACTATAAAGTGGGTTTAAGGTTGGTTCACATTAAATTGTGACCTTAGAGGGGCACGGTTTTAACCAGCTTCGGCGGCTGTCGTCCCTACGCTCGCCTGTGCGTCAATTTTAGACTTACCAAGTACACCACGATAAATACGAAGCATCTTAAGGCAATGCTGTAAGTTTTTCAGCGCCTCAATTAAAAACTTTGATGATTTGAGCTACGAATGAGTAAACGGTTTTGTTTTTGCAAACATATATGATACAAAGATGAATGCATGACATCTTTGTACATATTTTTTGATTTTACACATCAAAAATTTATTACCTTTTAAATTTAAGTAATATGCCACCCAACTACAAAAAGAAACACCTAAGGTTTCATCCTACATCACTAGCAGCCAAAGCTGAATGTTGATGTTCAAAGGGTGGTTGTCTAAGGGTAAAATTGAGTACTTTTATTGCTAGCAGCCAAAGCTGAATGCAATAAAACGACGTCAATTTACAGTTTCTTAAGTTGGTTAACTTAATTGGGCACTTTCATTACTAGCAGCCAAAGCTGATGTAATGGAACGGCGCCAAGGCATAAAGATTTGGGGATGAAACATGCTTACATTTTGCAACTGATGTTGGCAATATAATGTAAGTCCCAAGATTTCTAGGAATTGCAATTTGACATTGGCAATTGGGTGATCCCGTACCTTATTGAGCACTTTCATTGCTAGCAGCCAAAGCTGATGTAATGAAACGGCGTCAATTAGGATCCTAGTTTTCAGTGAAAATTAAATGGTTTTTTTTTTTAAAACCAATGGGTGTTTAATTTTCTTGAAATGGTTATTATCGAAAGTACTAACTTTTGAACTTTTTTCTGTAGAAATGGCCCAACCCGGAAACTCGTCAAATTTAACCTCTTGTTTCAAGATGATGCTTGAAAAAGATAAATTGACTGGGACTAAGAATTTCAACGATTGATATCGCAATCTAAGGCTTGTTCTTAGGATTGCCAAACGTTATGAATGTCTTACTGAGCCCCTTCCGGTTGCTCCTCCTGCTAACTCGCCTAATGAAATACTTAGGGAGTTCAATGAAGCTTATGACAAGCACAATGATGCGGCTTGTCTCATGCTATCGGGAATGGACACTCAGCTGGTAAAACAGTTTGAGAAATATGGCCCGAAAGACATGATTGAGGAACTGACACGCATGTTTCAGAAACCTCCCATGGCTGAATTGTATGATGTACTTGACAACTTAGGCAAGTGCAAGCAGGAAGCAACAACACCCGTAAGTACTCATGTGCTTGAAATGAAAGGTTATCTTGACCAATTAGATGCACTTGATTGCGGGTATGTGGAAGACGTTAAAGTTGGCCTCATCAACAAATCCCTCAATGAGGAATTGTATGGTGACTTCGTGCGCAACTTTAACATGCATTGCAAAGGGAAGACATTTTCTGACTTGCATGCAATGCTCATTGAACATGAGAAGGGACTCACTAAGAAAGCTCCTACACCTGCTGTTATGGCAATTAGAGGTGGTAGAGTAGCTAAGCCCGGTAAACCGAAGCATGTGAACAAGAAAGGAAAGGGCAAAGCTGACAAGGGCAAGCAAATTGTGACTTATCAGCAAAAGCCAAAGAAGCAGAATCCTCCTCCCAAGAAGGATCATCCTAAAAAGGATATGGCTGCTTGTCACCACTGCAATACTCCTGGACATTGGAAGAGGGACTGTCAATTGCTACTTGAGGAGTGTCGCAAGAATAAGAATGCCAAGGCTGGGCAGGGCGCCAGCACTTCAGGTATTTTTATGGTTGAATTGTTTTCTTTTCCTCGTAAGAAAAATGCCAGGATATATGATACAGGATGTGGTACTCACATTTGTAATACATCGCAGGGGCTTAGAGGAGCGAAGAAGCTGAACTATGGGGAATGCTACTTGTACGTGGGAAATGGAATACGTGCAGCAGTAGAAGCCATAGGGACTTTTGAGCTAGTTTTACCTTCTGTTTTAATTTTAGTGTTAAACAATTGTCATTACGCACCTTCTATTGTTAGAGGTGTCGTTTCAGTTTCTTTGTTATTGGATTTGGGTTTTAAGCATACTTTTAATGATAATGGAATTTCGGTTTCTTTAAATTCTGTTTTTTACTTTAATGTTATTCCATTAAATGGTGTGTTTGAAATTGACATGGAGAACCATGTATCCAATAGAAATAATTCTATGTATAGCATCGGAAATAAGAGAGTCAAGTCTAACTTGGACTCGTCTTATTTATGGCACTGTCGTCTTACTCACATAGGCAAGAAACGCATGGAAAAGCTGCAACACGATGGACTTTTGAAAAATATCAATGATGATTCATTTGATAAATGCGAATCTTGCATATCTGGGAAGATGACAAAGAAACCTTTTCATAGCAATATGGAAAATGTAACACCCCCTAATTTGGTTTGTGGCAGCGGAAAAGTAATTAGGGTATTACGGTGAGGATCGAGGTTTAAATTTCAGAAAACAGCCCGGAAGGGGGCGTTTTGAAAGTTATATGTCATTCAAAAGAATATTTTTGATACAAAAGTGAATTATTCGATTTGAAAATCCCATGAGAAAATGTGATAATTTGGAAAGAATGACATATTTGATTTTACACCAGTTTATTTATCAGAGTAGAAGATGCCCGCTCCGTGTCTTGTCCTGCTCCGTTAATTACCTGAGATAAACATGCTTAAAACGTCAACACAATGGTTGGTGAGTTCGTGGAGTTTGATAGAAAATAACTTTCTTTCAATGAATTTAAAAGGTGTATAGTGATTGTCGAAGTAAATAATAATTCTTCATGAAATAAATAATAAGTTGTGTTGTATAAAAATCCACAAGCAAATCATGTATGATCTCCAAAATCATAAGTTTCAAGTTATAAATGCAGATGAGCTACGTTGTTATACGCTCGATATAGAATGTTGAGTCAGCTTTTAAATGTAACGATATACCAAGCATTTTGGGTTGTCTTTTGTAGAATTCTCATTTAAGTCACATATGATAACAGTTAAAATTCAAGTACAGGATCCATAATCATAACACATAGTGAAATTAATAATCTAGAGTCTGAAATTTATCAGTGTGAAGTGGTGGTCTTCTAAATACAGCTGTATCCTAGGATATATATGAAACATTCATATATTCATAAAGTTATATTGCCCTAAGCCTCATGATACGCAAAACGTTAACAATGTATCGCACAAACGACATGTATTATATCGCACAAACGACATGTATTATACTGCACAAACAGCATGAACTATACCGCACAAAGCAGTATGAAATGTATCGCACAAACGACATGTATTCAATGAAAATCAGTGTCATGTTATGACAAGTGGTTTAGAGTGCTTTTATCCAAGTTCAGCATGTAAGGTACGCAAGTAAATTGCAAGTAAAATGAGCATATAACTCTACTAGGGAGTATATCGTAACATGTAACCAGGAGTAGTAATTCATAGAATTCTTCCCAAGTATAAAGTAATTGAAAATCATTTGAGCATGTATCTCCCCCAAAAAGTTATTAAAACAAGCATTAAAAGAGTAGGGGCCACGACTCACGGTAAGTCATAAGAGTTTTCATAGTGCTTATAGAAGTATTGTATCGCAAAACAAATCATATAGTTGATAAATGAGTAAAATATTTCGAAGCATGTATCTCCCCCAAAAAAGTATAAAAACAAGTATTAAGATAGGAGGGGCCACGACTCACCTTAGCCACAGCAAAGCAAAGATCACACTGACACGACTGGCATCTAGAACATATCGCAACGGTCTCAAAACATACGGCACGAGGGTACACGGAGGTACAAGCACAGTGGTACACAACAGTCTAGAATCGGCACAACCTAATACGTATACGATTATCTCAGAACACGTCTCGCAAAATAATAAAGTCTATAAGAGACAATGTGTCGTAGTTTTCGTGGATTACTCAGTTTTCAAAACTTATCAAAAGCTTAGTTTCAATGTTTCGTGTGGTGTGGTAAGATAACCTAGACTCGACAGACAGCTCACGCCAAAAGAAATAGACAACAACATAGTCGAGGGAATACTGACGAGGACTCAACCCAAAGAAGACAAACTCTAGAAGTTAATGACAAATAAACACCTTAAGTAAAATAACTTAATTCGTGCGTTTCGACATTTACCCCGTTATCCCCAAATAGTTTGTATAAAACCTAATCGTTTTATAATAAAAATAGGTTTAACTAATAAGATTAGTTTTTCTCGAATCGTCAAGACTTGAATTAATCCAAACTGGAATTACAATAATTTAATAAGTCTTATGTTTCGTTATCTTTCGCAGTCTAATAACGTTTCACAATTGTCCAGACGCCCAAGTTTATTAATCCAAATCCGTATCCAATTCCAAATCACGATTTTAATTATAATCTGAAACGTACTAATAGTATCAATGTCAAAGCTAAAAATAAGAACTCGTTAGTCAATAATATTTTGACACCATATTTTATAACCGAACCCACTCTAAATATACTAACAACTGTACCATTTTAAATTATTGTGGGCTTGTGAGCCCTTTTACCAAACAAACATTCCCATAATGATTCTTGGGCTTTGGCCCATTTCATATCTTAAATGTGATGACAGTTGATGCGTGGGTTTTGCAACCTTACAACAGGTTTTACCTCTCGAGGGATCTCAAGAGGCTTACAACCCCACCAGGCAGTGTACCTGACCGATGTAGTATAGTGTAGTGGTAAGTACGGGGGATTGATCGTTCTCCACAGGGAATAGTGTTCGTTAGGTGTGAAAGGCTACTCTAATTAGGTCTAAGGGTTGAGGAAGATTCTTTTTATGTTTTTTATAATTTTATGAAAGCAAGTAAAATCTCGGGTTTTGAAGGAGTGGGCGGAATTAGTTGCTAGTCAACTAACCCAAATTACTACAAATGCAAATAAAATAAAATAACAGAAATGAAAAGTGGTGAGAAACTTATGTGTAGAGAAATGTGTTTACTTAGATTTCCTTACTCCCTAACTATCTTTTACCGGTTAATTAGTGTGTATTAGTCGCGTGGATGACGGGTGTATTCCTTAATACCATTCGTGGGGTGGCGTACTTACTTCCCCAAACTCTACAAGCTCCTACTTCACTCCTATGTCGAGCCGGCTAGGAAGCTCCTAACATGGGATCACTAGAATTCGCTTGTGCATTAAATACAACCATAAAAACCTTTAGTACGCGTTTGGTTCATGTTTCTTAAGACGTTCAAGCAAGTTACCGAATAGGAAGTTAGCCAGTTTTCTTAAGCCTAACATAGATAAACAATCATCCAATACAACTAACAACACACTAACAACCAATAATCAATAGCTAGGTTTCATTAGATCTAAGCAAACACAAGATAAAATTAGCCTAACATGTTAAACAAAAGACAAGCATAAGATAGAATCAAACAACACATAGACATATTGAATGATTAATTGATAACTTATCTTTCAATGAAACATGGAAGATCTCAAGGCAAAAAGCCCTGAAAAAGTAGCTAAAATCGTCTTAGGGTTTTATCCCAAAATTCCACACACTAAGCTCTCCTTAATGACAAAAAATTAGAAAACTATATATAGACTTTGACATCTGACGGCGTCACCTTATGCATTGTGACGCCGTCACCTCGCCGCTTTTAGGGTTCCCGGATGACCATCTTGACGCCGTCCCTCATTAGCTCTTCAAAAATCCATTCTGGCTTATCAAGGCTTGACGCCGTCGGACCTATAACGTGACGCCGTCCCCTTATGATTTAAGCCGTGACGCCCTTGATTTAGTTAAAGCGTGACGCCGTCAGAATTCTTATGCAAACTCACTGGCCCGTCATGAGTAAATTTCACCTCCAACTTTTCTTGCCAAGGCATGACGCCGTCCCATGTTAATTGTGACGCCGTCAAGAGTAACTTTTAGCCGATTCTTGAGACTTTGCCGTTTTCTTCACTTTTATGCTCCAAAAACGTCCAAAATGCCTCCTTTTCCAGATTTCTCCTCAAAAGTACCTAAAATGACAAAAGGAACGATTTAGGGCAATATTTGATCAAATAAATACGATTTCGGGCTTAAATGACCCCTTAAAAGCGGTACACTTTTCGCCTCATCAAATACCCTTACACTTGAGATTTGCTTGTCCTCAAGCAAATGCGCTTTTATTCTAATCAAAATACAAGTTAGGGGTCATTTAATGCAAACATAAAAGTAATTACAACAAATAATCGTTCCACTTCAATCATAATAAGCACGGAGATTACATACTAGCACCTCACAAGTAGTGTTTAGATACTCACATCTCTCAAGTGTCATCAAAATAAATCTCATAAATGAAAACGGAAAATATCTCTCACTACCTGTCATAGCAAATAGATTACCATAGGCTTGGGAAAGGATCGAAAACCTCCTCCACTGGGCGTAAGCACCTAAGATAAACTATCAAAGAGGGCTTTTAAATGGGTTATAACGTTAGGTGTAGGGAAAAGGAAAACACGGTTTTGTTGGATACGGGATATTTTACTGGTGGCGAGTTAAAGATCTTGATCAATTACATGTACTATACAATGTTGCTAAGCCAAGACTAGACTCGATCTTAAGCTAGAAACAAAATAACATAAACATAAAATAAACATAAAATAAAACGGGATGGTAGTCCGTATGTTTTTTCTATTTTTCTTTTTCTCATTTTTTTGTATTTTTCTTGATTTTTTCGATTTTTTTTTTTTTTTTTTTTTTTTTTTTTTTTTTTTTTTTTTTTTTTTTTGCATACACTTTTACCCTACCATCCAAAATAATACATCATAGGGGCGTTGCATCCCCTTACACTTGAACTTTTACATAACTTTACAAATACTAATCTAATGACTCGAATTAAGATAATTGAAAAACTTGGAGTACTTTTAAAATTATTTAGCACATATGGGGGTAATGAATGATGTTCTTCCCCATTACTCCATTACACTAGTACTTTACCCACGAGTCCCAATCGTCCCAAAACAATATGTACAAGGATATGACTCGACTTAGCAACCATGTAATCAACTAGATAATTAACTTGGGTTTAAACAAATGTTGTCACAATAATGCACTAAAGATGAGTGCATACAAGGTAGGCTAAGGCGATTTGGGTGTACATTTAAGTGGGGTGTAACAAATTCTTCCTTTAAGTAAAATGCTTAAAGGTCGAAACGAAAAGATAGGCTCTGAGGGGTGTACTAGGGGTATCGTGTACTAAAAATGAGTACAACGCAAAGGGTGTAGGAGAATTACTTGACCAATGTAGCCAATGTAATTATAACAAAAACACAGGTGTAAAACAATGGGTTAATCCTAATGCCTCTTATCATGTAGTAAATCTAACTACACGAATGTAGTCTCACTTGTGGCCTCGGAATGGTCCTAACGCAAGTTCTAGAATCTAAGTGCTACCGGTACACACATCATAGCATAAATGCTTTTCCTACCAATTCTAGGGGCGAACCTCACATATTTGGGGTGGAAAAATTTTTTAGTGGTACGGCTTTTGTGCTAGTCATATAACTCCTATCCGTGAGACGCTCATTAAGATCAGAGTTTCACTCCTATATGTTGTAAAAAATTTTAAATTTGGCACTAAAATTACCTTAACAAGTATTTCTCTCAGTTTTATTACACATCTACTATTAAATAAACAAAAATCAAGCGTAATAGCATTCTCTAAAATCGTACTTTTACCCTCCCCTTACACTTAAGATGAACATTGTCCCCAATGTTCAAAATAAAAAAATGTAAAAGAAAAAAAAATAAAAGAATGAAATCAAATACTCCCCTGATTCGCTCGGTGGATAGTGAAATTACACGGTTAAATCTTCTTCCAAGGTAATGTAGAAGCTCCATGACTAATGCATCGCCATAAGCTTGATTCCATAAACATCTCCTTGTCCAAAATAACCTGTTAAACCTGAGAAAGCAAACACGAAAACCTGCATAACATCGGCGGGATAAAATCTATATATAAGGATATAATGCTTGTGGAATGATAATTTTGCAGATTCCTAGAGATTATAAGTTGGAGATTTAAATAAAAACTTTTCTAAAAACAAAACTTTCAAAAATTTCTGGAAATTAAATCTGACGCCGTCAGGTTATAACCCCTGACGCCGTCATAAATGACCTGACAAAAAATTTCATTTTAAGTTTCCGGAAAATTTCTGGAAAAACCTTTACCTTACTTCCTGGAAATCCTGCAAAACATCATTATGACTCGATACAAGCATTTGACTTAAACAATTACGAATATGTATGCTAATTTATTATTATTACGATTCATGTTAATTTGTGTTCTAATAAACCGATTTAGATTTCCCTTACACTTATCTTTTGCAAAATACCTTTATATGTAGTTAAGACGAAGTTAAAAACAAAATAAAGCATTTTCACAATTTTCTTTTTAACATGAATCAATAATGATAAAAATTAAACATACATACGGAAGCAAATAAAAACAAACAAACAAGCAAATAGACACACAAAGCAAATAAAACAAATAAAGCTTGGGTTGCCTCCCAAGAAGCGCTTTTCTTTATTAACGAGTCTTGTAGCTAGACTCAAAGTCACGTACATTACGTAATTCCATCATTCATAATGACGTATCCCTGATAGATATGATCCTTGTTATCAGGGTGGTGGTGTCTCAGTCGCTCGACATTCGCGGTCACTTCACCTCCTCCTTTGCTGGTCAAGCTTACTATCCCATCTTGGTGTAAACTTTTAATTATGAACGGTCCGTACCACCAGGGACTTGGTTCATTATAGGTGCTTCAGTTTCTGAATGCCTTAGGAGCACTAAGTCCCCTTTTGTAAATTCAACGGGGTTATTGGTTTGCTCCTCAGCCTCAATGTAATCGTAATTTCCACCTTTACATTCTCTAATCTCATTTTCCATATAACTCTTAATCCTCGCCTCCCATGCAAGAATTTTCTCTCGAACATTACCACGGATTATATTGGGGTTAGCCTCCATCTTCTTCTGCAGAGCAACATCTCGTATATGTCGTGGGATCGTTGGGAAGTTTATTGTTTTCTTCCCCTTCTTCATTTGGATGGTGCTATTTTCGTAATTGATTTGTGCTCTAGTGGTAGCGAGAAAGGGTGCCCCAAGGATTATTGGCATATTCATATCATTTCTCTCAATGATCATGAAGTCGACCGGATACAGAAATCCGGCAACGTTGACCAATACATCTTCTGCAATTCCTAACGGGTACTCATAAGAATGTTTCGCAAAGGAGAGTTTAGTATGGGTGATGGATGGCAACTCATCGGTTAACTGGACATAAATGGATAAAGGCATCAAATTTACGTCGGAACCTTGGTCAGCTATCGCATCCAGATACTTATGTTTTCCAATGCTGCATGGTATTTCAAAGACCCCGTAGAATTTCTGCTTTTCCACTAACTTTTGTCCTATGAGGCATTCATACAATTGCCCACCGGGTAATGTGTCAGATTTATCATCCGGTTCCACCTTCTTGGACTCCTTGTTGGGTAGATGAGTACGTCGATAGTTTCTCACCCAATCGTTTATGGTCTCCTTGTTTATTTCGTGCTTCAAATAATGCTTCACTTGTTGTGACACTGGCGGTTCAACCAATTGGCGCTCCTCAGAGGGCGCCTCCTCTCCCTTGTCGGAATCGCATTTGTAAGCATTGGTGTTTCCCTTATTAAGTGGGATGAGGTCAATTTTGTTAACTTCCATAGTTATGGATTTCCCTCTTCCATCATTTCCACCCTCTTGGACGACGGAGGTGGCCTTGACAAATTCAGTGTTAGGAACATCAGCGTCATTCCTCACCAACACTTTTTCAGGGGCTTTAGTATTTGTGTATTCCTTCAAAAGATTCATCATCTCCGCCATTTTCTCTTCCATTTCCTCCTTTTGCTTGTAGACGGCTTCCTCAAATTTAGCCAACCGTTCGGAGTGTTTCGACATGTACTCTCTCATTCGAGCTTCGAATGTTGGACTGAGTTCCTGAGGTGGTGAGTTGGGTGGAGCGTGCTTATGGAAGGGTTTAGTATTTTCCCTACGGGGTGATTCGGACAATGGTATTTGCTTAACGCTTAAGACTGAGTTAATTGTTGCTTTTTGTGGACTTAAGGGTCTCTTTTGCTTTTCCATAAGATATGCAACCCTTTTCTCAAGTTCACTAACGCTTTCCTCAGTGATTTGATTGGCTGTATCGGGCGAAGAATATGTCATGACTGCCGAGCGCACGTCGTGGGAGACTTGCCACAGTTCATCATCGTCGGATGCAAGCTCATCAATGATCTCCCATGATTCCTCGGCGCTTTTGTCGCGCAATCTGCCCCCGGCGGCTCGATCGATGGCACGCTTGGTGTGGTAATCAACATGGTCATAGAAGATTTGGATTTGAAGCCATAGATTTATGCCATGATGAGGGACTTTTTGAAGTAAGTCCTTGAATCGAATCCATGCCCCGTAGAGGGTTTCGTCTCGACGTTGTTCAAACATCAAGATATCCTTCCTTAGCTTGGTAGTTCTCCCCGGTGGGAAAAACTGAGCAAGGAAACGAGTGGTGAGATCATCCCAAGAGGTGATGGATCCTGCGGGTTGACGTTCTAGCCACTGACTAGCTTGGTCCCGCAAAGAGAATTGGAAGAGACGCAATCGGGTCGTCTCTCGAGTGGCAACATCAAGGTCTATAGAATCAACGATTTTAAGAAAGTCCTTGAGATGTTGATTAGGATCTTCAGAACGAAGTCCATGGAATGCGCATCCGCTTTGCACTAACCGGATGGTGTCGGATCGCAAGGGTGTGATATTGGCTCCTTGAGTGAGCTCAATGGTATTTCGATAGCCATGGTGGCTAGGACGGGAATACTCTCCTAAAGTACGGGCTCTAGGAGGTGGTGGTGGTTGTTGTGGTGGTGGGTTGTGTGGGTTAAGGATATTACCATCTTCCATGATGTCGGACGGTAATGGTTACGAACAAAGACACGAAGAAAATAGATAGACTAAAGAAAACCTAGAAAAATAAAATAAAATAAAAATCTCACTAGAAAGGAATCTAGTGAGTAGACCTAATAGAAATAAAAATTCAACCTAAACAATAACTATTCCCCGGCAGCGGCGCCAAAAACTTGATGCGTGGGTTTTGCAACCTTACAACAGGTTTTACCTCTCGAGGGATCTCAAGAGGCTTACAACCCCACCAGGCAGTGTACCTGACCGATGTAGTATAGTGTAGTGGTAAGTACGGGGGATTGATCGTTCTCCACAGGGAATAGTGTTCGTTAGGTGTGAAAGGCTACTCTAATTAGGTCTAAGGGTTGAGGAAGATTCTTTTTATGTTTTTTATAATTTTATGAAAGCAAGTAAAATCTCGGGTTTTGAAGGAGTGGGCGGAATTAGTTGCTAGTCAACTAACCCAAATTACTACAAATGCAAATAAAATAAAATAACAGAAATGAAAAGTGGTGAGAAACTTATGTGTAGAGAAATGTGTTTACTTAGATTTCCTTACTCCCTAACTACTCTTTTACCGGTTAATTAGTGTGTATTAGTCGCGTGGATGACGGGTGTATTCCTTAATACCATTCGTGGGGTGGCGTACTTACTTCCCCAAACTCTACAAGCTCCTACTTCACTCCTATGTCGAGCCGGCTAGGAAGCTCCTAACATGGGATCACTAGAATTCGCTTGTGCATTAAATACAACCATAAAAACCTTTAGTACGCGTTTGGTTCATGTTTCTTAAGACGTTCAAGCAAGTTACCGAATAGGAAGTTAGCCAGTTTTCTTAAGCCTAACATAGATAAACAATCATCCAATACAACTAACAACACACTAACAACCAATAATCAATAGCTAGGTTTCATTAGATCTAAGCAAACACAAGATAAAATTAGCCTAACATGTTAAACAAAAGACAAGCATAAGATAGAATCAAACAACACATAGACATATTGAATGATTAATTGATAACTTATCTTTCAATGAAACATGGAAGATCTCAAGGCAAAAAGCCCTGAAAAAGTAGCTAAAATCGTCTTAGGGTTTTATCCCAAAATTCCACACACTAAGCTCTCCTTAATGACAAAAAATTAGAAAACTATATATAGACTTTGACATCTGACGGCGTCACCTTATGCATTGTGACGCCGTCACCTCGCCGCTTTTAGGGTTCCCGGATGACCATCTTGACGCCGTCCCTCATTAGCTCTTCAAAAATCCATTCTGGCTTATCAAGGCTTGACGCCGTCGGACCTATAACGTGACGCCGTCCCCTTATGATTTAAGCCGTGACGCCCTTGATTTAGTTAAAGCGTGACGCCGTCAGAATTCTTATGCAAACTCACTGGCCCGTCATGAGTAAATTTCACATCCAACTTTTCTTGCCAAGGCATGACGCCGTCCCATGTTAATTGTGACGCCGTCAAGAGTAACTTTTAGCCGATTCTTGAGACTTTGCCGTTTTCTTCACTTTTATGCTCCAAAAACGTCCAAAATGCCTCCTTTTCCAGATTTCTCCTCAAAAGTACCTAAAATGACAAAAGGAACGATTTAGGGCAATATTTGATCAAATAAATACGATTTCGGGCTTAAATGACCCCTTAAAAGCGGTACACTTTTCGCCTCATCAGATGACAGTTAAAACAATTAAGCAGTTTAGGTAGTTTTATAAAAGTGAGTTTCGCTATAAGTTGTTACCAAAAGCGATTTCAAAATAGCTTTAAGCTACACCATTTACCACTCTTGAAACCTTACAACTGAAATAAATTTAAGGTAACAAAGACCCTACTAGTTTGACCCGAGAGCAACACCAAACCCAAGAATATAACACCACCCTGGTTGTGTTCCTGCTGTGAACCGAAACGAAACAAACACTCACCCTACGAGGGTTTTTCTTCTCGACCAAGACCCAAACCAAACAACAACAAGCAAACAACGGCCTAACGCACCCTATGTGGGTCGCGTTATCAAACCATAAATATACCAAACAAACACAGTAAACCTCAACTAATACATTTACTCACGATGCCGAGACCCACCATCCACAACCAAAGTTAACGAGACTCAGTCAATAACCATAAACACAAAACCTCAACCACAGACTTACCATTGATGCTTTTACAGAACCGAGACCTAAGAGCAGTCAAAACAAACACCATTTTCAGTCAGATCTTACCACACGAAACTATTATCTCAAAGTTTAATCCGGTTTTTAACTCACGAAATTATAATCTCATTTCATTTAAAGTTTTAAATCCACGACCAACCTTAACAACATAATCAATCGGTAATAAAAAATATATATATATATATAAAGACGGGCTTTCTCGGTTTTACCATGACGAGAAGGAGAAGAGAACAAGCGGTGGCGGCGCATAGTCGTGACAGCAGTGGTGTTGGTAAAGCTCGAGTCGTCGGGAAATATCGCCGGAAAAACTTAGGTTACCGAGAGAGGAAATAGGTGGGCGTAGGTTTGAGGCGCGTGATGTATAGGGAAATGACGAGAATGATGAGAGGGTTAAAATGGTGGTGGCGGTGTAGTAAAATGAGTGGCGGTGTCGGCTCAAATGGCCGGAAATGGCGCCGGATAATAGAGAGGAGAGAGAGGTGAGTAGTGTGTGTAGAAAATGATAGGTGAGGTATAATATAAAGGAAATGTCACACGTTTTTATTGACCATAAAGACTTCAAAATCAATGATTAGTTCCACTGTAGAAAAGAGGACACATATGTAGTTTACTGACAATGGAAGATATTTTTAGGATAGATGGGTCTTGGGAAAATCTTATCCTTTGTTGTGGAGGTATATATATGCAAACGTGTGTATTTTTAAATGGTGTCAAATGAATTTAACGAGTCACCACTGTCCTTTCGATGTATACGTGGAATGAGAAGATATAAAACATGAGGGTATGATATGTCAGGGAATATGTATGGGTTAAGATAATATATTGCTCAAGTGGTTATAGTAGGTATAGATTGATTATATATTTTTATAAAAAGGGTCGGTTTGGTTTGTGTCATTCGAAAGATCTATGTAATATTTCTATATCAAGAAGAAAAATAAAAGGGTAGATTGTATATAAAAGATATAGAACCAAGTGGACACATTTTGCTTGTGAAAAAGAAATAGATCGATTTATTATGGAGTAGGATTTGCATGATCTACGTATTACATATAAGAAGAGTTTGCATACATAATTTCGTATGGTAAAATGAAGGTAAGTTGGAATTGAGTTAAATATTCAAATTGTAGAAAAGCTTGTCATTATTTGGGACGTTTGAATTTAGTGAAAATAGGGTGTCGTGGTTTATTCGTGTCTCGTAGTATGTGTCGCGAAAATGTAATGTGGTAATGTTAACAATAAGAGAAAAAATTTAATTTCCCCGTAAAAATGGGATTTGTTAAATGGTAACACCAGATTATTATTAATCAATGAGATTTATCACAGTGGATTTTTACGGTATCTTACAGTATCCACCCCTAAATTTTGAACTTCGTCCCGAAGTTCAGTCTATGATAGGTGTTGAAAATGTTGTGTTCTAAGGTGGGGGTTTATGGAAAATGTTGTCGAAAGGTTTCTATCCGAAAATAGAGGGAACGAGACCTAATTAGATTTATTCATGCTAGATGGAATAAATTCAAATGTTTGGTCACTTAATGATTCTAAAGACTGTGAATAATAGAAATAGTGGTCAGGGACTGTGGGAATTTAACGGCTAGTGAACAGTGTATACTAACAGTCATGAACGGTGCCCTCAACGGCTAGTTTTGGTTCCAGCGGTTAGATTTAGCCTATAAATATTCCATTTTAATTTTCATTCTTCCACAAATTATTTTTCTCTCGTTCCACATCTCAAAAATGCCGCACTTCATAATTATGCTAGCGATTGTGTACGTTATTCTTGTGGTTATCTACTTGAGGTATGCTCCGGACGAAGACTTCCAATATTTGGTCGTGATTTTAGCGTTTGTCATCCCGTTGGTGATTGTAGCTCTTATCGTGGATATGGCGTGGGGAAAATAGATGGTAGGAAGGTTGGAATAAATAGTTGTAACTTTAGCATTATCGTTGCTAATTTTATCGATGTGTACTAATTTTCCGTGTATTCTAATAAAATCTATGTTATTTGTGTTTTTCATAAGTCTTTGTGAGTTCTTAGGTTTCTAATGCTTGTACTTTTATCAGTTCCTTATCATAAGAATGGTGAGTAATATGTGTAGGTATTTATTTGTGGTTGGTCAAAAGTGTCATTTATAAGCAATTTATTTTGTCTCAATATTTTGCTTTTGAATGGAAATTGTTATTAGGAAATCTGAAAGATAACTGTTTCATTCATGACATGATTCTTCCTAAATTAGACATAGTTGATCAGGCTATGTATAATTTGAGGACCAAATAATGTAATGCTTGGCTCAGTCATCGTGATATTTATGCTTCTTCAAAGAGTTTTATATGGTTCAATTATAATGGTTCCGTCACAAAGTCAGACACCATCTGATCATTTTCGAAAGGATTAGAAAGTTTTTGTTCATATTCCGAGGATAAGTCAGGGATTTCTAAAGTGATACTAGGATATCTTCGGTATAGACTTAGGTTCTGGGTGAGAATTTCTTACAATGTGGTGATAATCTATGGTTTGGTCAGAAATAATGTTGTCCAAATTTCTAAGATGATAACAGTGTATTGTTACGTAACAACTATGAATAGAATAGAAATTGAAATAGACGTGAATTATGATTATCTCGGAAATATTACAAGATAAAGTCTTCATGCGGTAGAAAGGTAGTTGATACCCTTAGGTTACATCCATCGTACCTAAGGTAAAGTATATAAGGAAATATAACTTAGAAAGTTTTAAACTAGGGTTTACTTATCCACAGTGGGAATTTCTCTTCTTGTTTAAACATTGGTGTCATCCTTTGACGTTGTTAAGGTTCTAAAGAGTTTCCGTTCTCTTCCACTGGTCTTTTTGTCCTAAGTGATATTCTGGGTTTAGCATTGATTCTTGTGGTGTCCCACTTAACTTTTTGGTCTAGAAATCCTTAAGTAATGGTGATGGTAGGTTTAGTCACTCCTATTGTATCTTTGAGGTGCGTTGATCTACAACCCGTGAAACTTTCATAGGTATGTTTATAAGACGCAATCGTTTTCATTTCTCCGGTTGTCCTATTGTTGCTACTTGGATGAGCTATTGTAGTTGCTCCGAGCAACGATGTTGGTTACTAAATTTTGGATAATTTCAGGAGTCATAGTTGTGGTTGGTGTTAGTGGGGTATTTGTAATGCTCATGCTGGCCATATTCTATCGATATCCCAAGAAATATGGATTTAAAATCCACTTAAATGGCCATGTTAGGATAACTCAGGTAACAAGGTATTTGTATACTAGTCTTAATAATGTGGTCACAATGTGAGACTTTAACCAGTTGTGAACCATAAGTCGTGATGTGTCTGGGTAATATCGTAGATAAATGCTCAATTCTTGGTATGGGATTGCTAAGGAACAAACTGTTTTATCTACAAAAACTGAAGTTCAACAACTTTCTCTTTATTCATCAAGTTTTCTTCTGAAATTTTGTCTTAGAAGATTCTATGGTCATAGCCTAGTCAGGGCTGGTATGAGGAATCATAACAATCATAGGTAATATAAGGGTAGGTCTGAATATAATCACTGTAAACATTACAATATTAATAACTTGATCGATTGTTTTACAAAGCAAACGATACAAGGTCTTTTATTAATGTTTCATGCAGCAGGTTAATAAACCTATGGCTTTCTCATTGTAAGGACTGTCATGTGGGAGTGTTTCTCAATATCTCTGACTGAAACCTCGTCAGTCCGTCCTGGAAGTCCATATTGTCGGATAAAAGGTCAGGTAGGGTGTCGTTGGTTGTGAGTGGTGTTTTGTCAATGATGTTCAGAAGTGCATCTAACTGTTACTCATGACGCTCCAGTTGCGTCATGATGGTGGGAGGAGTAGGTGTGTGGGTAACTGTTGTCCTAAAGTCCTTTCCAGTCTCGAGGATTCGGGCTGAAAGAGTGAGAGCAGGTGGGAAATAGTAATTATGAGGGAGACCTGAGAGGGTAAATTCTCTCTAGAAGTCAGCTTCCGTTGGTGAGGTGTAAACAAGTAAGTCTGGGTGAGTAGTCTTAACGAGTAGTCGGGTCCAACCGACGGTGAAGGGGATGATGATAGTAGTGGTGGTAAGGTATGGTGACATTATTCTGATCATATCTAGGGGTGAAGTAGGGAAGTAAGGTAGAAATGGTGGTCTAATCGGTACTAAGCATAGGTGTATTTTCTTAATAGTTCCATTGAGGTAACTCCAAAATGGTGTTATAAATAGTTCGGGCTCGTAAGGTGCTAAAATCCTGACTTTTCTGCGTCGGGCTACCGAGACAGGTGGGAGTGGTAGTGTAGGTAATGGAGAATTTGGCTCAACATCTTTCCAACTCGTTTCTTGGTGTGAATTCTGTCCAACTTCGAATGTTGCCGGACAACCAATCAACTCTTCATCTGAATAAGGTTCAGCAGTTTTCCTAAGTTTCTGACGTAAAGGCGAGCGAGTAGGTGATGATGGGAGTGGTATCTGAGTAAATTTCGTATTGGGGTTGTGACATTAATACATAAGGATCTTCAGTATTTGGAGCAATTTGATAAGTAGGTGATGTACGAGTAGTACGGAGGGTAAGTTTGGTAATGTCAACTGGTTGGGTAGACATGGTATTGTAGTAGCCGAAAATAATAATTATAAGTAATTCGTACGTTAAGAGCGTAACGGTAAGTGTGAGATAATATAGTGTGTAACGCGTGAAGAGTAATTATCAAGCATGTAAAGATTAGTGCAAAATAATCTTAATAGGTAATGTATTAAGCACGGTAGTCTGCAGACACGGAGGGCGTAAAATGGTATGGTGTAAAATCATTCATTTTGAAAGTGTGGTTATAGTTTGATGTTTGAAAACATTTGATTCTCTATAACCATAGGCTCTGATACCAATCTGTAACACCCCCTAATTTGGTTTGTGGCAGCGAAAAAGTAATTAGGGTGTTACGGTGAGGATCGAGGTTTAAATTTCAGAAAACGGCCCAGAAGGGGGCGTTTTGAAAGTTATATGTCATTCAAAAGAATATTTTTGATACAAAAGTGAATTATTCGATTTGAAAATCCCATGAGAAAATGTGATAATTTGGAAAGAATGACATATTTGATTTTACACCAGTTTATTTATCAGAGTAGAAGATGCCCGCTCCGTGTCTTGTCCTGCTCCGTTAATTACCTGAGATAAACATGCTTAAAACGTCAACACAATGGTTGGTGAGTTCGTGGAGTTTGATAGAAAATAACTTTCTTTCAATGAATTTAAAAGGTGTATAGTGATTGTCGAAGTAAATAATAATTCTTCATGAAATAAATAATAAGTTGTGTTGTATAAAAATCCACAAGCAAATCATGTATGATCTCCAAAATCATAAGTTTCAAGTTATAAATGCAGATGAGCTACGTTGTTATACGCTCGATATAGAATGTTGAGTCAGCTTTTAAATGTAACGATATACCAAGCATTTTGGGTTGTCTTTTGTAGAATTCTCATTTAAGTCACATATGATAACAGTTAAAATTCAAGTACAGGATCCATAATCATAACACATAGTGAAATTAATAATCTAGAGTCTGAAATTTATCAGTGTGAAGTGGTGGTCTTCTAAATACAGCTGTATCCTAGGATATATATGAAACATTCATATATTCATAAAGTTATATTGCCCTAAGCCTCATGATACGCAAAACGTTAACAATGTATCGCACAAACGACATGTATTATATCGCACAAACGACATGTATTATACTGCACAAACAGCATGAACTATACCGCACAAAGCAGTATGAAATGTATCGCACAAACGACATGTATTCAATGAAAATCAGTGTCATGTTATGACAAGTGGTTTAGAGTGCTTTTATCCAAGTTCAGCATGTAAGGTACGCAAGTAAATTGCAAGTAAAATGAGCATATAACTCTACTAGGGAGTATATCGTAACATGTAACCAGGAGTAGTAATTCATAGAATTCTTCCCAAGTATAAAGTAATTGAAAATCATTTGAGCATGTATCTCCCCCAAAAAGTTATTAAAACAAGCATTAAAAGAGTAGGGGCCACGACTCACGGTAAGTCATAAGAGTTTTCATAGTGCTTATAGAAGTATTGTATCGCAAAACAAATCATATAGTTGATAAATGAGTAAAATATTTCGAAGCATGTATCTCCCCCAAAAAAGTATAAAAACAAGTATTAAGATAGGAGGGGCCACGACTCACCTTAGCCACAGAAAAGCAAAGATCACACTGACACGACTGGCATCTAGAACATATCGCAACAGTCTCAAAACATACGGCACGAGGGTACACGGAGGTACAAGCACAGTGGTACACAACAGTCTAGAATCGGCACAACCTAATACGTATACGATTATCTCAGAACACGTCTCGCAAAATAATAAAGTCTATAAAAGACAATGTGTCGTAGTTTTCGTGGATTACTCAGTTTTCAAAACTTATCAAAAGCTTAGTTTCAATGTTTCGTGTGGTGTGGTAAGATAACCTAGACTCGACAGACAGCTCACGCCAAAAGAAATAGACAACAACATAGTCGAGGGAATACTGACGAGGACTCAACCCAAAGAAGACAAACTCTAGAAGTTAATGACAAATAAACACCTTAAGTAAAATAACTTAATTCGTGCGTTTCGACATTTACCCCGTTATCCCCAAATAGTTTGTATAAAACCTAATCGTTTTATAATAAAAATAGGTTTAACTAATAAGATTAGTTTTTCTCGAATCGTCAAGACTTGAATTAATCCAAACTGGAATTACAATAATTTAATAAGTCTTATGTTTCGTTATCTTTCGCAGTCTAATAACGTTTCACAATTGTCCAGACGCCCAAGTTTATTAATCCAAATCCGTATCCAATTCCAAATCACGATTTTAATTATAATCTGAAACGTACTAATAGTATCAATGTCAAAGCCAAAAATAAGAACTCGTTAGTCAATAATATTTTGACACCATATTTTATAACCGAACCCACTCTAAATATACTAACAACTGTGCCATTTTAAATTATTGTGGGCTTGTGAGCCCTTTTACCAAACAAACATTCCCATAATGATTCTTGGGCTTTGGCCCATTTCATATCTTAAATGTGATGACAGTTAAAACAATTAAGCAGTTTAGGTAGTTTTATAAAAGTGAGTTTCGCTATAAGTTGTTACCAAAAGCGATTTCAAAATAGCTTTATGATCCGTCTGAAAATGTATATATAAATATAAACAGCCTCAGAACGAATGCTCGTTTGTAGTGTGAAACCAGGCAAGTGATCACCCGAATCGTTTCCCAACGAGATGTGAATGGGCAACTGTGAAAAGCTAGGATTAGAGTGATTGATGATTTAGATTGCTTTTGATTTTGCTTTTTAACAATTCTAAATAACAAATTAAAACAGATATGCACAATAAAATTAAACGCGAATTAATTACCCTAAAAACGCGTAACAGAAAATCTAAAACGGGACTAAAAAGTAAAATTTATGAAATTAAAACCTAAAAATGTAAAATGACTTAAAACTTATTTAAAAACTTAAATTATAATTTTTTACACTTTTTATTTATTTATTATTAATTATTTATTATTTTAATTACTTATTAAACTATTTAAATTTATAAAAAATACTAAATGAACAAAGAAAATTCTAAAACTTTTTTCTAAAAATATTATTAAGTAAATAGAAGCTAAGAAAATTATAAAAATGAAACTTACTTAATTAAAATTTAAAAAGATAAATTCTATTAAATAGAAGCTATCACTATATTTCTATTTTTGATTTTTATTAAGGTCTAAAAATATATTTATATTTTTCCTGGATTAAAATTAACAAAAGAAAATTATGAAAATTGGATTTATATTTTTCTGATTATTATTTTATTTATTATGATTTAATTACTATTTTAAACTAATGAAAAAGATTAAAAATATCAAAACTATTCAGAAAATTATGAAAATTTACAGATAAATCTAAAATATTATTAAAAAGCTATGAAAAATAAAATCAAATGTTTAATAAGCCTGGAGAGCTGATTTGGGCAGATAAGCAGTTGGCAAATAAGCCAAAAATAAGCTAATAAGCACTAAAATTAACCAACTACTCAGAACAAGGTTAATCTACTATAATAAGCACAAATCAACTTAAATCAGACAGATAAGCACAAGAAATAAGCTAGATAAGCACTATGGCAGATGCAAAGTTTATGCAGAAATAGCAGAAAACTAGCAAACTTGCAGAGTGAATTAAGCTAGGAAATAAGCAATAAAGATGGAATATTATGGGGGCAAAACTTAGCCTATACTAATGGCTATCTTAAAATCCTAAAAGCCCTATCAGAAACTACCCAATTGAGGTCCAATTGGATCAAAGATCAGCAACCAACAACACTAGGTCTGCTGTGGTGGTCTGAGCAGGGCAAAAATGGAGGTTTTGCAGCCCTGGTTTAGTGCCTTAAATGGTTTCTAAAAATCACACAAAAAATTATAAATGTACACAAGCTAGGTGAGCTTATGATTCCAGAAAACTAGCTTATGGTGGCTTGTGGTTTGGGAATGAAAATTCCTTAAAGATCTTAAAAACTCACAAAACTGCCTAGTGCAGTCTGCTTACTGATATGCTATGTGTTTTTGTTGCACACTTGTGCAGTTGGTCTAAGCTTTGGTGGACAAACTAAATGGACTAAATAGAACTCAAAGAAACCAAGAACAAGGACTGAATGAGCTTGTGGCTGGTATAAGCTTTTATGAGCTTTTGATAGTCCAAAATTCACACAGGTTACTCAAACTTGGATTTGCTATCCAGAAAGCTAATTTAAACCCAGAAATGGCTTCTTATGGTTGAGAAAAGCTTGTGCAAAAGTGAGCTTATGGTAATGTAACAGTAATTGCTAGTTTGGCTTGTGTGACAGAGTTAAACCAAACAGTCCCTTAGGGGGCTGTTTTGAGTTTTTCTAAGTGAACTGATTGAGTTAAGCTCTAAATTGAAAACTAATGGTGTAAGTAAGTGACATAAGCTATGAAAATGACTTAGTGACTGATAATGAAACTGTTTTAACAAGCTAGCTTATGGAAGCTATTTTTGGCTTTTTTAAGTTTTTTAAGTGAAATTTAAGAACAAGGCTATGTTAACTGATTAGATCTATTGAAATATGTTAAGACACTATTAATAAGCTAGAAAATACAATGACAAGCTAATAATAAGCTACTAACAGTAATATTGAAAAATCAAGAAAAAGCTTAGAAAAAGCTTACAATTGAACTGAGTTGTGAGACAAAAAACCAAGATCAGAACCTATTCTAGCTTGTCAACACAAGCTAGAAAACCCAAGAAAACTCTCCTGATCAGCTTATTCACCCAAAAATAGCTTATTAGCTTCAATGGTTGACTTCTGTTGACTTTTTTGAGAAATCTTGTAAGATTAAGTACAAGCTTATAGAAAAGCTTTAGAAAGCTTTTAAGAGCTTATGTGATTCCTTTCTGAGCTTGTGGTAGCTTATTATCAGCTTATTGGCTTAATTCGAATTGCAGAAACCTTGAAATTTTTAAGTAACTTAATTTTAAATGCAAGATGCATGTAAATGAGATTAAAATGACTGAATATAACTTGTATTGATTACTGGAAAGGAGAATTACAAGATTACAAGTAATTAATTTAAAATACGATTACACTAATTTTTAACTACTACATATTATCTATTACATTGTTCTATTTATACTAAATACAACTGGGAAACCCTAAGTCATCATCTCTGAGCAAATCCCATCCCTTGAATTGCTTCAATTTGATCTCCTTCGTCCATTTTAGCTTTTGGCGGGAAAAATGGAAAAGTGGTAAACCCACTATCTCTGACTGTTGGGGAGAAGGAAGATGCATTAATTGCATTTGGCAATGTTAGGTAGTGTGTTTGGAGGGGGAATGATGTGGTGAAGCCAGCTGTGGAAAATGGTGAGGTGGGGGTGATGACTGGTTTGTTTAGGCGGTTCGAAGGTAAGGGATAAGTTTGACTGAGGTCAAACTTTTTGTTATTTAAATTAAAGGTTGGGTCGGGTTTTTATTATAAGAGGTTGGGCTGGGTTGTGTTGGTGATGGGCTGGATTTGGTTTATGGGTTTGGATTTTTGGGTTAAAGGTTAGTGTTGGATCCGGATTTTGGTTTATTTAAACATAAGGACCAATGTTGTCATTTGCTGAACATCCAAGGACTAAACCTGTAATTATTCCAAAGTTATCACAAGGGTATTTCTTGCCAAGTTTAAATAGTACAAGGGTTATAAAATATAATTTTCTATTTTAAAACACCCGGGGACTAATTTTGACAACTTTCAAACTTGGGGGACCAAAGTTGTAATTTTATGAAACTTTGCACCAAAGGACTTATTATGTAATTTTATGATTCTTAAAGGACCTTTGATGACTTTTCCTGTTTTTTTTTAGAATAACCAGGGACTAGTTTTGACAACTTTTGAAAGTTGAGGGACTGAAACTGCCAATTATGCAAACTTTGTTCGTTTTTCAATTGTTTTTAAACATTTTGCATTTAAAACCTATAAAACACAATTCTGGGATAATTTCAGTATTATGATGCATTTCTGAGTGTTTTTGGATGTTTTGGCAGCTCAGATTAGGTAAAAATGATGAGTATTTAGACACTCATCAATCCCCCACACTAAACTATTGCTAGTCCCTAGCAATCTTTTATGAAGTTTTTTTTTTTTTTTTTTTTTTTTTTTTTTTTTTTTATTTATTTATGGATTTTTCTCTTTACCAAAAGCCATTACTTCTGGAGTAGCCAATGTTTTAGTATGTGATACTTTGGTACAATGATAACCAAATGATTTTGAGCAAACCATCAGCTGTCAACGGTTTTGATTTGTCTTTACCAGAAGCCGTTTGCTTATGGACTAGCCAACTCTTAGATAATTTATTACTATTATCTTTGGTGAGCTGATTACCAATTATGGTTTTCCACTGCCTTAACCACAAGCCATAACCTTGCGGGCTAGCCAACTCTTCACTTATGAAGATATGGTGAGTCGAATACCATACAATTTTCGGCAAATTGTAAGCCATAAACGGATTTGATATATCTTTACCAAGAGCCGTTTGCTCCTGGATTAGCCAATCCTTATGTGGGTTAGACATGGCGAACTGATAACCATTTATTGCGTTCTAAGTGAGAAAAAATTTTAAAATTTTGGCTAAAATGGGGGTACTAGATGGTACATTTGATCAAATTCGCAAGAATTCCCCCCCACACTTAGAACTGAATATTGCCCTGAATATTCAAAGAACCGGCTGTTAAACCAACACTTAGAACGTGAAAGGGAAATACTAATAGCCTTTTATTTCATACACTTTTTATTTATTTATTTTATTTTATTTATTTATTTATTTATTTATTTATTTATTTATTTTTTTGACTGTACATATATACAACATGTGGGGCATCTCCCCCACACTAGGGTGAGACATGGGTGAAAACCCATATTTTGCTACTGTTTTTATTAACCGAGTCGCTAGCTTGACTCGACCCCGAATTAAGTTGATTCCTCCCGAACAGTCAGGTTTATCACGCAAGCTAACCGCTTGTGAACGGTCAACCGTAACAAAGGGCTCCTGAACAGCCTAGGAGAAAAAGCAATTTAAAAGTCTATGGGGAAGTAAGTGGAAGAGACCATCTCCATCGGATTTTCATTCAAGATGTTTGTATACACATTGAAGTACATGAAAGTTCCACACCAAGAGAGATATATCTGGCATTAAACCAATGTTATATGGACAATGCCGGGGTCAAAAGTAATATCCTCACTCCCAAATGAGTGAAAGATAGGGGAAATCACCGGGTAGGTGAAGGGAAGAAGAGATATCTGAATAGCAATTAAGACAAGAACTTCCTCCTCAAGAATTGCAAGTGGAGGAGGCAAGTCCTTAAACTTGATCTCAGGAAATTTATCAGTTTTTTCAACTGATTTGATTTTCTCATTATGAAGTTGTTTTGGTGGAAGAGGGGAAGATGAATCTTCGTTTAACAAATTTTCTAGAAAAAGAATGTCCCCCTCAGGATCAAGATAGTCATTATCAACCTCATGCGGAAGTGGACTATCTAGAGCAAGAAAAGCATCGACTTCATCCCAAAAGGGATCACTTCCCTCAACCGAAGTGAGAGAAGGGGAAGAGTCTGCTATGATAAGTTGAGAAGATGTGGTGGGTTCCCCTCTCACAGAATTATGAAAATAACCAAGATTTTCATGAGAGTATTCCTTTGAAGTAATGTCAATGACATCGATTCGGTTAACCGAAGCAGAATCATAATTTGAGGAGTACCTCGAAGTTTGATCATGGTTAAAGGTAACAGCTTCATTATCCACACGCAAGGTGATCTCATGCTTAAATACATCAATAAGAGCATGGCCCGTTTTTAGGAATCCTCTTCCAAGAATGAGAGGAACCTTTTGATCTGCGTCGAAGTCAACAACCACAAAGTCAGCTGGAAAATGGAACTTTCGTATTTTCACAAATACATCTTCGGCAATGCCGCAGGGATGAGTTATGGTTCGATCTGCAAGCTCAAGAGTCATGCAGGTAGGAGTAAGAGCCGGAAGAGAAAGTTTCTTCCATACTGAATGAGGCATCAGGTTGATGCTTGCACCTAGATCTGCTAAGGCATAACATTCAACCATTCCCGGAAATACACAAGGTAGTAGAAATTTTCCAGGATCTCCAAGCTTCTCCGGAAGCTTTTTCAAGATAACCGCTGAGCAGTTCTCATTTACTGGAGTTTTAGCCATTTCAATCAGTTTTTCCTTGTTGCTTAACAAGTGTTTGATTGTTGATGCAAACTTGTGCATCAGAATGATAGCATCCGCAAGACTTATGTCAAAATGTAATTCTCTAAAGATTTGAAAGAATTTGTCCATTTGTTGACTAGCCTTCTCACGGAGCTTTTGCTCATTTAAGCGCGATGGGTAAGGAATATAAGGTTTGGATTTAGGGGCAATGACTTCAGGAGTCTCAACAGTTTCAAAGACAACTCCTGGTTTGGATTTCTTTTTCTGGACAATCGGAGGCTGGACATGTGCTGTACTTGGTGGGCTTGGAATCTGCACTTTGTCCGTTGTATCCTCCGTCTCTTTCTCCATTTCAAACAACTGAGGAGGAATAGGGCCAGCTGGCCCCTTATAAGAAGCACCACTCCGAGTGGTGATAGCTTTGACGTAAGTGGTATCTTCGTCATCATCACTGTCATCAAGTACACTGACAGGAACAGCATTGAGCATTTCAGAATAATATCTGGCTGATCTTTGCTCACTAAGTTTGGTTGACAAACTTTTAACCGTAAATCGTGAAAGAGTAGGATCGATTCTAGACGGCTAAGGAGCAATTGTGGGTGTAGATTTTTGGATGACCGAAGGTTGGATGACAGAAGGTTGGACGTATTTAGCACTTCCATTGTTAGTGGGAAGTACCGGGTCCTTTATCACCTTGAATTCAACATGAGATTTACCACTACGTGTATTGACAGCTTTGAGTTCACCCCTTGGGTTGACAACAGTGTTACTTGGGAGACCTCCCGAGGTAGAAGGTATATCAGTTAAAGACTTTTTGATCTGGTTTAATTGGGCAATCAATAACTGGTTTGTCTCATATTGTGTCTTATTTGTTTCCTCTTGGGTTTTCATGAATTGCTTAAGCAACTCATCTGAGGACGTCTGATTTCGGTTTGAACCTTGGTTTTGATTAAAATTTGGACCACGGTTTTGGTTAAAATTACCCTGATTCTGACCTCGGTTTTGATTGAAATTTTGGGAATTGTTGAAATTTTGTCCCTGATTTTGAACAAAGCGATTTTGATTATTTTGATTTGGCACGAGTGGAAAACCAGGTGGGACCATAGCATTTGGTGCTCGGTACTGAGTCTCAGCATGCGGACGGTATTGATTTTGGTTTACTGCAGCTACTGGAGCTGGGTAAAGAGAAGCATCGGTTGCTTGACAATCATAATACGCATGTGCCCCACCACAAGTTTCACACACTTTGTTTATTGCTTTGATTTGTTCCGGTTTATGAATTTCACTCTTCAGTTCTTTCATTTCCTTCATCATGCAACGCATTGAATCCGTTAAAAAGGCTAACTCTGAGGAGTTACCGGATGAAGAAGCAGTAGGAGTGACAGGAACATTCACTTTGTTTCTAGAAATAGGAACTTTTGATTTATTTTCACAAATTTCAACCACCTCTCTAGGTTTACGATTCAAGATATTGCCACCGGAGGCTGCATTAAGTGCATCTTGATCGTTTTGGGTTAACCCATTATAAAACGTATTTATCTGTTGTAACACATTGAAATCGTGATGTGGGCATTTTCTTAGGAGATCTTTAAATCTGTCCCATGCCTCTCCGAAATTTTCATCAAAACCTTGACGAAATCCAGCAATTTCATTTTTTAGATTAGTCGTCTTTGATGGAGGGAAGAAATAATTTACAAATTTCTTAACGAGATCTTCCCAGGTTTCAATGGATCGAGGGGGTTCTTTATCCAGCCAAATTCGGGCTGCCCCCTCAAGTGAGAATGGAAATAGCATCAATTTGATCACTGTTTGCGGCACATTTTTGTAATTAATTGTAGAGGTCAGTTTGTTGAACCAACGAATGTGTGCATAAGGATCCTCTCGTTCAAACCCGTGGAATTGGTTTGTGGACACGAGCTGAATCAAATGTGTTTTCAGTTCAAAATGATCAGAATCGATGGCTGGTAAAACGATGGCATCTCCATAACCCTCGGTGGGTGCCTGGAGCATTTCAGCCATAGTGCGTTCGTCTGCCATATTATCAGTAGGAACAGTACGAATCTCGGGTTCGACTATTTGGGCAGCACGTCTACGATTACGTCTTCTCGAAATATTTACGAGTTCACGTAAAGGGCTTGATGACGTGGAAGAACGAGTGCGCATGCACTAAGTAAAATATTCCAATTAAAACAAGACAGAAGCAAAACACAAGTGAACTTAAATCAATAATCAGCAAGCGTACGGTAGCTCTCTAAAAGATAAACGCACAGAGTGGCGGAGAAGCAAAGGTGGGCAATTAAGCTCCTTAAAAACCCGCTTCTTTCAGTCCGACAATTTAATGTCAGACTATCCTAGAACCTCCGTTAGAGTTTGTTTATCAATCAAAGGTGAGCCGATATTCGCAAGTGATACAAAGGCAAGTTTTAAATCTTTGGTTTGGGAACTTATTATGGTCGTACCCCCAGTTAGGTAGTACTCTGTCTTGGTTCTCGATGGTAATTTTTTATTGTTATTTATTATTAACAAAGAAAACGAAAATTATTTTTGGTGTTTTTATTTTATTTTATATGATAATAATAATAATAATATATATAGAAAAGAAAAGAAAAATATTTTTGTATTTTATATTGTTTTTGGGAAATAGGAACTTCTGATAGAAGGATCTCGAATCACTAATCGCTAAAACTCTACACAACTGTCGCAGCACACCTCCCCGGCAGCGGCGCCAAAATTTGATCCGTCTGAAAACGTATATATAAATATAAACAGCCTCAGAACGAATACTCGTGTGTAGTGTGAAACCAGGCAAGTGATCACCCGGATCGTTTCCCAACGAGATGTGAATGGGCAACTGTGAAAAGCTAGGATTAGAGTGATTGATGATTTAGATTGCTTTTGATTTTGCTTTTTAACAATTCTAAATAACAAATTAAAACAGATATGCACAATAAAATTAAACGCGAATTAATTACCCTAAAAACGCGTAACAGAAAATCTAAAACGGGACTAAAAAGTAAAATTTATGAAATTAAAACCTAAAAATGTAAAATGACTTAAAACTTATTTAAAAACTTAAATTATTTATTATTTTAATTACTTATTAAACTATTTAAATTTATAAAAAATACTAAATGAACAAAGAAAATTCTAAAACTTTTTCTAAAAATATTATAAAGTAAAAAGAAGCTAAGAAAATTATAAAAATGAAAATTACTTAATTAAAATTTAAAAAGATAAATTCTATTAAATAGAAGCTATCACTTTATTTCTATTTTTGGTTTTTCTTAAGGTCTAAAAATATAATTATATTTTTCCTAGATTAAAAATGACAAAAGAAAATTATGAAAATTAGAATTATATTTTTCTGATTATTATTCTATTTATTATGATTTAATTACTATTTTAAACTAATGAAAAAGATTAAAAATATCAAAACTATTCAGAAAATTATGAAAATTTACAGATAAATCTAAAATATTATTAAAAAGCTATGAAAAATAAAATCAAATGTTTAATAAGCCTGGAGAGCTGATTTGGGCAGATAAGCAGTTGGCAAATAAGCCAAAAATAAGCTAATAAGCACTAAAATTAACCAACTGCTCAGAACAAGGTTAATCTACTATAATAAGCACAAATCAACTTAAATCAGACAGATAAGCACAAGAAATAAGCTAGATAAGCACTATGGCAGATGCAAAGTTTATGCAGAAATAGCAGAAAACTAGCAAACTTGCAGAGTGAATTAAGCTAGGAAATAAGCAATAAAGATGGAATATTATGGGGGCAAAACTTAGCCTATACTACTGGCTATCTTAAAATCCTAAAAGCCCTATCAGAAACTACCCAATTGAGGTCCAATTGGATCAAAGATCAGCAACCAACAACACTAGGTCTGCTGTGGTGGTCTGAGCAGGGCAAAAATGGAGGTTTTGCAGCCCTGGTTTAGTGCCTTAAATGGTTTCTAAAAATCACACAAAAAATTATAAATGTACACAAGCTAGGTGAGCTTATGATTCCAGAAAACTAGCTTATGGTGGCTTGTGGTTTGGGAATGAAAATTCCTTAAAGATCTTAAAAACTCACAAAACTGCCTAGTGCAGTCTGCTTACTGATATGCTATGTGTTTTTGTTGCACACTTGTGCAGTTGGTCTAAGCTTTGGTGGACAAACTAAATGGACTAAATAGAACTCAAAGAAACCAAGAACAAGGACTGAATGAGCTTGTGGCTGGTATAAGCTTTTATGAGCTTTTGATAGTCCAAAATTCACATAGGTTACTCAAACTTGGATTTGCTATCCAGAAAGCTAATTTAAACCCAGAAATGGCTTCTTATGGTTGAGAAAAGCTTGTGCAAAAGTGAGCTTATGGTAATGTAACAGTAATTGCTAGTTTGGCTTGTGTGACAGAGTTAAACCAAACAGTCCCTTAGGGGGCTGTTTTGAGTTTTTCTAAGTGAACTGATTGAGTTAAGCTCTAAATTGAAAACTAATGGTGTAAGTAAGTGACATAAGCTATGAAAATGACTTAGTGACTGATAATGAAACTGTTTTAACAAGCTAGCTTATGGAAGCTATTTTTGGCTTTTTTAAGTTTTTTAAGTGAAATTTAAGAACAAGGCTATGTTAACTGATTAGATCTATTGAAATATGTTAAGACACTATTAATAAGCTAGAAAATACAATGACAAGCTAATAATAAGCTACTAACAGTAATATTGAAAAATCAAGAAAAAGCTTAGAAAAAGCTTACAATTGAACTGAGTTGTGAGACAAAAAACCAAGATCAGAACCTATTCTAGCTTGTCAACACAAGCTAGAAAACCCAAGGAAACTCTCTTGATCAGCTTATTCACCCAAAAATAGCTTATTAGCTTCAATGGTTGACTTCTGTTGACTTTTTTGAGAAATCTTGTAAGATTAAGTACAAGCTTATAGAAAAGCTTTAGAAAGCTTTTAAGAACTTATGTGATTCCTTTCTAAGCTTGTGGTAGCTTATTATCAGCTTATTGGCTTAATTCGAATTGCAGAAACCTTGAAATTTTTAAGTAACTTAATTTTATATGCAAGATGCATGTAAATGAGATTAAAATGACTGAATATAACTTGTATTGATTACTGGAAAGGAGAATTACAAGATTACAAGTAATTAATTTAAAATACGATTACACTAATTTTTAACTACTACATATTATCTATTACATTGTTCTATTTATACTAAATACAACTGGGAAACCCTAAGTCATCATCTCTGAGCAAATCCCATCCCTTGAATTGCTTCAATTTGATCTCCTTCGTCCATTTTAGCTTTTGGCGGGAAAAATGGAAAAGTGGTAAACCCACTATCTCTGACTGTTGGGGAGAAGGAAGATGCATTAATTGCATTTGGCAATGTTAGGTAGTGTGTTTGGAGGGGGAATGATGTGGTGAAGCCAGCTGTGGAAAATGGTGAGGTGGGGGTGATGACTGGTTTGTTTAGGCGGTTCGAAGGTAAGGGATAAGTTTGACTGAGGTCAAACTTTTTGTTATTTAAATTAAAGGTTGGGTCGGGTTTTTATTATAAGGGGTTGGGCTGGGTTGTGTTGGTGATGGGCTGGATTTGGTTTATGGGTTTGGATTTTTGGGTTAAAGGTTAGTGTTGGATCCGGATTTTGGTTTATTTAAACATAAGGACCAATGTTGTCATTTGCTGAAAATCCAAGGACTAAACCTGTAATTATTCCAAAGTTATCACAAGGGTATTTCTTGCCAAGTTTAAATAGTACAAGGGTTATAAAATATAATTTTCCATTTTAAAACACCCGGGGACTAATTTTGACAACTTTCAAACTTGGGGGACCAAAGTTGTAATTTTATGAAACTTTGCACCAAAGGACTTATTATGTAATTTTATGATTCTTAAAGGACCTTTGATGACTTTTCCTGTTTTTTTTTAGAATAACCAGGGACTAGTTTTGACAACTTTTGAAAGTTGAGGGACTGAAACTGCCAATTATGCAAACTTTGTTCGTTTTTCAATTGTTTTTAAACATTTTGCATTTAAAACCTATAAAACACAATTCTGGGATAATTTCAGTATTATGATGCATTTCTGAGTGTTTTTGGATGTTTTGGCAGCTCAGATTAGGTAAAAATGATGAGTATTTAGACACTCATCAATCCCCCACACTAAACTATTGCTAGTCCCTAGCAATCTTTTATGAAGTTTTTTTTTTTTTTTTATTTATGGATTTTTCTCTTTACCAAAAGCCATTACTTCTGGAGTAGCCAATGTTTTAGTATGTGATACTTTGGTACAATGATAACCAAATGATTTTGAGCAAACCATCAGCTGTCAACGGTTTTGATTTGTCTTTACCAGAAGCCGTTTGCTTATGGACTAGCCAACTCTTAGATAATTTATTACTATTATCTTTGGTGAGCTGATTACCAATTATGGTTTTCCACTGCCTTAACCACAAGCCATAACCTTGCGGGCTAGCCAACTCTTCACTTATGAAGATATGGTGAGTCGAATACCATACAATTTTCGGCAAATTGTAAGCCATAAACGGATTTGATATATCTTTACCAAGAGCCGTTTGCTCCTGGATTAGCCAATCCTTATGTGGGTTAGACATGGCGGACTGATAACCATTTATTGCGTTCTAAGTGAGAAAAAATTTTAAAATTTTGGCTAAAATGGGGGTACTAGATGGTACATTTGATCAAATTCGCAAGAATTCCCCCCCCACACTTAGAACTGAATATTGCCCTGAATATTCAAAGAACCGGCTGTTAAACCAACACTTAGAACGTGAAAGGGAAATACTAATAGCCTTTTATTTCATACACTTTTTTTTTTATTTATTTTATTTTATTTATTTATTTATTTATTTATTTATTCACAACCAAAGTTAACGAGACTCAGTCAATAACCATAAACACAAAACCTCAACCACAGACTTACCATTGATGCTTTTACAGAACCGAGACCTAAGAGCAGTCAAAACAAACACCATTTTCAGTCAGATCTTACCACACGAAACTATTATCTCAAAGTTTAATCCGGTTTTTAACTCACGAAATTATAATCTCATTTCATTTAAAGTTTTAAATCCACGACCAACCTTAACAACATAATCAATCGGTAATAAATATTATATATATATATATATAAAGACGGGCTTTCTCGGTTTTACCATGACGAGAAGGAGAAGAGAACAAGCGGTGGCGGCGCGTAGTCGTGACAGCAGTGGTGTCGGCAAAGCTCGAGTCGTCGGGAAATATCGCCGGAAAAACTTAGGTTACCGAGAGAGGAAATAGGTGGGCGTAGGTTTGAGGCGCGTGATGTATAGGGAAATGACGAGAATGATGAGAGGGTTAAAATGGTGGTGGCGGTGTAGTAAAATGAGTGGCGGTGTCGGCTCAAATGGCCGGAAATGGTGCCGGATAATAGAGAGGAGAGAGAGGTGAGTAGTGTGTGTAGAAAATGATAGGTGAGGTATAATATAAAGGAAATGTCACACGTTTTTATTGACCATAAAGACTTCAAAATCAATGATTAGTTCCACTGTAGAAAAGAGGACACATATGTAGTTTACTGACAATGGAAGATATTTTTAGGATAGATGGGTCTTGGGAAAATCTTATCCTTTGTTGTGGAGGTATATATATGCAAACGTGTGTATTTTTAAATGGTGTCAAATGAATTTAACGAGTCACCACTGTCCTTTCGATGTATACGTGGAATGAGAAGATATAAAACATGAGGGTATGATATGTCAGCGAATATGTATGGGTTAAGATAATATATTGCTCAAGTGGTTATAGTAGGTATAGATTGATTATATATTTTTATAAAAAGGGTCGGTTTGGTTTGTGTCATCCGAAAGATCTATGTAATATTTCTATATCAAGAAGAAAAATAAAAGGGTAGATTGTATATAAAAGATATAGAACCAAGTGGACACATTTTGCTTGTGAAAAAGAAATAGATCGATTTATTATGGAGTAGGATTTGCATGATCTACGTATTACATATAAGAAGAGTTTGCATACATAATTTCGTATGGTAAAATGAAGGTAAGTTGGAATTGAGTTAAATATTCAAATTGTAGAAAAGCTTGTCATTATTTGGGACGTTTGAATTTAGTGAAAATAGGGTGTCGTGGTTTATTCGTGTCTCGTAGTATGTGTCGCGAAAATGTAATGTGGTAATATTAACAATAAGAGAAAAATTTTAATTTCCCCGTAAAAATGGGATTTGTTAAATGGTAACACCAGATTATTATTAATCAATGAGATTTATCACAGTGGATTTTTACGGTATCTTACATAGCAATATGGAAAAGGCTTCGGATCTACTTGGATTGATACACACGGATGTGTGTGGTCCACTTAGACACGTGTCAAAACGAGGTGCTACCTACTTCTTGACCTTCACGGATGACTATAGTCGTTATGGTTATGTTTATTTACTTAAACATAAACATGAAGTCTTTGAGACATTCAAGGTCTTTAAAAATGAAGTAGAATTATAACTCGGAAAGAAGATTAAGGCCCTTCGATCCGATCGTGGTGGTGAGTACTTAAGCCAAGAGTTTAAGGATTATCTAAATGAGTGTGGCATTGTGCAACAACTCACTTCTCCTTATACGCCACAGCAAAATGGTGTATCTGAAAGGAGAAATCGTACCTTGTTAGATATGGTACGATCCATGTTTAATCTTACAACTCTTCCCTTATCCTTTTGGGATTATGCTCTTGAAACAGCCGTTCACATATTGAATAGGATTCCAACTAAGAAGGTTGATAAGACTCCATATGAAGTATGGACTGGAAAAGCTCCCAACTTTTCTTACTTAAAGGTCTGTGGTTGTGAGGCGTTTGTTAAACGTGACTCACCTGACAAACTCCAACAAAGATCTATTAATTGTATCTTCGTAGGATACCCTAAGGAAACGAAGGGTTACTACTTTTACTTCCCACCTGAAAATAAGGTCATCGTGGCTAGGTACGATGAATTTCTTGAGGATAATCTAATATCTCAAGAAATCAATGGGAGAGTATATGATCTTGAAAATGATCATGAAGATACATCACCTTCTCAAGGCACTAACACACTTCCTGTGGAACCTGAAAGTTTAGGTCCTCCACCTGAAGTTGATGTGGTGCCCATCCGTAGATCTTCAAGATCTACAAAGGCTCCTGACCGTCTATGTTTAAACATAGAGGATGAGGAAACTATGCTAGGGGATCATCTTGATGAACCAACTAGTTATAGGGATGCCATTAATAGTCCTGAAAAGGAAAAATGGCAGGTAGCCATGGATGGGGAAATGCAATCCATGAAAGACAATAAAGTCTAGATTGAAGTAGACCTTCCACCCAATGCTAAGGTAGTTGGGTGTAAGTGGCTCTTCAAGAAAAAGACTGACATGGATGGCAACGTACACACCTACAAAGCTCGTTTGGTGGCTAAAGGCTTTACCCAAACATATGGTGTTGACTATGAGGAGACCTTTTCTCCTGTGGCCGACATTAGAGCTATTAGGATTCTTATAGCCATAGCTGCCTACTATGACTATGAGATTTGGCAAATGGATGTCAAAATTGCCTTTCTAAATGGTCACCTAGATGAAGACATCTATATGGCGCAACCTGAGGGGTTTGTGAATCCAAAATTTCCTGAGCGTGTATGCAAACTTCAAAGATCCATTTATGGATTGAAGCAAGTATCCAGGCAATGGAATAAGAAATTTGATGAGGAAATCAAGAAGTTTGGATTTACTCAAAATTTCAATGAGCCATGTGTATACCACAAAGTTAGTGGGAGTAACACTACTTTTCTTGTCCTATATGTCGATGACATATTAATCATGGGAAATCACATACCTAGTCTTGATGAAGTTAAGGCTTATCTATGTGAATGTTTTTCCATGAAGGATTTAGGAGAAGCAGCGTATATCCTTGGAATCAAGATCTATAGAGACAGATCTAAACAGTTAATCGGATTAAGCCAAAGTGCATACATGGATAAAATATTGAAGAGATTCAATATGCAAAATTCCAAGAAGGGATATTTGCCCATGCAAGTGGAACACGGCTTATGCAGCGAAATGTGTGCTTCTACACCTGAAGAGGTGGCATACATGAAGAAAGTTCCGTATGCTTCGGCAGTAGGATCTATCATGTATGCAGTTAGATGTACAAGGCCAGATGTGGCGTTCGCTCAAAATTTGACCAGTCGTTATCAGCAGAATCCAGGAAAAGATCACTGGCATGCTGTAAAGAACATTCTTAAGTATTTAAGGAATAGTAAAGATATGTTTCTTGTTTTCGGGGGAAATCCAGACGCAGAACTGAATGTTACAGGTTTCTGCGATGCGTCCTTTCAGACTGATAAAGATGATACGAAGTCTCAGACGGGTTACGTTTTTGTCATAAATGGAGGAGCTGTGGACTGGAAGAGTAAGAAGCAGAGTACAACGGCCATGTCTGCTACAGAAGCTGAGTACATTGCTGCATCTGAAGCAGCACAAGAAGCTGTTTGGATAAGGAAATTCATTAAGGATCTTGGAGTGATGCCTTCAATAGAATTACCTATAAATGTGTATTGCGACAACTCTGCTGCAATCACATTCGCCAATGAACCTGGAGTTATGAAAGGCGCCAGACACTTTAAAAGAAAGTATCACTATGTTCGAGAACAAGTCGATGATGGTGAAATAAGAGTACTCAAAGTTCACACAGATGACAATCTGGCTGATCCTTTCACGAAGGCATTACCTAAGGAAACGTTTACTCGTCATGCTCAGGGTATTGGTCTTCGTTTAGCAGATAGTTTCATGTAAATCTGTTGGATTAGTATTTCGATAGGGACGTGTAAACAATTATTATTTTAATGAAATAAAGTGCGGATAACGTTTATTATCATTATTAATATTTGTGTCCTATATTTGCATGTTTAAATCCGTGAATAATTTATTTATTCTAAATAGTCCGTTGTCAATTAATAATATGGGAATATTATTAAATTAAGACAAATGTGAGGATTGGTAGAATGTACTGTAAGGTTGAGACACCAATGTCACATGATATTCAATTCAATATTGGATAAATTGAATATAGGACTTATCCCAACTACATGATTATACTTTATGGATCATAGTCATTAAGTAAATCATGAATATTTATCCTCAGACTTGAGATGCCAGATAATTGCCGAGGATGTAGCTCATTTTCTGTAAGGTAGTCTAACGCTATCCGTAAAAGGTAGTTATAAGGGCTATTTTCGGAAGTGATGCGAAGTTCGAGGGTTATGCTCGCAGTCAATAAAGGATTTGTTCCTTCAACTTTGTGTTGAAGTTTAATACTACTTGGCCACTCGTAGAATTGACAAGATGTTTGCGTGCGCATGCCCAAAGTCTATCTGGAAGACGTTCAGATGTTTTGGTAATCTTGTTCAATTATGTATAAACGAGAAACTACTGTTAATTATGGAATGACAAAGATCCATATCCAAATTAACGCGGTATTAGTAACAAAAGGATAAGTATGATGATTAAATCATCACGTGGTTTTTTCCAGGAAAACCATACTCGGATCGAGCTGGGGGCATTGGGATCTGTTAAGCTAGACTAGCCCATGTCATTACTATATTAATCGTTATCCAAGTGGGAGCTGTTAGGTTTAATGTATAACTTTTAATATACGTATGTCCGGTTTCGAACCCGAGACTCGGGATTGCACACAATAACGTGAGAGTTCCAATGGTTGAATAATTAAATATATTTTATGTATTTATTTATTCATTTCACTAAATAACACTTAACGACAGTTAGTACTTAACGGAGTTAGAGATAACGACCGTTAAAGGACTAAATGTGCAAAAGGGAGTTAGAAAGATCTAGAACCCACTTGGGTGGGTTGGGTCGGCCGAAACCCATACTTGGGCTAGGGGGCCGGTTTTTGGAGGAGTAGGGAACAAGTTAGGTTTTGCCTATAAATACAATTCACTTGTATTTGGTTTACACCTAATCTTGAATCCCTAACTATAGCCAAACTTCTCTTCTCTCTCCCTCTTGCTAAGGCTAGTCGACTTTTTTATTCCCACTAGGGAATTCGGCTTGAGCTAAAAGCAAATCAAGTGTTTGGTTGTTAGTGATCTTGAACCTAGCTTTTCCTATTGGAACGCTATCATTACGTGTGTACAAGAACGAGTGACGAGCTTGTTTTAGCTTGTGTTTTTCCCTTACTTGGATCGACACATACATAAATCTAATTAGGGTTTATACTTGTTCTTGGAGCTTGCATAAGGTACGTGTCTATTTAGATTAATTAATTACATGTTCTTGTAGATCTTTCCGCTGCGTGTTCTTGATGTTATTATGTGTTTATAGCTTTCATATGATTCACATATTCCAACATCAACTCCCATTGCAATCATCATTTTACCTTTATACTTACCATATAAATGTGTGGCGTCAATGCTAATAACAGGTCGACAATACTTACCTTTATACTTCCCTTGTGTTTCAGTCTTATCTCTGATTCCATCTTCTTCGAAAACATCATCCATGTTTGATTCATGCCCCGTTCCATCTTCTTCCAACACATCATCTACGTCATCATTATTCACAATAGCATTTTGAGATATTGTATTGAAATCTTCAATTTGAATCATGTGTGATATTGCATTAAGTTGGTTCATTCTAAGAAAAATAAAAATAAAATCAAAACTTTGCAAGTAGAATCAAACTAACCAGACACAAATTAAAACTAATCAAAGAAAAAACAATAATCAAACCTGACTAATGATAACTAATAAAAAATCAAAAGGTCCAATAGTAATCGATTTTCACATGAACTGAAGTATATATATCAAAACTAAAATAAAATATGTAGAACCTGTTGTGATCGATTTTCAGCGTCGTTTGGATCTTGAAGACGACGGATATGGAGTACGGAATTGAAGGCGACAAATATGCAGGGTTTTCTTCAATCGTTCAGAGTTCAGGTCGATTTCTCAAAATCGTTTGGAAGGAGCGTGAAAGATGAACCGAATGGTCCCACATTTTGTTTCTTTAATTTTACAAAATAAAAGGAAAAATAGTTTTAACCCATTTTGGTAAATACTTTCTAAACTACACCTTTAAGGTAATTATTTTTTCCACCTACACTACTATAGGAAAAAACTCTACATAATAAAGATGATTTTCTTCATTTTACACATATTTCAGCAAAAGTTTGATGTACCTAAAAATTTCAAAAGATACGTGACTTCAACGCTCAGAAGACTCGTGTTGACAGGAGAACTCGAGAAGGTGAGCTACTCACTCTTTTATCAGTTTATACCTGTATTATTGTTTCGGTTAAGTTACCCATGTTTGGTTATTTGCACATTCAAACCATGAAAAGATGGTGTTCTGTCCCATTTGGGTCATTTTTGAACCTGTTAACATTTTTTTATACAGATTCTAACACTATCTATAAATAATAGCATTTCTATACATAGATTTAATATCTCCCCTCCCCAAATATTAAATCTATGTATAGTAATGTTATTATTTATAGATAGTGTTAGAATATGTATAAAAAAATGTTAACGGGTTCAAAAACGACCCAAATGGGACAGAACACCATCTTTTCATGTCTTGAATGTGCAAATAACCAAACATGGGTAACTTAAACGAAACAAAATTATCATCTCTTATAAAAGTAACATTTTGAACCAAATGGGAAACAAAACCATCTTTAAATGAATGGATGTATAAAGAAAGGCACAATGACTAAAACGTGACAAATGAAAAAGTAATTTAGTAAGATCTGGCGTGAATGGGCTTTTACTAACCGATTATATTAAAATAATACTACTAAAATGCAGGTGGACAACCATTACAAGTACAAGGGTGCAACTTTTGGTGTTGAAACATCCCAGCAAGTGGTTGCTATCCCATATAATGTTGACAACAACAATGTGGCACAAAATGCACGGGAAAGTATTACAAATCTGGCTGATAGAGAAACATTGGAAGATGTTGCAATGGTTGTTGCAAGACAGATTTCCATAGCAGAAAACTTGGAACAGGAGGCGATTAAAGCTTGTGAAGAGACAGATAAAATTTCGGAGCTTTTAGACGAGAGTTCGGCCATGCAAAAATTAGCTAAAGAGCTTCATGAAAGATGTAAATTACCTAACATTATCTCTTTATTATATAATTTTAAATATATTCGTTGAAATGTGAACATGTGTGTTTTCTTTATCACAGGCTCTAGAGGAAAAACGCTTGTGCTGAAATGTTGAAGTGGTCATTTGGTGGTTTATGATCTTTATTTGTAAATTTCAACTTATAACCAATTGTACTTTGTAGCATATGAAGAGGTGAAATAATAGACTTACCCCTTAAACAGAGGTAACATGTAATGGTTTCTACACTAGACTGAGGTGTATTAAGACTCCCTTAATCGTGTTTTGAAAATGTTGGTAAAGATCTTAGCTTCCTATTCATGGCAATGAGGCGGGGTATGACTTTCCCTCATCCTAACTTAATGATGGTCATCGGACCGTCAAGATAATGGTCTATATATATCTTAGTTGTAACTTCTAACTGTAGATATTTTAGTATGGGTCACTATGAAAAGGTAACTTAGTCAATTTTGAATAGAGTTAGTTAGGTTACACAATTAGTTACGGTTAACCAAGCTTCTATATTTTTTCACATTGAAGTCCACACGGTAATTTTCCATAACAAATATCTTACATGAAATAAGTCAAGTCATCTCAACTTAGTCATGACTAACTAACAAGTCAATCAGTTCCTTTCAAATAAAAAAAAAAAAAAAAAAAAAAAAAAAAAGGTCAATCAGTTAGATTTGTAAGTTCTAACCAAATTACCCAGGTTAGCTTTTTAGTGTGATTCAACATATGTATCACTCATGTAAGTCTAGCATCTGTAGTTTCATATAACTTGGAGGGTCTATATTGCACATTAAATATTTTCAAATTTCTGTTATTTTCTGTTAGACATTAGTTTCCTCTTCTATTGGTTTGTATATAACTATCTTCAATCCATGCAATTCATACCTTCAAACACAATCTTTCTAATCTGTTCTAGTTCAATTCATCATGTCAAACACAATCTCTTTGAGGAGCTCCGACGGTGATTCTTTCGCGATTGACGAAGAGGCTGCAAAACTATCACTCAAACTCAAAACATTAATCGACCAAAAAGATAATCTGGTGAGAAATATCAGCAGTATCACTCTCTCGAAGGTAATTGAGTATTGCAGTAAGCACGTCCCAAATAACGATGCTGATGAGGAAGCACTGAAATTGTTTGATCAAGAGTTTGTTAACAATGTTGATAAAGTGAGTCTGTTGTATCTGGTAGAGGCCGCTAAGAATCTCAAGATTGATGGTTTGTATAATCTGTGTCGCGTATTGTTGATTGATAAGTTGGCTGTTTCAGAAGATGCTGATCTACTTCTGATGATGAACAGTAAAGATTTAAAACCGATGAATGAAATGTTGGTTGCAGCGATAGATCAAGCGCTTGCGAAAAGGTGTTCGGGAGGGCCTTCTTAGTACTTCTTTGATTAGTTTCTGTTATCGTTGGTTCAGATGGTTCTTAGTTCATTGGTAAATTCTTGTTTAATACTACGTAATTGGTTGCTGATATGATGTCGTTAGTTCAGAAGGTCCTTAGTTCGCTGGTACACCCGTGTTTGACCCGTTACTGTTATCGTTAGTTCTAGAAGGTTCTTAGTTTGTTGTTAGATTTGATTAGTCACATGCTGATGTCGTTAGTTTGATACATCTTGTATCGTGAATGAATCAACATTTGGTTTAAATACTTTTTCATCACGTATCGTCAGAATTGTAGATAAAATCAAATTTATGAACTGAATAAAAGATGTGAATTGAAGTTTGATTTGTGTGATAATTGTGGTTTCTTTGCTTGTTATAATCTGCCAATTTCATCAATTAAGTCATGAGGTCACGTAATTGAGGTTCGATAGTAAGTTATAAACTCATTGGGTTTAAGAGTTAATATGCTTCACAAAACTGTAATTTTATCAAAATCACTACACGTTCATGTATTTGCCAAAAAAGTACATTACGTTAAGTTGTTAAGTCATGTACACTGAAACGATTCTCAACATTCAAAGTCCATTAGTATTTTGGTTAAATGTGAAAACCAAAATCTCATTAAGCTTTTTACGTTAATGCAAAATGCAAATATTAAAAATGCAGCTTAAAGTTGTTAACAGAGTCGTTAAGTTAGGTTGTAAAAGGCAAAATGCAATAAATGAACGTCAAGGGACCAAAATGCTTAAAATACTTGTATCGACGACGCGGTTCTTCGTTCACTTGGCAAGAAAAGAAACATGCAAAAAAGAAATACATTCATAGTGTGTGCAATGGATTTCAGTAAAGGCTGTTAGGTTCTTGATTTGTGTTGTTAAGAGTAAGTCGATTAATTCTATTAAGAAGTACTGGGGGCTTATATTTATGTACTGCAGCATATTAGATATTCTATGAGGCTTTAAAACCAAAATTATTTACAGGTCAAACGATGGCAAACTTTCACTGATATCACTTGCTACACTGTCCTGCACATCAGATTAAAAAACATAGATCACAGGTCAAAAAACAAGCCTGAAGACTGAAGTTGGTCATTTTACTAAAAGTGAGATTTGATCTACCCGCACACACATCAAATTATCCATTTACTGAAGTTCAGACTTCAGACTTCTGTGGACTTTAGATACTGAATTTTATAATGATCTAGTTACAGAAATTAATTACAGAAAACAAATAGCTGCAGTGATTAAATTTGTTTTTTTGTCTTCTATTTTGAATAAGTCTAGTAATCAAAACATTCGATAACCGGGATGAAACAAGCTAGACCAGATCGGATTCGACAACTGAATAAAAGTTGAGCCGAAAATCTAAATAATTTTAATGATGTGCTTGTTTCGGTCCCAGTTAATGTTACTACAAGCCTTTAAGAAGTTTTTGTTTAGTAACTTCTGGAAAGGTGTGGACTAAACTGATACCAGTTTCATAATGAACAAAGAAACTTTGGAACACAAAGACGAACTAATAACTCGTTATAGGTGTTAGAGTTTATGGATAATAATTAATATTCGTATGTCCAGTTTCGAACACGAGACTTCGGGATTGCACACATTACGTATGAGTTTCAATGTATTAATAATTAATATATTTAGTTATGATTAATTATTAATTTCACAAATAAACACTTAAAGGGATATGAAGAAAATTAAGGCAAAACAATGGAATCCCACATCGGAAACCATTGTAAACTTGATCTCAACCCTAAGGCTATAAATACATCCCTATGTATTTATCCCTTAGTACACTTGATTTCAATGGAAGGCCAAACTTCTTCTTTTCTCCTTTCTTGCTCATGGTCGACAAGTGAAACCCCTAGAAAGGGATTTGCGAGTAACCTTGAGCATTACAAAGTGTTTGGTTAATCTATTGTGTGAATCAAGAACCTAGCTTTTCACATTGAAACGCTAGTAATACGTGTGTACAAGAACGAAGGACAAGCTTACTTTAGCTTGTGTTATTTTCCCCAATTCGATTGATGTAGGTCGATTCATATAAACCCTAATTTTAGGGTTTATACCTTGT